>CM054127.1:41500546-41905008 GCA_028751855.1 Ambrosia trifida
TACCATTAAAAGTATATCTCGGTATATATACAACAGTGTACATTGGTGTATATTCGTTTTTTCATTCATCATCATCACCAACACAAGATATACATTGGTGTATATTCATTTTATCATTCAACATCATCAACACAGATATACATTGGTGTATATTGGTTTTTTCATTCATCATCATCAACATAGATATACATTGGTGTATATTCGTTTTTTCATTCATCATCAACACAGATATACATTGATGTACACAGATATACATTGGTGCATATTCGTTTTTGAAGTGTACATTGGTGTATATCAGTTTTTTTTTTGTTCATTCGTCATCATCATCATCAAACACATATATACAACGGTGTACATCAGTTATACATGATGTATATCATTTTTTTTCTTTTCATTCAACATCATCAACACAGATATACATTATGATAAGAAACTCATAATTTTCATACATTATGATAGCTTCGTCCAACGTTCTAAACTTGGCACCTACAAATGTTTTAACATCGTTTGGTACAACAGGCGTCCAATATCTCGTCCCCCCGGGAGACTCATATACGTTGCTCGACGAGGAACCTACAATAAAAAAAATGTAAAATTAAAAATGAATTTTACAATATTTAAAAAATATAGTTAGACATGCTACAACTCATATACGGTACACCTGTGTATATTGAGTAACACACAGGCTGTGTCATACTGCACATTCCATTTTTTATAATGAATATACACTTGTGTATATTTAACGTCAAACAAAATACTATCAGTTTATTATAACGTCTTTTACCACCACACTTGTGTATAATAATTAATAGATTTGTTGTTATACACTGGTGTATAACAACTAACAAACTAAGAACAAATCTTATTGTATCTATACAACCCCGATAACTATATATGATACACCACTGTTTAACTCTTTACTCATTCCAATTCTGTGTGTAAAATATGACTTACAGAATACAAAACAACTATTTTGCAAATCAATAATAAACCACACTATAAGGCTAATCCAAATAGAAATCACAAAAAAACGTGATTCTCGCACGAAAAAACAATTAAAAAAATAAAAACAATACATAAATACCTTGATTTTCAACACTATTTAGAAACAAAGCTTGAGATTGTGTTTCATGATCTTCTATCACATGAGATTGTGATTAAATGTTTTCATGTATAGAATTATTATCCATAACTTGGAAATCTGAATCGTTGGCCGATTTTAGACTCTTTTAAATCGAAAGTTTTTTCAATTCAATCAATTTAAATCTTCTGAATTCGACTGGAAGTTATTTCGATTCAATCGAATTCAATCGAACGTGATTTTTTTTATTTGGGATTAGAGATGATAATAGGTTGAGAGATTTAAAAAAAGTCAAAAAAACTTGCATGTTAATCGTAGGAAGATAATTAACTGCCATATATAAAACTTTTAATTAAATGAAAATATAATATTTAATTGTCTAATTACATAACTACCCCCTAGATCAAGATCAAAGATGAATGGCTCAGATTGGTTCCTAAGTTCCTAACTAGGCTCTTGGTTCCTATTTGATCTTTTTCATATATATATATATATATATATATATATATATATATAGGGGTGGGGTGGGGTAAGGTTGATTTTTTAGGAAAAATAAAAGATTTTTTTATTAAAATTTTAAATGGTAGGTAAAAAGAAAACCATACCTCTGACCTTAACGAGATTTTTTAGCAGTGTTACTGAAAAGGACGAATTTGGCAAAAAAAAAAATCCAAAGCTCAGGTGTTGATTTGCAAAGAGTAAATTACCAAAACAGTCCCTGAGGTTTGGGCCAATATGTCTATCCAGTCCAATCGTTTAAAAATTGCTTGAACACTCCTTGATCTTTCAGAAAATAGGGCAAAACAGTCCAACCACATAACCCAGTTAACTTTTCTCAATTAAGTCATGGGCATTTTCGTCCAATCGTGTATAAATTCATCTTCTTCCCCATTTCTTCCTTCTTCCCTAATCAGAGCCACCCACCCACCACAATCTTCACCTTTCACCACCACTACCCACCATCTCCTCCACCTTTCACCACCAATTTCACCATTACCCACCATATAAATGCAGATGGAGAACGTAGTTCACGTATTGGTGCTCGTGAAAGTCTAATTACAAAACAAATTTTTCCAATCGCATATAATAATATAGAATGTGAGACTTTCATATTTTCTATTATTTTTTCAACCTTTAGTTTTAATGTTATTGTTCATTAAATTGTTTTTTTTTTCTTGTCACAAGCTCCTGTTGATGATACTGATTCAGATTTACCGACTATTAAGGAAGACGATAGAAATAAGCAAGGTAATTTTTGTTTACATCTCACCTTTTGTATATGGTGCATTTAGAATGCTTGAATGACTTCTAAGCAATGAAGTGAAACTTCTTCCAGAAGAAACTCGAAATGCAAGTGCATTTGTGGATTGGGGGGATTATGATTTCGGAATGGATGAATTCGAAAAACTAGTTTCAGCAAATGGAAGTTCGGATATGGAGGGTGAAGGCAAAAAAGGTTAATGTACTGATATTTTTGCATCATTATGTGTACACACGTTAAACAATCATTCATAATCGTTGTATGATTGTTTATCAACAGATGATCAGGATTCAAATCTCTAAAGTTTTGCCAGAACAAGTTATACTAGAGAAGAAAGTTCTGGTCTTGCAGCTGGCTTGGCCAACTCAGCAAGGAAATTTAATAAGGATTCTAGAAATGCTGCTGATGTAAAATCTAAACTAGAAGATGATTGGAGGAGGAGATGATTACGAAAGTGGTGGGTAGAAGATGAGGTGAATATGGTGGTGAAAGGTGGAGGAGATGGTGGGTAGTGGTGGTGGTGAAAGGTGAAGATGGTGGTGGGTGGGTGGTGGCTCTGATCAGGGAAGAAGAAAGGGGGAAGAAGATGAATTTATACACGATTGGACAAAAATACCCTAAACTTAATTGAGAAAAGTTAACTGGGTTAAGTGGTTGGACTGTTTTGCCCTATTTTCTGAAAGATTAGGGGGTGTTCAAGCAATTTTTAAAAGATTGGACTGGACAGGCATATTGGCCCAAACCTCAAGGACTGTTTTGGTAATTTACTCATTTGCAAAAAAAAAAAAACAAAAAAACAAAAAAAAAATCAAAAAACAAAACTTTTTTGTACTGAAGTGGCAAACTAGACCAAACCTCAGGGACGAAATTGGCATTTAACTCCAAAAAAACTAGAGAACCCGCTAGTAACAACGACGAATGTGAATTCAGGTAATATTTATCAGATTGCATAACAAAACTCTGTAAGACAATGCTCTGTTTACGAAAAGCGATCACTTCCGAAAATGCTCTGTTTTAGAAACAAAGTGTCAAAGCAATTCTTTCCGATCAATTCAGGTAATATTTATCTGATTGTCTGTGCCAATAATTGGTATCAGAGCTTGGTTGTTTTGAGAGTCATTTTTCGAGAAAGGGGACAGCCCCTCACGGGCAGCAAGAGTGATGAAACCTGATGTTGATGAAGATGAAGAAAGAAAAGGAAAAAAGAAGGGATGATTATTGTGGTGCTGTTCAAAACAATTAAAACATGTTTGTTTCGTTCAATTAAAAAGGGGGATTGTGACGAAGGATTGCAATCGTGAGAAAATTTAGTTGGTAAATCGTTAAACGGGCACGTGAGTAAATGGATGAGGAAAGAATGATTTGAAGGAGAAATCATCTCAACTTTTTATGACTTATGCTATAATAAATTTGACTGGAAACGGATGAGAATGATGCAAATCGTTCAATGGGTGTGATTAAATAGTATAGTTTATTTTTTTTTTTTAAAGGTAAATAGTATAGGTATGCTATTGAAAAAGGGTCTTCATATCTACGTACCCCCAAAACTATATATACACCCTGAAGTTATTATATGGGGCGTATGAACCCATACGTTTCATATGGAGGTCACTTTATTGACTTTTATGGCAACAATCATTGGGTGTCAGATCAGTCACTATATATCTTCAATATGACACCATACGCCCCATATGGCTATGTCTGGGTTTTTTCCAAAGAAACTATGGTTTTCTTTGGTTGGCACGTTTACTTTTTAAAAAATTTAAACGTTCGGTGTATACACACGGTACAGGTTGCTTTTTTCGGCATAAACATGTTACGAGTTATACGTTGTTAAAAACGTTATGAATTGTTTTTTAATGGCATACACATGTTTTTTTTATTTTAAACATTTTATAAACAACTTATACGAATTATTTTTTCTTAACAATTTTTAAACGTTCGGGTCTATATGCTGCGCATGGTACCATACGAGGCGTATAGAAGTACGAGGTCACATGTTCCTATGTTTGACATTGAAACTTGTGGCTTGTACTTGTATATGCCTCGTATGGGATCATATGAGGCATATGGACCACCATATGGGGCGTATAATGTCATACGCCCCATATAGATTTTTTTTATCACCACAAAATCTAAGGTTTAGCTGCATTTATATGGAATGTTGAACCATATGGAGCGTATGACGTTATACGCCTCATATAAGGGGGTGTGTAATTAATTGGGTGGGTGTGTAGTATGACCCTTGATAAAACCTTTTGGTTTAACTAATTGGAATTGGGTAGCGACATATTCTTATGGTTCAACAAGTTAATTGAATGTTTAGAAAAAGCGGGATGAAATAGTGGGTTTAGAAAAATCAATGTTAAATTTGATGAGAGAGAATGGGTTTGCGTTTTAGGGAAGACAAAATTACAAGGCGTGTAACGCGCACCGTTAAAACCCTATTTAAGAATACATAGAAGATATACGATGGAGAAAATTGTATAACATGCATGATTGGTTAGTCGTATTAATTGGTGATGGTCAACTTTATTATAGATGTAAAAGTTTTGTAATAGAGAGTGAGCCTCGATTTCGGAATACATACATAATGCATAACTTTTAATTTTAACAAAAACCAATATGTAGTTTGCTATTAGAAGGTACGGTCGAAGTCAGTAGGAAAGATAAGATGAGTTCACATTCAATGAAATGAAGAGTTCAATTCGGTGATGAATTCATAATTCCATATTAACGTTACCATCAAAACCATTATTTCTTTGTGTTCACAAATCACAATCTTTCTTACAAAAACAGTTCACACTTTTCTTTTTAAAGAAACACAACCTTCCTAGTTAGACTGAAGTGTGTGTTCACGGGGAATTTTCTCCTCGCTCCCCAAGCTCTTTTTTTCTCCTTTTTGTTTTTTACCTCTTAAAAAAATAATAAAAAAATGGACGGGGAAGAAGGGGAAACCATTTCCCTTATTTAAGAGAGAGGAAGGGACACGAATTTCAAACCAGTGCTATGAATCTTATGGGTAATGTGTAATCAAGGACTCAACAAGTTTACATACGACTATGGTAATAGTCTTATACTCGAATTTCAAACCAAAAACATCAAATGAAAAGACATTTATAAAAGGTTAAATATACCCGGTGCATAAAGCTCTCACATACTCTAGATCCGAAAGCTATACATCAACTAATAGATTTTGAGTACCAATAACCCTAAGAACATATTCCATTCATATCAATTTACAAAGTCACCAACATCTCTCTTAAATAGGGGTGTAAACAAGCCGAGCCAAGCCAAGCCTGACTGAGCTCGAGCTCAGCTCGAAAGTAAAACCCAAAAGCTCGAGTTCGACTCGAAATAATTTTAGAACAATTTTAAAGGGGCTAAAAGTTCGGCTCGAGCTCGCTTCGATAGCTTAAATGAGTCAAAGCGCGGCTAGAGCTTGTCTCGCTAATTTTAAATAGTAGGTATACTATAAATAATAATAATAATAATAATAATAATAATAATAATAATAATAATAATAATAATATAAATTTGTTTGGGCCCGTTTAGGCTCGCGGGCCTAAACAGTCTTTGTATGAAAAGCTCGAGCTCGGGCTCGATAAATAAACAAGTCATTTTTCAAGTTCGAGCCTGGGCTCGTTAAAGCTTTGCTTGTTCGAGCTTTTTACCAATCTGATCCCGAGTAGCTCTCGAGTCATTACGCATCTTTTACACCCCTACTGTTAAAGAACTACCATTCAAGTAACTTCATTATAATCCATCCATAGTGGTGGAGTGGCTTTTGTTTCACCTATGTGATCAAAGGTTTGATCCCCACTTCCATCATTTATGGTTTGGTATTCGGGTGAAAATCGAATACGGGTGGCGCCGGTTCGAATCTGACGGGCGGCGAGGTTTTACTGAGTTCTATAACACTGTCGTGCCTTCGGGCGGGTGGGGCTCGGGTTTCCGCGCATCGGGAGAAGACGGGGGCTGCTGAAGATCGAGTAGTCGATTCTTGAGCACGGTATCCCGCAAGGATGGTTGCCACACAGTTGTTCGCCGATAAAAAAAAGTAACTTCATCAAAAAAAAATGATATACTTATTAAATAATAAGTTCAATAAGTTTTTCTCTATCATGACAAATTATTAATGCCACGTCAATTCACTCATTATGAATTCAAAGTCCTAACAAAGAAAAAATAATTAAATGTTATCTTTTGTTTATAAAAAGTTATCAAAATAAATTATTATTTCCCTAAAATTATTTCATACTTAACTTGATATGGACCTATGGTATCAATGTAGGTTCAATAAATACAACCCCAAACTTCCTATAAATAATCCTACTTGTCCCTCCACATACAACAACCATACTCACCAAACCATCTCCCACTCTTCACTCCTAATAACAAATTCAATGGATAACATGGGTGATGTTAGCCAAAACTATTGGGACTCCATCCATCAACATGATTACAGGTACTTCTGACTTTTCTCGTAATTCCATTCTAAATTATCGGTTTTGCTATCCAAAAGGGGTTGCAGCGCAACTTGTTGCCAGTTTACCTGCGTTTTACTAAATTTTAACGAAATTTTGTGGTGCAGTTGGGGCGCGCTGGAGGAAACGTTCTCTGGCTACTATGATTCGAGCTCTCCTGATGGAACTCAATCGGCAGCCGCTTCGAAAAACATTGTGTCCGAGAGGAATAGGAGGAAGAAGCTGAATGATAGGTTGTTTGCTCTACGAGCAGTGGTCCCCAATATTACTAAGGTGTGACTCTCCACACATGATTTTAGATTCACGCGTCTATGTTTTAAAATTCTGTTATTTATCCGTTGAAAAGTCTTGTAGATGTTAGTTTTTTATTCGTTTTCTGTACTTATAATAATAATTTCTGTTATTTTGGTTTTTTTTTTTTTAAGTTAATTAAATCGGTTGAGTGGACGTGTTTTGCCTGAGCGAGCAATTTGTTGGGTAAAAACAAAACTGTGAGTTTCTGGATGGGTAACCCATCGGGAGCAAAGTAGACAATATTTTGGTATGGTTTACTTGGAATGTTGTGACATGTTAGAAAAAATTATATATAATTTGTACCTTGAAATGTTTGTAGATGGACAAGGCGTCAATAATCAAGGATGCGATTGATTATATTCAAACATTGCATGATCAAGAGCAAACAATCCGAATGGAATTGGAGGAACTGGAGTCGCGTAAAATTGAGCCGGAGAATTTGGATATGTGTCAAGAGACGGGCGTGTTTATGTCGATGGAGAGATCGAGGAGGACAATATCGGATCAAGCGTTCGATACGAGTGGATCGTGGATGTATCCGATTGAAATTCAGGAAGTAAGTCATGAATTTTGGTATTATAAATTTATTTGAATAAGCAGTTTTTGTTTATAGATAGTATTTTAAAAAATGTAAATGTGACAGCTGAATGTGGAATATGTGGGGGAAAAGATAGTGTTGGTGAACCTAAAATGTAGCAAAAGAAGAGACACAATTGTGAAGCTTTGTGAGGTGTTTGAATCTTTGAAGCTCAATATTGTTACTGCCACTATTTCTGCTTTTCCGGAAAGGCTATTAAACACTCTCTTTATTCAGGTATCTTCTTTAACTTTCTTTTTATTTTATTTTTTTTATAATTTGTTTTTTCATATAAAACATTAATTACGGTTCTCGCAGTTCTCTATATAAAACATATTATGTAACGAGGGCCCATATCTGTACATATGTGTAGTGGAGGGTTTAATATAAAACGTACCATAAGTAGGGAAATGCGAAAAACAACCTAAAGCATTTTATTTATGTGTTTGCCTTATATTCTAAACATGGGTATTACAAATACATCATGGTTATGTGAATTTATTTCATCTGATATATGCACATGTATTTTTTTATAAATATTATGCAAAATATATCTATACACGTGTGTAAACTATAGATTAATGAATTATGTAATCTACACATTACTATACATTAGGAGTAAGAGAAGAAAGAGTGGTACGGAGAGAATTAATCAAAGAGCGAAATCTTTTAATCTTTTACAATTAAAGTTAAACTCTTTTGTTTTATTTTTAGTAATTAAAGTAATGATTCATATTCGTTATCACAATTCTCTCTTTTATTTTAAATCAAACAATCCCAAAGCATACTGTCTAGTGATAAACTAAATATCATTATATTAATCCGGCTTTATAAAATGGGTCCAACAAACTTTTTATAATAAACCAAAAACACTCTAAAAAGGATAAAACATATGATATATATTTAATCTGATACTTTAAGAAAAACAATAATTGAACTGTGAAAGTGATAAACTTAAATAGTTAAATGTCATTATAATAATCTAGGTTTAAAAAATTGGTCCAAAAAACCCGGGAGGAAGTTTGTCTTAAAAAATAGTTAATAATTATATAGGAAATGATTTCACAATACCTTAACAGGAACATGTCTTACCGATCATGGAAACATGGATGGTGGCTGGGCCTTAGTTAGGAGGCCTATAATATTTTAGTTAATAAAATATCGACATTATATTAACTTTTATAATATAATAATATTTAAACGAAAATCATTACTAAGTGTAGACAAACAAATAAATCAGTTTAAATGAATCAAAGATAACATGAATGCATATTGTATTTTTTAAGCAAGGTTTCTTTTGATAAAGGGTGTATTATTAATTTATTATATATATTCAATAGCTTGTCGCCACATGTTACTATTAAATATCGCATGTAACCATCGATGAAGACGTTTTATGTATTCATTTTAAGACAAGTATTACCTGTAATATCTGAAAATGTTATTAAATATTATATTAGTGATACTACATGATTTTATCAATTATTTTATATTATATTGAGCACTATTCTTCTCAGGGTATTAATTTATCAAAGGTGACATTAACTTGCCTAATTTTTTTTATAGAATATATCACACGTTTGTAAAACATATAATAAATATTATAGTGCAAGCTTTAAACAAACATTTTTAATATCACATACTCAGTAATATTAAAAAAAAAAAAAAAATTAACTCCTATTCTTCACGGGTATAAAGAACATTTTTCTGTAAACGTATAATATAATACGTACGGTGCAAATTACAAGGGAAAAAAAACATTAAAACAACAAAGCAACAGAGAAGTTAGAAAATTAAATCCACTCGACAACTTGTGAATTATTTATTTTTTTTTTCTCTTTTAATATTGGATCATTCTGTCAAAACTTTGGATATGACGAGAGTATTTTGACAATTTTTAAGCTATAAATCACGGATTTTGACCTTTTTGAGCATAATTTAAGCAAATTTGTATTATTTTAAACATGACATCAACATCTTTAATCTCATTACTTGTGAACACGTGGTGGATCTAGGATTCTTTTACCCGTGTTGGTTTTTTTTAAAAGAGCATTAGTTTGGTGGAACATATAAAAATATGCATAATTTTCGTTTTTAATTTAACGTGACACTAAAGTAGAGTACTTTGATAGAAATAAAGACAAAGTAACCAACAACAATTTATTAATTATTTAAAGGATTAAAAAATAGGAAAATATATAGTCTAAATTAAACATGCATGCTTTATGAGGCCAAGCTTTTTTAAGTTTTTTAGTAACAAAATAAATTGTTTTTTTCGTAACAGGCTGAGAAGGAAGAGATGGATATGTTGAAGAGACAAATAGAAACAGCCATTTGTGCCTTAAATCATCCTCAACCAATCACCATGTAAAAGTAAAACACACAAAACCATTTTTTCTTCTTCTTTTTCTAAAGTATACAGACTGTAAGACTATTCGGAGTGGAGGGGAAAGAGGGGGATGAAGCACCATGTGGCACTTATGGGACCCTCGTAACCAACAAAAGATTTAATGTGTCATCATATTCTCTCTCCCTCCCTCTTTCACTGGTAATGAGTAATTTAAGGAAAATTAAGATTTGTATTTGTTTAATGTTGTATGTAAACCAGATTTGAAATTAGAGAGACAACTTCGAATTTCGAGCATATAAATTGGTTAATTTGAGATATATTATATCTTCAAGGCAAGTGAGGCGCTACCCGCAAATGGGGCTGGTACGCCACTACCCCTACGGCAACACCGTCCCAGGTGATAGGAGTACTAGGTATTGGGTGGTTAAGGGTAGTGTTTCCTTTCAAATTGTGTTTCAGTATAATGAATCATTAGAGTGATGTGACAATATAAAATTGGTAGAAATCAGAGTAGTTCGAGGTTGCGCCCCACCTCCTTAGCTCAAATGAGTTATATTATAAAAATTAAGAGAAAAATAGATCGAATGGTCTGAATTCGTTGCAAGTATATCTAAATGAATAGAATCTTTTGACTTACTTTTTTGTAATAAATCAAAAGATAAGGACAACCACCAAACTTCTCTTTGGAGTTTGGGTTGTAGAACTAGCTTGTGCTTATAACTTGCTTCTAACTCGCTTGCAATTAGCTCATTGAACCTTGTTTGTAACGCAACTTGAGTTGATTTGGATCGAGCTAGTTGATTTGTATGAACATTAGAGCCAAGTTTGAGTGGACGATGGCTCGTTTGTCGCCTCGGATAATTTCCATATTTTGTTGCTCTTGTATATTGGTAGTTTGGTACTGTGTTTACGAACTTGGCAGTTAAGTTGGTTTAACATTTACAAAGGAAACGCCTAATTCCTAAGAGCATCCACAAAGACACACTCTAGAAACTTTCACCTTAGCATGTCATATCAGATTTCAAACCTCCTTTAGAAATATCTAATTTTTCCGCAACACCAAATCTCTACACAAATTTCCACCTCACACTCCACTTTTTATGTAAAAATACTAAAATAATATCGTTTATGTGTATGGAGATCATCCATTGATCCAGACGTGATCAACACTTGGGGCTTAATTTCACGATCCGAACTTTTGCCACAATATGTGTGGTCTATGGGGGATGCGTTAGCAAATTAAGACTTTGCCATCTTATCATTTGGTGGATGCTCTAATAGTTCGATTTACATGGAACACAAACTTGGGATCATGTCCGGCAACAAGACTTGAACCCTCTACCTCTAGTTTATCGCTTTCACTATTATTAAAATCATCACCCTCACCTCTTATATCACCATATACTGTTTTGATTTGTGCAATCATAATGTGTTTTCCTAATGTCTTTGTATCTTCTACCATACCAATAGGATCTTGCAATAATAATCTGCAGGTTAATTGTCTTCATAATAAACTTCAATCTAAAGAAACCATTTTGCTAGATCTTGTCCTACTTCTTCCATTTCAACTTAAACTACATTTTTAAAGAGATTAAGAAATAAGAACGCCTCAAGATCAAACATCCTTGCCGTATAGGTCAATAGTATCTATAAAGCTGTCCCGAGCTTAGTTATTTAGCGATCAATTTTAGCAAAATATTATGATCTTGGTAGCACAATCGCCGCGGCTTAAATATATTGCAAGTTTTACCAAAAGAAATATATAACACTTTACTAGGTCTTTATATCAATCTATCTTAACCAGTTGTAACGGAGCACAAAACCGGACAAAGACCCCAACCATTACCACAAAGTGTCAAATACTTGTATTGCGACACGACACCATTCATTCTCACCTTTTTGTTAAAGCTGATGGCTTTTGGGCACCCAATACAAACACATTTGAGTGATTTAAGACTCATGGAACACTTTTCCATGGGTTTCATAACTTGAAATGTTGTCCATTAGCATCATGAATTCGAGTACTAAATGAGTCATATATCACTCTATACTATAGTCGACGAGCAGTTGTGCTCTCACCTTCTAATAAACGCCTCATGCCTGTGTCAGCCCACAGGCTTAAGATAGTAAGAAAACAGTATACTTCACAGTTGTAAAATTCAGAGAAACAAGATCGTATTCAGATGCAAATGCTTTCTCTATTGGTCTCGATATCTTCAAACCTGAATGAGTAGCAATCAAGGACATATATATTCATGGAATTCTACAATTGGGTTCATCAACAGTTTGCTGATTTGTAAAAGCTTTTTGACCGAATGTTACGTTGTGTGGTAGTAGGTATCACAAAGATATAAAAATTACCAATATATATTTTTAAACTAAACGGTTCATATTTCATGTGAACCTGCTATTATGTTGCATTCAGGTTCATGTGCGACAATTTTTAGGTGCGTGTCAGATTCCATTTGTCAACCCGCCAGCATGTTTTTCAGAAAATAAAGTTCCGTTGATTAAGTTAACGTTTCAATCACTTGCTCTTCACCGTCTACGTATCCTCCTAAACAAGAGATTGCATACCTGGCATACGATTGACCACTATAAACTGCTGCTGCTTATGGCTACAACTGATTCTCAAGCTGAGAGTGAGACACCTCAAAGGCTCAAACCTGGTTCCAACATGCCATAGCCGCTTGGAATTAAAGATTCTTTGTAACCGTTGAAACGCTTCTGAGTAATCAAACAAAACAAATTGAAATCAATACATAAACACAGTTATCCAAGGTATCATGTATGTGCAGGATGAAAAAACAGAAGCAAAAAGGTAGCTTCTAACCTGAATAAGTTGCTAATTTGTGAGGCTGTCCCTTGTCCGAAATATATATGCTGTATTTGTCCCTCCAACTCCAATAATATCCCTAGCATAAACTAGTAATATTGGCATTGTTTGAGCCATATGGTTACGCGTTAACTTAACCGAAAACAATAAATTACAACCACAGAAGACAAGTAATTTCCTCTAGTCCACAAATCTACATCCTCACAATACATCTTTCGAGAATTCTTTATACTCACGAATCTTTCTTAACGTCTTGCGCATTCAAGTTAATTGTGATATCTGTGGTAGTAAAATGATAAGAATCCGAAATGTATGAAATTATTTACACGGGTAACAACAGCAGCACCTTGGTTTTACGAAATGAGAAGCGCGCCAAGACCCAAAGTGCAAAACCGCTCCGCTTTTGGTATGCAAGCCACAAAGTGCTTAACCTACTTTTTCTTATATATCTCATAGGTAAAAGCATTCCTACCCAAAATTTGGCTATAAATTAGCTTATATGTATGATTTAACATGCAAATTACCTACGCCTTATGCCAATTATTGACAAAATAAAAAAAGCATCCCTCGTCTACTCTCTTTATGTAAAACACTCGCCTTATGTATCCTTGGGCGCAAGACCATCTGCCTGAGGTCGCCTGGAGCCTAGGCGCGCTTTTTAAAACTAAGAAGACCACTGAGACAAGCAAGTGCAGTATGTTCACGACCATAAAAAGAAAATTCATGTGATGTAAGATGTGATTCTCCACATTCTTTCTGGAGGGGATCACAGTCAACAAACAGTCTCTTCTCATCAGAAGAGAATGACCAACCCGATCCGGTTATACAATTTCAATGTCCAAAACTTTCAGTTATAGTTCGGTTGTGGGGTAAAACCGAACCGTGCACAAACCTCTAGAAACTAAAGAAGCTTCTACACCAACAAGTTTTTCTTCTCAAGTCCTCGACGTGTACATGCCCTTTGTTGGACCAGCCGACCAGGTTTCAAGCACAACAAAACATAACTTCCAAAACGAAATTATATCATCAAACTCATGGTTTTGGACTTCGGTTACAGATTTAATATCATAATCCTATTTACATACAAACAGCAGATCAATTTGAAAAAGCTTATAAAGATCCATACATGCTTATGTTATTACATAGAAACCATGAGTAAACTTACTTATATAAATCTACCTACATAAGAACAGCCATGACACCTCTAACTCACCTTCTAACTTCTACAAATAAAAATATGTACAACAAGACACGTCGTAGAAAAAAAACACCTTAACACAAATCAACGATAACAGTAATAGAATCAGATGTTAACGAGGAGTTATACTGATCGCCATACACTTACAGGTTACTGCAACACATGGTATATATATGTTAGTTCACCCTTCCTCATCCTGATTGGTATCAGCTTTTCCACCGGATGCACAGGGAAAGTATCTGCAGTTGCAACTTAAAAGTTTTAGTGGCAATACAACATCTACTGTGTGAGATTTTTAAGAAAGTTTTTATTGCATTTAATAATTCTTTTCGAGTGTTATTGAACTTGTTGGTTGAATTCTTAAACTTATACGTTCTTGAGATTCTGGACTTAACTCGATGACATTACGATCTTAGCACAATGCTTTTCTCCATAAGTAACAAACAATTGATTAATTCAGCTTTAACACCCTCGAATGGCGCAAAAACTTGCATTTCAAATCAACATTTCGTAAAACTGGTTTGTTTTTAGGGGTGTATAACGAATCAAACTTTGAACTACTAAATTATTCAAGTTTTGAAACTTTAAAGCTGGATTCGAATTTGAAACACACTCGATAAACTCGATTCAAATTTGCATCTGATACGTGATTCGATTCACCTACTACAAACTTGATGGTCATTTCACTCATTTGACATTTTAATGGTTTATTTTAATTCCAGCTTCAAAACTACCACAATCCATAAAAAAAATAAAAATACAAGTCTTGTAAAATCATAATTGTAACATCCAAAAATACAAATTAAAACTAGCCAATTGATTAATAGAGTTCAATATAAAGCGGCAAAACATAACATTTTTTTAGAACGGCTAACACAACAACCGCAAGACTCCCAGAGGCTCGGGCAAATTGGTTTCCCTTGCTGGGAGTCCCGCCCGATAGTGGTTCCCGAACCGGTGAAAACACGATCCTCCACCCGTCCAAAGACCCGCTGTGAAGAACCGGTAAAACCCGGGCGAGATCAGGACTCGAACTCCTGACCATAGGCCAGGAGTCATACCTCATTTCTCATTATGTCTTCCAAATGTAGCTAGTGGAAATTGAACACATGCATCCCAAAGGAAACTTAGACCAACCAGCCAACTGAGCTACAAGTGTTGACCGGCAAAACATAACATTTAAAACATGGGAAAATTGCCAAAGTGGCCTTTGACCGAGGCGTTTTGCGAAAATAACCCCCTCAGCCGACTCGGGAAAGACGGCTCCCGATTCCCGAGACACTCGAGCCGTCTTTTGTTTCAAATCCCCCACGGACCAATTACCGTCTGCCACTTGTCCGACAAGCCTGCGGCGTTTCCGAAGACGGTTGGGATCTGTCAAAGAGGGCCCCCGAAATATTGGAGTCGTCTTCGTGACGGTTCCCACATTGTTTTTTATAAGTTGATTGGGGTATTTATACACGTTGCAGAGACGACTTTTTCCTGTTCAGTCAAAGTCGCCTCGGTAATTCAAAGTCCCGTTGGTTATTTAAAGTCGCCTCGGTAATTTCAAAGCCGCCTTGGGAAAAGTCGCCGCGGAGACGACTTTTTCCTGTTCAGTCAAAGTCGCCTCGGTAATTTCAAAGACGGCTTCGGGTGTCTCAGGAATCGGGAGCCGTCTTTCCCAAGTCGGCTGAGGGGGCTATTTTCGCAAAACGCCTCGGTCAAAGGCCAATTTAGCAATTTTCCCTTAAAACATTAAAAGTAACAAAACATCCAAATTAAAAAGTTCATTCCAAGTGACCAAATGTTAAAACTTAGAAGCCTTTTCAATATGGAATTTCGAGTTTCTCGCTATGTTGTCAAAAGCACATTAAGGCCAACACTTATAAAAACAATACGACTGAAAAGGCGCCATTTCAGCCCACTAGGCGTAGCTTTATTTTATTTATTTATTTATTTATTTATTTTTTTGAACTGCTAATGTTACCCCAACTATATTTTACACCAAATACATTATTGTGAATTGTCTATCGCTTTGAACTTAGAACCTACCCTTTAAAAGACATAAGCTTCATCGAGTGAGCTACCCACATTGGCTACCAGGCGTAGCTACATGCCAAACTCCTAAATAAGCCCGGAACCAGCCTAAAACACATTAATTAGCCGTAAACAAGCCTAAAACATATCTAAAACCTTAATTAGCCGTAAACAAGCCTAAAACATATCCCAAACACCCTCTATATATCAAAAGTCCTCGTTTTTTAAGCGTCTTGCGCCTGACAAGGCCTATGTACACATTCAATAAAAGAAGCAGAAGAAGGCTACCCACGAGACGACGACTTAACCACCATATACCCATCATCCATCAAGGGATGATGACGACGAGGTGGTACCCAGTACGATGAGCCTGGAACAAAGGGAAGCCAATAAGGAGCAGATTGCCTGACTATTATGCTGTGGACTGCATCTTCCAGCTTTCCTAATCCTAAAACCTCAACCTCTGGTTCTTGTTCTATATCGAGTTCCATGAGCTGGGAGGATTTTCGTGATTGGGTAGAGAAGTGGGTTGGTTTTAATACAACACCTTGTTGTTGTTTAAACATATGCAGAGGTTTTAATGATGATGTTTGGATTAAGGTTAGGAAGAGGAAGCGAGACATGGATGATGATGAAATCATGAAATGTGTTGTGTGTGTGTGTGAAAAGAGATTTGGATTTGGATGACTTTTAACTAATTTCTTGATGTGTTTATAGGACAACTAGAATTGACTTTGTCTTATTATTGCGGAGTCGGTTTATTTATTTTAGGTGCCTCTTATTTTTGCACCATCTTAAAACTTATTTGCACCGGTCTCTACAGCTCGTAGAGGCCTCTACCAGTCGTAGAGTCAACTCTACTGTTTGTAAAAGTCTCTACGACCCCTGTCAATGTGGTCCCATGATTGCCAATCATTAACAATCATTTAATGATACCTCTACGCTCGTAGAGGCCTTTACGAGCAGTAGAATTTCACTTGAATACTTTTTCCTTTGTTTTGGATGAAATGAACATAAAAAAAACTTCTCTGCGGACCGTAGAGGCCTCTACGAGCCGTAGAGAAACAAATATTAAAAAAATAAAATAACAATGTGTGTTCTTCTACGACTCGTTGCACATTCAGTTGTCGTCTCGATAAGCGTATAAGCGTATATTATCATCTCTTTAAGCGTGTAAGTGTATATTATCATCTCATTAAGCGTGTAAGCGGTTTTTTGTTTCAGTTGTCGTCTCGATAATCGTGTAAGCGTATATTATCGTCTCGTGTAAGCGGTTTTTTGTTTCAGTTGTCGTCTCGATAAGCGTTTAAGCGTATAACAAACATTTATATAAATAAACAGACAAATATAAGCAAGCATTTCCAAACATTATATACAAAAATATAATAATAATAATAATAATAATAATAATAATAATAATAATAATAATATAATGTAAACAAGTGTACCAACCAAAGACATCAGATCAAAATAATACTACTAGAGGGCGTATGCTGCTGCCTGGTGTCAACAGGCGGCGGCGGCTATAGCGAGGACGACCCAGGATCCTGTGAGGACGTCCCGGCATGGGTGCCTGCACCAGGCCGTTATAAAGGTCCCAAACCAACAATCGCACGCCTCTCCTCCTCGCTCGCAAGCAGCACACTGAGAGCCTGATCTAATCCCACCCGCCACACATCCATTCGCTGCCGCCACTGACGCACCTCATCCGCCATCACCCGTAGCTGCTCTGCGGGCGTAGCAACCAACCTCAATGCCCGAAAAACGCGTGTCGGAGGTACTGAGGATCGGGCACGGGCCCCGGGATCTCCACCCTACACCGCCCTCCACTTCCGGCTCTGCCACGTCCACCATCTCAACCTCAACATGCCCCTCCTGAAGACCACGATGTACCAAAGGCTGTGGCACATACTCCGTTCACCATGCTTCGTAACCATATAGTATGTGGGTGGGCGCTTCTTCGTCTTATCCGCCATCTGCATATTTTTCATCGATTCCAGATCTAACGGTCTGTGTCAAAACCTTAGGCTGTTCAAGGAAATCCGAGATGGGAATGATCAAGCTCACTTTTGACGAATCAGGCGCATACTAAAAAGAAAGAAATATATATCATGCTTCCGCTTCCATATTTTGTGTATTCGGGTTCAAATAATATTATTCACTTTTGATGTAACCAAGTCGAAATATTAAACATGAACTAGTGTCATAATGACTTGTAAAACTTATGTGATTAATGTGGATGAACCCGAATTACTTGTATCTAAATATTAAGGTAAAATATGTATCTTTTGTCGGGGTCTTACACAACATATATACGGGTATAAATTATAAACAGGCGTAAATAAATAAACACACCTGAGTTGTTTCAAACGAAATATCCGGGTCCGGTTCCTCGCTACAGTCACCTGCCTCGTGTGCGTATCGTGGAGCGCTTGAAGGCACGTAACATGACTTCAGTTCTTCTACATTCTTCCCGTTTAAATCGGGCAGCTGTGGTTGTTCATTCAAATCCGGTAGCGTTGCTTTCCCAGATATAACTCTGGCTCACTATGCTCACTATCGTTTTCCGGGACGCAACATACGTCAAACCATTCACCTGATGACATTGTGTTACGAACTGGTTGGCCGGATGGTATTTTCGTCGGAGAAATTCCGGAACCGTCGGAGAAAAAAATTTGAAATTTTGAGGTCTGGACTGAAAATCGTGCATGGTTGATGGTTTAAAGTGCTGAAAGAAAACTCTACCAGTCGTAGGGGTCTCTACTGGTCGTAGAGTATGTATATAAATGCTGACAACAACTAGACCTCTGCGGCTCGTATAGGTCTCTACTGGCCGCAGAGGAGTGATTTCACTCAAATGTCAGTCTGATACTCGGATACCTCGTACTTTCTAACCCTATATGACTCATAGAGGCCTCTACTGGTCGTATAGGGTTTAATTACATCAACTACCATACCTCTGCGACTCGTAGAGGTCTCTACGAGTCGCAGAGCTCACTGACAAACCTGTATGCAGTCTGAACATTAAATGTTCCGTGGGCCTCCATCTCTACGGCTCGTAGAGGCCTCTACGAGCCGTAGAGATGTTTAAAACCCTAAAAAACCTACGGTGTAAATAACATGACCCTTTATTTTATAGGTCTAGACTAACTGAAAATGCATCAAAATAATCATAATAATGTGTTATATTATATATGACTTATTTTTGAAAAATTACGGTAAAATGTGAACCAACTTAAATTTATACCGACACGTAATAAAAATAAGCATGTAAAACTTGAGAGGGTTGAAATGTTATTACGTTAAAACGTAAACCAACTTAATTTATATTGACACATACATAAAAATAAGAACGTAAAACTCGAGGTGATCAAGATTCTCGTCATATCGAAACTGCTTGTAGCAACAATTTGGTGTCAACCATCGGGTTGTGCTACCATGCAGGGGCGGACCTAGCTAAAGGCTAGGGGTCGCGCCCGTTGCAGCTCAATTTTTCACGCGAAGTGAAAAAAAACGTTTACAATTTTTGTAAAACGTTAATACTCAAATAAAATTTACGTTAGTACTAAAATTAATTTACTTTACTACTAAACTAAATTATACGTTACGACGTTACGTTACTCGAATAAAAAACGTAACACATTCTAAAGTCTAAACCCAAGTTTTATAAACCCAAATAAAACTCAAGTTCAACTAGCCAACTTGGAGCCCAATGCATAGCCCACCCCAACCCATCAAGCCCACCCTTTACCTAAACCCAAAAGAAAAAAAACTGAACCCTTCCTGTTGCTGTTCTACCTTGTCTTCCTCTCTTATGTGTTATAAAATCATCAGCCAAAAAACAAACCCTTGCCTCTGGCCTCCCTCCTCCGGTCAGGGCATCAATCGTCATCCTCGACTCCTCCCTCGTCAGTGTAAAATTTATACCTTTAATAAATAATAATCACTGAGTTGAACACACGATTCTTAAGTGTTGTTGTGACACCCGGCAAACTCAGGTTAATAACTTTTATCAAACTAGTAAGTCTACCTTAGCAAATCATGCATGCATTACACTTAACTGGGTTAGTCGAGTCATTACGATGATTCGGGGAATCATTGGGAGTCGTTACAATGGTTTGGGGAATCATTAGGAGTCATTACGATGATCCGAGGGATCATCGAAAGTCGGTCCATAACCATGTGTACAAGGGTTGGTGATTCAGAAGATCACCAGGTTTAATGCATACACACGAGTATTGAGTCTCGGGAATTGGTGAACGAACGTGAACGTTTAGTTATCAAGTAATATGTGTTTATAATCATTATATAACTCGTCGGTATGTGAATAGGTGTCATTATCTATTAAAATAGTGTTTAACGCGCCGAAAAACAGAAACAGCCTACAGGAGGCGACTAGGAGGCTAGTCGCCTTTGAAAAGTGGCGACTGGCTACCTCAGTTGCCACCTATTGCAGTCCGGTCGCCCATTATGTCTTGGACAACTAGTAGCAGCTATAAATACCATACTTGACTTGTTAAACATCATTTGTGAAACCTTAACTCGCCCCAAACCTCTCTCACACCATCCTTAACCTCTGGAACCCGTTTTTTGCCCTAAATCTACCATTTCCAAACCTAAAATATCATTTCTAAGCAAGATATAAGGTGTGTTATTCATCCTAATCTTGTGTCATGTTGTTTTATTTTGAACCATAAAGGTCCAGACCTGGTTTTATAAAGTTTTTGTCTTTAAAAACCTTTGAAAAACAGTTCTAAAACAAGTGTAATCATTTAAATGGGTTCTATTTGGAAGATTCATGCATAAAATGGTTTTTGATGATTAAAACATGGGGATTCTTATGTGTTTGATGTTTTAATTATATGAATGAGTTATTAGGATGATTATCTCAGATTATGAAGATTGTTTGATATGTTTTGATGATAATATGAGTTTTGACCCGTTTGAGTGCATTAGGAGGATTTAGGATGTTATAGGACGACTGAATGATGTTAGGGTTTATGCTAGAATGATGTAGTAACAGTATGATCATGTTTGGAATGTGATTATGTGATGAAATCTGATTATTCGCCATTTAGGGTAATGTTTTCATGTAATGATGTGATGTTTTCATAATATTATGCTATTTTGGGAAATACTTGCAATTAGGATGTTAGATTGGCGATAAATTAGGGGTTATTGTTGGGATTTGGTTGTTTGATGATTGTGGATTGATATTGGGTGTTTTTACATGTTTTGGATCGGATTTGGAGGGTTTCACGCGTGAGAAGTGTAACACCCCAACCGATGGCGGAAACATCGAGGTGTCACGTAAGAATGAGTATGCAGTAGCACATGGTATTCAAGTTTTAATTGGAATTTATTTAAAGCAAAATATCCAAAATTTGAAAATACATAACAAATCTTTGAATGAAATTCTAATACATCAAATAGCCAAACAAGCATAAACTTCAAATTGTCTCCTCATGCTAGCTCTAGACTTCAAGCATCGTTATTTCCTGTTGAGTTTGGAAAAATGGGGGGGGTCAACTAGAAGTTGGTGAGAATACATAAGCCATGTCAAGCAATTAAGTTTAAGTATAATAAAAGTTTAGCAATTCATATGTCTAATGTAAGTTTAAGTCACATGAATAAACATGAAGTATAATATGCACATAATCAAACCTCCGACAAGTTTAGGTCCATCCCGCATCCACGGTTCACCTTAATATCACGTTGGAACGATAACAATCACCCGCGCTCCCCATAAAAGATGGTCAACGAATCTAGATGGGATTGTCAATCCAATAGATCTATTATTGAGTATCGCCGGCTTGGCCATAGCTAATGATTATGTAAGTTGAAGTTTAAGTCTAACAGTAGTTGTCTAAGTCATGAGGCATTAAAGTTTACAACTAGACATGTATGTAGAATTGCTTAAGTATAAAGTTTCAAGTATAAAGAATTGCATAAACATGGTTACGTATTACCCTATGTATAAGGTAACAAATAAGTCTAAGTCTTTCTAGTCTACAAGTATTTTCTAGGGTTTTGAATTTGGGGATAAGTATTCGTTTGATTATTAATTAAATTGTTTAATAAATAAAAGAAATTCGATAAATAAATAAACAAAAGTCTTTTTGTAAACTTTAGATTAAAGATGATCACATTATAAGGTTTTAAGTATGAAAATAATTTTTATAAAATTATTTTCTTAAAAATAGAATATTTAATCCATTTATTTCAATTTTGCCAAAATATTAAAATTAAAGAATTTTTAAATTAAAATTTGTATTTCTATTCTAAATGGACAGAAATAATTTATATAAAATTTTGGTGCAAAAATATTGAAAAATGAATTTATTATGATTTATTTATGATTAAAATAACCAAAAATTGATTAAAAATATTAAATAAATGATTTTTCAGAAATAAAAATCATTTCAGAAATGTTTAATGTTTTATAAACTCAGAATAATTTTTGTGGAAATTTATATAATCGTTTTGATATTTTTATAGAATTTTATAATTATAATAGAATAAACTTGAAATATTTATTATATATAATAAATAAATTATTTTTGGAAAACTAAAAATTGTATAATAAACTTTTCTATTAAAACATCATAACATAATTTTTGTAGAATTTATAAAGCAATTTTAGTATTTTAAAACCAATTTTAAAAATATTAGTGAATATATATAAATCTAAAAGGTTGAAAAAAAAAGGTTTTGCTTCTGCCAGGAATCGAACCCGGGTCTGGTGACCGGTTCGTGTTTAATATCACAAGTCTAGACCATCTGGTCTAGACCCTGAGAACGAATAAACTCAGTTTAATATTAATTATATAGTATTACTGATAACAGTTATGTAGTCTTTTTAAAAGAAAGGAAAAAAAGTTGTGGGTTACGGGACTCGAACCCGCATTCCCTGATTTACAAACAGACGACACAACCACTTGATCAAGATCAGTGGTTGTGTTTGCTTTGTCTCTGATTTAATTATATAGCAAGGCCTGCAGAAGGTTTATCCCCAATTCGTGTTCATCGAGCCCTATCGTTTTCCGGGACGCAACATACGTCAAACCATTCACCCGAAGACATTGTGTTAGGAACTGGTTGGCCGGATGGTATTTTCGTCGGAGAAATTCCGGAACCGTCGGAGAAAAAAATTTGAAATTTTGAGGTCTGGACTGAAAATCGCGCATGGTTGATGGTTTAAAGTGCTGAAAGAAAACTCTACCAGTCGTAGGGGTCTCTACTGGTAGTAGAGTATGTATATAAATGCTGACAACAACTAGACCTCTGCGGCTCGTATAGGTCTCTACTGGCCGCAGAGGAGTGATTTCACTCAAATGTCAGTCTGATACTCGGATACCTCGTACTTTCTAACCCTATATGACTCGTAGAGGCCTCTACTGGTCGTATATGGTTTAATTACATCAACTACCATACCTCTGCGGCTCGTAGAGGTCTCTACGAGTCGCAGAGCTCACTGACAAACCTGTATGCAGTCTGAACATTGAATGTTCTGTGGGCCTCCATCTCTACGGCTCGTAGAGGCCTCTACGAGCCGTAGAGATGTTTAAAACCCTAAAAAACCTACGGTGTAAATAACATGACCCTTTATTTTATAGGTCTAGACTAACTGAAAATGCATCAAAATAATCATAATAATGTGTTATATTATATATGACTTATTTTTGAAAAATTACGGTAAAATTTTGAACCAACTTAAATTTATACCGACACGTAATAAAAATAAGCATGTAAAACTTGAGAGGGTTGAAATGCTATTACGTTGAAACGTAAACCAACTTAATTTATATTGACACATACATAAAAATAAGAACGTAAAACTCGAGGTGATCAAGATTCTCGTCATATCGAAACTGCTTGTAGCAACAATTTGGTGTCAACCATGGGGTTGTGCTACCATGCAGGGGCGGACCTAGCTAAAGGCTAGGGGCCGCGCCCGTTGCAGCTCAATTTTTCACGCGAAGTGAAAAAAAACGTTTACAATTTTTGTAAAACGTTACTACTCAAATAAAATTTACGTTATTACTAAAATTAATTTACTTTACTACTAAACTAAATTATACGTTACGACGTTACGTTACTCGAATAAAAAACGTAACACATTCTAAAGTCTAAACCCAAGTTTTATAAACCCAAATAAAACTCAAGTTCAACTAGCCAACTTGGAGCCTAATGCATAGCCCACCCCAACCCATCAAGCCCACCCTTTAGCTAAACCCAAAAGAAAAAAAAAAATTGAACCCTTCCAGTTGCTGTTCTGCCTTGTCTTCCTCTCTTATGTGTTATAAAATCATCAGCCAAAAAACAAACCCTTGCCTCCGGCCTCCCTCCTCCAGTCAGGGCGTCAATCGTCATCCTCGACTCCTCCCTCGTCAGTGTAAAATTTATACCTTTAATAAATAATAATCACTGAGTTGAACACACGATTCTTACGTGTTGTTGTGACACCCGGCAAACTCAGGTTAATAACTTTTATCAAACTAGTAAGTCTACCTTAGCAAATCATGCATGCATTACACTTAACTGGGTTAGTCGAGTCATTACGATGATTCGGGGAATCATTGGGAGTCGTTACAATGGTTTGGGGAATCATTAGGAGTCATTACGATGATCCGAGGGATCATCGAAAGTCGGTCCATAACCATGTGTATAAGGGTTGGTGATTCAGAGGATCACCAGATTTAATGCATACACACGAGTATTGAGTCTCGGGAATTGGTGAACGAACGTGAACGTTTAGTTATCAAGTAGTATGTGTTTATAATCATTATATAACTCGTCGGTATGTGAATATGTGTCATTATATATTAAAATAGTGTTTAACGCGCCGAAAAACAGAAACAGCCTATAGGAGGCGACTGGGAGGCTAGTCGCCTTTGAAAAGTGGCGACTGGCAACCTCAGTTGCCACCTGTTGCAGTCCAGTCGCCCATTATGTCTTGGACAACTAGTAGCAGCTATAAATACCATACTTGACTTGTTAAACATCATTTGTGAAACCTTAACTCGCCCCAAACCTCTCTCACACCATCCTTAACCTCTGGAACCCGTTTTTTGCCCTAAATCTACCATTTCCAAGCCTAAAATATCATTTCTAAGCAAGATATAAGGTGTGTTATTCATCCTAGGGCTGGCAATTTAGACACGAACACGATAACCTGATACGAACCTACACGATTTTAACAGGTTTCGTCTTTGGCCTTAACAGGTTTCGTGTCTATAACAGGTCGACACGTTAAGACCTGTTTATTTTTGTGTCGTGTTCGTGTTTACCTGTTTCGTGTTCGTGTCTTATCGTGTACGTGTCTTAACAGGTCTTGTCGTGCCTTATCGTGTTTTTTTATCATGTCTTGTCGTGTCTTATCGTGTCTTATCGTGTCTTATCGTGTCTTATCATGTCTTGTCGTGTTAACTTATTTTAGTAGGTGTTCCTTATCGTGTCTTGTCGTGTCTTATCGTGTTAACCTGTTATACACAGGTTCGTGTTCGTGTTTGAAAAAAATGACACGATTAGATTTCGTGTCGTGTTCGTGTTTACAAGTTTCGTGTTCGTGTCTTAACAGGTTCGTGTCTTAACAGGTTCGTGTAACCTGTTATGCCAGCCCTAATTCATCCTAATCTTGTGTCATGTCGTTTTATTTTGAACCCTAAAGGTCCAGATGTGACATCCGTCACCCTCGACTTTCAGTTAATTGACAATATTAGTCCTTTCAAATATTCCTGTAACTTTGTCGTTTTCAAATTCAATAAAAGTGCAAACTCAAGTTATATTATTTGCATTTATTATGGATTGTGATTACGATTTAATCAAACGCGTATGTTGTAACGTCATTCGGAAAAAGATATCATAAAAATTTCAAGTTATAAAAGTTTTAAGTTTAATTAGTTTACTTGGTTAGTTATTATAAAGGGAAAACTAACTAGAAAAACCTTGAAACTAACTTAAGTTAAATAAGAGGGGTTAATTCTGCCAATTCTCAAAAGCTTAAAATGTTTCCCTCTTGTGAACTGCTGCTGACCCGATTTCCGGCCACCTGGTCGCCGCCGGCATCTTTTCCGGTGACCTCAGTTTTCCGGCGAACTTTGAAATACCTAAAAAATGAGTTTTATTCACTGATTAATGACAAGTTATTGTTTCTCCATCATAATCGAACGGTTTCTTGGGTTTAAAGGGTCTTAAACGTGTCTTAATCATGTGTTTAATCGGGTTTAATAGGTGTAACCGTCGAACCTTAAACCCGGCATTTAAAACGTCCCTTTTAATCGTGTATATATACATAGATGATTGTAAATGGTTGCTGCATCATTACACATTAGAAACCCACAACAATTTCCACATAAAAACGTCCAGAAAACTCCACCAAAACGCGTTTATACTCGGGTATTGAAGCTTCTTTTGCGATCCTAAAAACGTGTTGTAAGTATACAATCTTACTTGTATTATGTTTGTCGAGCATCATAGAGTAAAACCCCCTTATTACAGAGCTTCAATCGTGTCTTAATCGGGTAATTGATTTTGGGGTTAGGGTTAGGGTTCATAGGATTTGGGGAAGAAGAAGGTGACTTTGAATGTAATGTTAAGTATTTTTGTTTTCTAAATTTAATCAACAAAAGCTTCTGGTCTAGTGGTTGAAGCCCATGTGTTACACGGAAAGGTCAGGGGATCGAACCCCATGACCAACACCATTTTCTTTTTGGCTTTGGTTTGTTTCTTTTTGTTGTTTTATTATTATTTTAATCATATAATAATCATTTTTAATACATAAAAACTTAGAATATTCCTAATAAATTCATTTTTACTCCAAATATTATGAAAATTTAGGGGAAGCATCTTGACACCCTAAAGAAAATTTTCATATTTTTATTTTCTGGAAAAAAACATTATTTTGTATTTTTTTTTGAATTAAATTGTTTTAATCATAAATAAATGATTAAAATTTCATTTTAAGCGATTTTAACCTTAAATTTTCTGGGAATTTATTTTTATGAATTATAAACTGAAATAAAATATAATTTCTCAGAAAATGATTATTTTTGTTATTTTTACTATTTTTAATCATTTAAAACACTATTTAAGTTTATTAAAAATGTTTTAAATGCAAATAAATTAAAAGAAACTATGGAAATATTATTTTAGTATTCCACATCATAAAATAAATTATTTTTCATAATAATATCATTTTGGGATCATATCTCGTATTATTTATGCTATTTATATTTAAATTAGATATAATAATAAATTGTTTAATTAAATATAAATCATAAACTCTATTTCATGATTATTTTTCTATAAAATAGAAAATATTTCTATATATGGAATACATAAGTGATTTAGTCATTTATTGAATTAATCATGATATATATATTTCAAAACTGTCGTTCAAATTATTATTAACAATTTCACCTTCCCTATACGAGTCTAGCAAGCCCTAATGCCTTAGATGTTGGTTGTCTTAGACTTTTAAGACATTTTCCTCATTTAGTGTTTTATATATAGGTTGAGTTCCTAGGAATTCTTAAGCCTTTACGACGAACTTTCTCGGAATTTATACTTAGCGAAACTGTGAGTATATCTTTCCCTTTTTTTTCATGTTTTACTATTTTGGGGCTACTCATGTACATTATTATCAAATGATATTCTTATACTTAATGCAATTCTCATGTGTGTTTGCTTTATGTGAATTTGTGTGTATACTTAGTCAAAATCATTAACCGTTCTGCGGCCTAGCATTTCAGTGAATAGTACTATGGTATACCCCCTTGAGACTCTGTGAAGAGGATCTTGGTCATTATCTTGTTAATTCATTATTCAGTTGGTTATTCATGTGTTAGTCATTTTTCATCAAGGCTTGGTTTTGACCGATACCATTTATTTCATATTTGCAAACGGTATACAACACAGGAATTGCGAAAAGTTTACATATTATATTTATCAAATGGATGTACTCACCAATACATTATATGTGTTGATCAAATTATTTTTGTACATGTTTCAGGTGCAGTTTGATCAAGTTTTGCTTTACACGCTTAGGTTTTGGACCTAGTGCTTTAATAAAATTGAACTATATTCAATATGTTTTGTGTTTCTTTGAGACAAGTTGTATTTTGGTTTGAACAATGGATTATGTTTACTATTTAAAAATTACATTTTAGTCCATGTGCTATTGAACAATCGACACCTCGTGACACCTCGATGATTCCGCCATCGGTTGGGGTGTTACACCAGACCTGGTTTTATAAAGTTTTTGTCTTTAAAAACCTTTGAAAAACAGTTCTAAAACAAGTGTAATCATTTAAATGGGTTCTATTTGGAAGATTCATGCATAAAATGGTTTTTGATGATTAAAACATGGGGATTCTTATGTGTTTGATGTTTTAATTATATGAATGAGTTATTAGGATGATTATCTCAGATTATGAAGATTGTTTGATATGTTTTGATGATAATATGAGTTTTGACCCGTTTGAGTGCATTAGGAGGATTTAGGATGTTATAGGATGACTGAATGATGTTAGGGTTTATGCTAGAATGATGTAGTAACAGTATGATCATGTTTGGAATGTGATTATGTGATGAAATCTGATTATTTGCCATTTAGGGTAATGTTTTCATGTAATGATGTGATGTTTTCATAATATTATGCTATTTTGGGAAATACTTGCAATTAGGATGTTAGATTGGCGATAAATTAGGGGTTATTGTTGGGATTTGGTTGTTTGATGATTGTGGATTGATATTGGGTGTTTTTACATGTTTTGGATCGGATTTGGAGGGTTTCACGCGTGAGAAGTGTAACACCCCAACCGATGGCGGAAACATCGAGGTGTCACGTAAGAATGAGTATGCAGTAGCACATGGTATTCAAGTTTTAATTGGAATTTATTTAAAGCAAAATATCCAAAATTTGAAAATACATAACAAGTCTTTGAATGAAATTCTAATACATCAAATAGCCAAACAAGCATAAACTTCAAATTGTCTCCTCATGCTAGCTCTAAACTTCAAGCATCGTTATTTCCTGTTGAGTGTGGAAAAATGGGGGGGTCAACTAGAAGTTGGTGAGAATACATAAGCCATGTCAAGCAGTTAAGTTTAAGTATAATAAAAGTTTAGCAATTCATATGTCTAATGTAAGTTTAAGTCTACATGAATAAACATGAAGTATAGTATGCACATAATCAAACCTCCGACAAGTTTAGGTCCATCCCGCATCCACGGTTCACCTTAATATCACGTTGGAACGATAACAATCACCCGCGCTCCCCATAAAAGATGGTCAACGAATCTAGGTGGGATTGTCAATCCAATAGATCTATTATTGAGTATCGCCGGCTTGGCCATAGCTAATGATTATGTAAGTTGAAGTTTAAGTCTAACAGTAGTTGTCTAAGTCATGAGGCATTAAAGTTTACAACTAGACATGTATGTAGAATTGCTTAAGTATAAAGTTTCAAGTATAAAGAATTGCATAAGCATGGTTACGTAAACTCACCTTAGCAAAGTATTAAGTCTCGAGAAATAGAATATGTGTAGCCAAAGTTGCCAAGTATTACCCTATGTATAAGGTAACAAATAAGTCTAAGTCTTTCTAGTCTACAAGTATTTTCTAGGGTTTTGAATTTGGGGATAAGTATTCGTTTGATTATTAATTAAATTGTTTAATAAATAAAAGAAATTCGATAAATAAATAAACAAAAGTCTTTTTGTAAACTTTAGATTAAAGATGGTCACATTATAAGGTTTTAAGTATGAAAATAATTTTTATAAAATTAGTTTCTTAAAAATAGAATATTTAATCCATTTATTTCAATTTTGCCAAAATATAACTTTAATATCTAAAAATATTAAAATTAAAGAATTTTTAAATTAAAATCTGTATTTCTGTTTTAAATGGACAGAAATAATTTATATAAAATTTTGGTGCAAAAATATTGAAAAATGAATTTATTATGATTTATTTATGATTAAAATAACCAAAAATTGATTAAAAATATTAAATAAATGATTTTTCAGAAATAAAAATCATTTCAGAAATGTTTAATGTTTTATAAACTCAGAATAATTTTTGTGGAAATTTATATAATCGTTTTGATATTTTTATAGAATTTTATAATTATAATAGAATAAACTTGAAATATTTATTATATATAATAAATAAATTAATTTTGGAAAACTAAAAATTGTATAATAAACTTTTCTATTAAAACATCATAACATAATTTTTGTAGAATTTATAAAGCAATTTTAGTATTTTAAAACCAATTTTAAAAATATTAGTGAATATATATAAATCTAAAAGGTTGAAAAAAAAAAGGTTTTGCTCCTGCCAGGAATCAAACCCGGGTCTGGTGACAGGTTCGTGTTTAATATCACAAGTCTAGACCATCTGGTCTAGACCCTGAGAACGAATAAACTCAGTTTAATATTAATTATATAGTATTACTGATAACAGTTATGTAGTCTTTTTAAAAGAAAGGAAAAAAATTTGTGGGTTACGGGACTCGAACCCGCGTTCCCTGATTTACAAACAGACGACACAAGCACTTGATCTAGATCAGTGGTTGTGTTTGCTTTGTCTCTGATTTAATTATATAGCAAGGCCTGCAGAAGGTTTATCCCCAATTCGTGTTTCATCGAGCCCTAGATTTTCCAATCAACAAATTTAACGAACAATAACCTGATTAAACATAGGGTTATTGTTGGTAGGGGGCCGATGAACAAAACCTAACAAAAAAATTAAAACTTACAAAGCTTTTCAAGTGATTTTGAGTGGTCAACCAAAAAGTCAACTCGCGAACAATAGATGATTAAGACGAGTTTATCACGGAAAATTGAGGGTAAGGAGAGAGTAATTGGCGAGTGTAGATTGTAGTGAAGGCCTCAATTTATAGTATAGGGTTCGGGTGTTCGAAAATGGTAATGGTTGACTCGTGTTTAAACATTGACGCGTGATTGGTATGTAATTGGAATGTGATAAAAGCTAATTAGCGTGTAATGGACGCGTTTTAGTCAACAATTTACGTAGTTTACCATACTTGGAATCAAAAACGCGGTAATGATTTGAATTTTGAAGGGTGTTCATCTTAGTTGACTTCACATGAGTCAACTGCACTACCAAACTTGTTATAAATATAATTTGAATCAGAATTATACTAACTAGAAGTTGTAGACCAGATGGTGGGGATGTTTTGTGTAAAAGGAAGAACCGGCCATGGGCTCGGGTTCGAACCCCGGCCCATGCCATGATTTTTTTGACAATTATACATCAATATAAGGATAATATGTTTATAGTATGGTACTAGGGGTCCAAATGCGTCACGATATATTTTTTAAAAGGACGATAAATGATAAAATTCGACGTTTTATTCAATAATAATTGTAACGTATATAGGATTAAATGCGAAATGTTACAAGAAGAGCTGATACGTCTGCAGGGGGCGACTAGCTAGCTAATCGTGTGCCCTGCGAGGCGACTAGCTTAGCTAATCGCTTGGAAGGACCCTAATCGCCCCTCCAAGGTGGCGACTGGCTTTGCCAGATGCCTGTTTGATACCTAGTCGTGTGTTTTGATGCCTAGTCGTGTGTTTTAACGCTGGAAGTGTATTTTAGAACCACGAAACATGATTTGACACCTAGGAACATAGTGTAACCCCCTGGCATGCCTAGAAACTCGGTAACACGTGTTAGGACTCGTATGTGCAGTATGTGAACTGTATGCTAGACTTAATGGACTGTTATGCGTATAAGGTGCGTATTTACACATGATTGCATGGTTACTTGTATTTGGCTAACACGGGGATGTCGGGTCACCAATGGGAAGTCAAGTCTTGTCTTGTGCGATCAGGTTAACGTCCAAACGTGCTTTCAAACGTACAATGGTTATGGTCTGGACATTCAGGAACTAGTTAACCTATTGGTTATTAGTCGGAATACTTATACACATTTTATGATAGTTTGCCAGTATTAGGGACTATCATAGCATTTTCTGTTTAACTGTTTTCAAGAACGCAATATAAGGTGAGTTTCACGGTCCCACCTTTACTGGTTTTACTTTTGGGGGAGAAACATGCTACGTGATTTGGATTCGTAAAGATCATGTTATACTATGGTTATCTTTTGTTTACTATACGACTCATCCTAAGTCCTGGGGAAACCATGAATGTGTGGGGATGCACAACAGGGGAAATGTGGATAGATCTATTGGGCGTGACCTGCACCACCCGTTGGCTGGGATTCGGACGGGTGCATATTGTCTCGATCTACGTACCGTGGATGACGGTAGTTCCTTCGGGCTATTTCATATTGGTATTCATGTCAGTAATGGTTTCCAATCATAATAGTAACAATACTTTTTTAATTTTAAATGACATTATTTTTTTATTCTTTTTAATTTGAGTATAGTATTGATAATACTTTTTTAATTTTAAAAAGTTGATGTGTTATGTGATTAACAATATATATGGGTGATCAACAACTGAATCGGCAACTGAAACCAAACAAAAATATACGAACTGAACCGGAATAAATTGAAATCTGAATTAACTTAAAATCGGTTATCGGTTTTTAGATACCTTAATTAACCGAAATTAACCAAAACAAAATCGAACCACTATATATTCATATATTGTTGGTTTTTATACCCTCAATTTCATGTAATTCTACACAAATTTTAGCTACATTTTGGTTTTGGTGATTAACAAAACTAACTTAACCGAACTGAAAACAGAATATCTAATTTAATAAACCAAACCAATTAACCGATTAGTTAATAAGATTGATTAACTTATGGTTTCGGGTTTGATTGAGACTAATAACTAAATTGAAACAAATCATGCATACCTGTAGAAGTAGTTATGTACTCTGTCGTATAGCGCGTGCGCGTGTATCCTGTAGATATATACACTCTTATGAATTACTAAAAATTAAGAATGTACCTCTCACTCTATTAATCGCAATATTTAATCGAGTTTCTGATATTTGTAGGAATCGAGTATTAGCTTTTCATACGACTAATAAAAAATAATAGTACTGCTAATTACATACCTAATCGAAAAGTTCCTCTCTACAAATTAAAAAAATTTAAAAGATTAATTTGTCGATAATAAACCCAAATAAGATCCACTTATATGACAAAACGTTCACATTAATATTGGTAGCTTAGAGTGTGTACAAACAATCAAATGGATTTGGGATGCACCAGCCATTTCTTAAAAAAAGTACAAAGAGTAGTTTATTCTAAAATACAAACAGCTATATATACATTAATTAATTAAATCGTCAAAATAATTCCATGTGCAATGTTCATGATTCATGAATCATGATCGTCCTTTTTCCAAATGTATTAATTAATAATTTCATAACGCGTTTTTAGTTTTGTTTTTATGCTTAGAAGTTATTTATGTTTTATTATATTGGAAAAAGAAAAATACACAAGATGGGTTGTTGTTGTCTCACTTAAATAAAAAATAAAACACATGTTCTATGACGTGTCAAAGTACATCGTTAAGGTTTTACCACCTAAGACCTTCATCGTTAAGGTTTTACCACCTAAGACCTTCAGTTGTGGAGGCGTGAGCAGAATGACGCGAATGGAGTTTTAGCACTAGTGTTCACCCCTAGCCACAGCAATCCCACGCGAACCCCGGTAATCACCTGCGTGAGCGAGCACAAACGATGGTGGTCGCATGGGTTAACGGGAGAAAGTGACATTTGGTCGCGTCGATGCTCACCTCCAGCCATAACGGGGTGAAGTGACCGGGTTACTTGAGAGTTACGTTGGTGGCTCGCACCTCCACAACAGACGGCCTAATCTTTATACCTGAAACAGTTTAAGCATATACATATTATTATCAGTTTTGTAAAAGCAAACATCATATCACTAAAACGCTATGTTATAGGTCATTGGTATTGAAATTACTTTAAAAGTTATAAATATCGATAAGTTAATTAATCGATTAAGCTGAGTTCATAATACGACTAAGAAGTTTAGCTAAAAGAGGATTAATGGTTACATTGTCTTCATAGATCAATTATTGTGATACATTAGTGAGTTTGTGTTTCTTGGTTAACCTTTAAGGGATTGGCTCAATGAGTTTAGTTTGCTTTTTTCGTTTATACATGTACTAGATATTTGCCCGCGTTGACACGCAGTTTACCAACGTACGATTATTTGGAGTAGTATAACGTATAAGAAAAATAAAGTAGAAACATTTTATTAAAATTTAAAAGCAACGAATACACATTTATTCAAATATCGCTGAAAATTTCCTTATAAACAACATTTTTTGTTTTAGTCATCACTTATAAACAACATTTAAAAGCAACGAATACACATTTAGTCATCACTCAATTGATATGATAAATCAATTGAGTCTTACCTCTGTTATCAAAGGAAGATCACGAATAGTGCTGAAAGGGGTTTTATTCAAGAATTCAACATTAATATTCATACTACCAGACGATCCAAGAGATTGTTGTACAGAAGATGATTCCGTAGAAAAAAAACTTTTCAATATAACTGTAAGTAAAAAAAAAATTAATATAACATATATATCATAACTCAAATATTTAGATATATGTAAATAATTACAGGATAATTTAAACATATCACCTTTTTCTTAAAAGCACGAATATCGTCAATATCTTCATTGATAAACAGTCGAGTTATATTGAACCCATTTTGCAAACTTATATTACCTTTAAACAAAAAAAAAAAAAGCAAGCGTTATTTTTTTAAAAAAAAAGTAATAAAAATGTCTAATGTAATACAAACTGTAAGAAATGACAAACCTTTATAATTGGTAAAGCTACCAAATTGAACAATGAGAACAACATGGACTTCAGCTTCATTCTGCTTGATGTACTCAAACATCTGCTCACTATATTCATCCCACAAAGAACATGACATTTTTACCCCACTACATACAATACATTTTTTATTAGATCATTCATAAATTTCAAACATGTCTTCCTAAGTATTGATCGTAGAAATGACACATGAATATAACATCAAAGATTATGAGATAATAAATTATGATTCGAAAAAATGAAACACATACTCTAGATCAATCAAGATAAAGTTCATTTTCATTTTCAACCCAGCTTTTATTTCTACAGGCTCGGGTGGACTCCATTCTTCAACAAACCCAATGAAATCTAAAATATTTAAAATGTTATTTCAACTAATATATAAGAAGACAAATTATAAGAATAAATATATATAAAAGATTGAGGTTTCGAAAACTACCAATCCTCTGTTCCTGAGAAAGGTTACCAGACTTAATAGACTCAAAAGAAGAGAAATTAAAACCATATTGGCTACCATCAAATCTGTTACACTTTGTAAGATTTGTTTCAAAAGTAAACGATAATATGTCATTTTTAGAAAAGTGTTTAACAGATTTGTTATCCGCTAGTTGTGGTCTATAGATATAATATGCTTCATTTTCATGTAGAAATTTTTCATGCTTCTTCATGTATCTATTCCACACAATCGCTTGCATTTTAGAACCCTGCGTTAAAATATGTAATTAGAAAACATAGTTTGATCAGAAATAATATTAAATGCAGTCGTGTAACATATATGTGACAAAGGAAATGATGATATCAAATCTAACCTGTTCATCCATAACAACCATATCAATGGCAAGAGTTTCACCTGGTATCTTTCGATTTGCTCTCTTCCAAAGTCTAAGTACCTTAACTTTGATTGTGTACTGACTCAGCCGCCATGTTATGTCATTCAAAAATGTTACATTATTTGGATCCATCTGCCTGCACGTGTGTAATATTTATCACAAATAACCGCGAACTAAAAAATGTTAGTACTTTTGTGATATATAAATAAACAATGTAAGAAGGTTAAGTAGTATATGGTACCTGCGAAAGTGTAGAAGAAAAAGATTGAATGATAATGGATTGAATTGTACATCTATTTATAATTTCGTATAGCTATCATAAATAAGGAAGTGTTGTATTTTTAGTATAGATTATAAGAATAGGAAACGAAATATGAAATGGCAATCTAATTGATTAAGTTTTGAGGTTTCCATAATACATTTTCAATCAAATTAAGTGGTCAAAGTTTCCGAAATTATGAAAATAATTGTTGTTTCCGAAACCTTATTGTAAAAAAGTCAACGACTAATATTAGGATATCAAAATGCTAAATTATAGCGTGATTTATATAATAAGTATAAAAAGTAATCAATTAGATATCCTTAATTTATTGTCTTTCCAAAAATGTTGTTTGTCAAATTAAAACGTTTTTAATTTGTAAATTATTAATTAGTTTTGACTTTAAAATATTAAAAAACATTTTCTTTTTTTTTTAAATGGTATTAGAAAACATTTAACATTTTCAAATAAAACGGTAAAATTTTTCATAAGCATTCATATGTATTAAACACAAACCATATCACAAATGTATTTCTCAAAACACATATCAACACAAAAAACACACCAATGTATGTGACCACTAACAGTTAATCACCTTCCCAAAAACCGCCATACCAAGGTGCTAACAGTTACACACCACCACTATATTCACGGAAAAAAGTCAACGACATAATTTAGGATGTCAAAAAGATAAATTATAGCTTGATTGTAACCATAAAAAGTAATCAATTACACATCGTTAATTGATTGTATTTCCAAAAATCTTGTTTGTCAACATAAAACGGTTTGAATTTGTAAATTATTAATTAGTTTTGACTTTAAAATATTAAAAAACATATATATTTCTTTTAAAATGGTAAATATAAACATTTGGAAAATTTTCAAATAAATGTTAAAATTTTACATAATAATTCATACATGGATCGTTTTTTACACTTTGTTAAGCTATTCTTATACAAAAAGTTTTTTGTACGAAATTTAAGTTTCTTAATAATGAGAATGATTAATGTTAATGTAATTTAATTTACCAAATTTAAGTTTTATCAACAATATTAACAAAGTCAACAGTTAAAATCTAAACTTGTCTAAATTTTAATTCTCATTATAGCAATCACATCATATTAAGCATATTTACCTAATTCTAAAAATAACATATTTCCCAAATCATTGCTAACAACTATTAAACCATAGAAGATCATATGTCTTAAACACAAACCATATCACAAATATATTTTTCAAAAGACATATCAACACAAAAAACACATCAATGTATGTGACCACTAACAGTTAATCATCATCCCAAAAACCACCATAACCAAGGTGCTAAGAGTTACCCACAACCACTATATTGATCAAAAAACCACCACCACTTAGGAGCAAAAGTATGTGATTCAGATCCAAAAAACTACCACCAGTAAGATAACTAATTACCATCAACCCTAACTACTTTAGAGAGCTTGAACACACCTCGTTTTTCAAACCAACGGAAATGCACCTGATCACCAGCCTGCAAATCCATATCAGCAACAAACACAGACATACCTTTGATGTAGTAACGCTTACTGGATCCCCTGTCTTCAATACCAACAGAAACACCCCAACTATTTTGCTCACCATCCTTAATTGTCAATGACCTCGACCTGTTCAAGCCATTGGCCCTAGCCCATTCTGTCTTCATCCGCTAAAACAATAACCATACATGAAATTTGTTAAAAAAAGGTTTATTTAGCATCAATATGATTATAATATATTGCTTTAACATATAAGACTTACAAAATGCTTGTCAACCACAAACACAACTGGAACGGCCCAATCTTCTATATCAGATACATCTTCATCCGATTCAGATTCATCATCCTCAGCTTCCATATCATCTCCATCTGATTCGTCTTCTCCATTATCATCGGAAACAACAATTATTTCCTCATCATTATGGTGATCATCCTCGGGCTGTTCAACGTCCTCCCACAACTCGGGAGGCAGGGTGAGCTTGTTTTTCTCAAAGATGGACAACTCCAATGTTTTCTGTTAAGTTTTACAATGAAAAACATGAAAAGTGTACAAATTAATGATGTAAATTTCAAAGAAAATTAATGATATTTATTGAAATTTAGAATCGACAAACAAACCTCATTGTAAATTTCAAAGACCATCAGATGATCTTTTGTTATCTTAAACCTCTGTTTCATGTACGGCCATCCCTGAGTAATGAAAATCTCATCACCATCGTATTCAAGCTGTATCTGGAAAACATGCCCTGCCCAAAGATCAATATGTAATAACTGTTATCATTATGAACATCAAGATTTAAAAAACTCTCATTTATTGGTAAATCATTATCTAACAAATAATTATATACATGACATTACCTGGAAATGAGCTAACCATAATCGGTTCCATTGGAGGGTTTCGATTGTACAAACCATGATGAACGAAGCAACTTATATGCTGGAAAGTTGAAAAACAATGTTGAAACATTACTACATATTAATTTATTTAATGCGTTATGTCATGGTTCTACATAGCAGTTCAAAAACATACCAGGCGATTCACATCACTGAGTGGGTCATCAAGTTTGCAGTAGAAATACTTGCCTGGTGCAGCTATGGCATCCTGATGAAAAGTGTACATATTAAAACAGTTGAGCATTTCTTCGAACTCAAAAACAAAGTTACAACCACTTGGGTAATTTAGCGTGGTTATCATATGCTTCCAGCCGTTGTAAAAAAACCATTTCCCAGCTATATTCATGACTTTAACTTCAAATGATCTCTCATCTAAAGTATGAATTCTGGTCATGACAGTAGGGAAGCCATACTTCGTAATCCATTCTTTATATTCGCCAGGCAAGGCCTACAAATCAATACCAAAAACAGTTGATTATAATATAATGTATTGGATTTTCAGTTTAGTGTTATCCATCCGATGAGCAAATTTATGACGATAAACTGAAATCCAACAAATAAGTTTGTTAAATGATTTATGATACATATCAAAGACAGTGCACTGATCAATGAACATATATTAACAACCAACAGATTTTTTACGCATAACAAAGGTCGATTACCATACATAGACGTTCTTTGCCCTCTGATTTGACCCAAAATCCGGACACCATTCTGAGACGACCTATAAACCACCTGTATTATCATTAAAAACAAATTAAAACATGAATTCATATAACTAAAATTGCATCATTAGATGAATACATAAATGACAAATCTGAAAAATTTTAAAACCTCTTAATTTTTGAAAACAACAAACACATACCTAGTAAGCGAAAACAAATAACAATACCTAAACAATGATAATGATCATATCACAAAATTGAAAATTATTAAAATCTCATAATTTTTTAGAACAACAAACATAAAGCCCCAAATCTGTAAAATTAATAAAAACCATCAAGAATACAAAAATAAAAGTTTAATATTACAATCTGAATGAAAATATTAGAATATGAATAGGCGATGATTAGAGAAAAAAGAAAGAACCAATATCATTCATCACTTAAATCTGAAAATAATTACAAAAAACAACAATATATAAAAGGAATTGTATCAAGAAAGTTGAAACAATGATTACCTTGAATGAGATATAGAGAAAGAGGAATGATCGGCGCCGGAAACATAGAAAGAAACATAGAAACACAGAAAATCGATTAAATCAGTAAATACTTATAAGAATCAACGATATTTAACACAAATCGTACAAATAGAGTGAAGAAATCGTTACCTTTAATGATATACACGAAGAAGATGAACGATGATGATGGCGATAGAGGAATCGCCATATGAATCGCCGAGAAGATGAAGGCGGTTGTAGGGTTAGGTTATGAATGATGATTATGTTTTTTGTTTTTATATTTTCTTTTATTTTTTATTTAAAAAAAAGAAAATTTTATAAATTACAAGAGGCAGGACACGTGGCACAATATGAGAAGAAAGAGGAATTGAGGTGAAATGAGGGAGTGCCAAGTGTCCTCATGGACTTTGTTTTATTAGATGTATAGATAGATTTGGTTATAATTCATGATCCTTTTAAAATATATGCATAGTGGACGCTGGGAGGGTTTGGTGACCCATGGTCCTGGGTGAAAACACAGCCCCAAGATTTTTCTTTCCCCCCAAAAGAATGGAGAGAGCTCAACGAGCGAGGAGATAAAAAGGGGGAATGTGTGTGTAGTGTGTGTGTTTTTTTTTTGTGTGTGTCAAGTGAATTGTAGTATGTATGACGAACAAGAAGATAAATATCGAGGAGACAAGTTTTTGTTTTCAAGTGAGTTGAAGTATGGGGGAGATAATTTTTTTCTATTAAAAGGCCAATATAGTTTGATTTTAATTCTAATTACCCTGAAGTTTGTTTGATTTTTTTAAAGACCTTAAACTACAATAATTCAAATATATTAAAATGTTTATTTTTAGTTAAAACTTAAACTATTAGAACCTTAAACTATAATAATTCAAGTATATTAAAACTTGATTTATTTCTTAGTTAAATTTTTGTATATTAAAATTGTTTAAACATATCAGTTTTTAAAGTTTAAAAAAAAAAATTAGTTTTGGAGAAATTTAAGATGACACTATGTAATCCGAGGAAATCTGGAAAAAAAAAGAGGGGGGGGGGGGGAGGATGATGTGCCTCTGACGTGTCAAATATGGAACTATGGGACTTTAGGCGCGACTCATTATGCCCTTAAAGTGCCTAATATCATCCTAGGTGATATTGAAGACTTATAAAGAAGAAATCACACAACTTGGATCCAATAAGGAAGAAACAAAAAAAAAAATGTTTTAGGTAAGTTATTTTTTACGGAATGGTTGATGAAGTTATGTGTTCATTAGCTATTAGGTCAAATTAAATTTTGAATTGTATGCTCAAAACATAAATTATGTTTTGTTAAGTATACAAGATCGATGGTTGTTTAAGACAATTATACCTCAACAATGACAATCATTGTTGTTGTAGACATGTGAATACCATTGCACATAGTGTGTTAAAAAAAGTTATTTAATGCTCATGATCATGTTTAGAAATATGACACTCAGATTGTTCGCTAGCGTAACCGACATGTGAGCAAGTATGCAAGGAATATCTTATGACTTGATGGGTTAGCAAAATCCTCTGCCAAGATTAGGACTTTACCATACCTTGGTTCAATAACAAGTCAGGCAAAACTCCTCAAGCGTAAACATAGCAGAGTATCCACCAACGAGAAACCACGTCACTTATGGTCATCTACTCATTCCATGGAGTGGATAATCAAACACAACCAACATTGGGTCTCCTGGTTACGACCCAATATCTAAAAACTACCTAAATGCGAGACTCTAAACAACCTTAACACATTTGCTCCCTTCTTTAAAACCTCATGGATACCAATGATAATGGATATATATGCCTTTGTCATCATTGCGGCCTAATAAATACCTTAAAAATAACACAAATCACAATTATTTACAAAATATATCACATATCCTTAAACTACGATCAACACCACAGAAAAACAACACGGTTGCAAAACCCTAACGTCATGTATGGAGAAAAAGAATCCTTAGAGCATTAAGAAATTCACGAGATCTTACGAATAATTTTGCAAAGTTACGGATATTAACTTCACAAAAGTATAATCCATAAAGTCCTATAAGTAAAAGGTAAACGCCATAATAGCCTCGCCAGATTTTCAACTAACACAAAAATACGATACAAGTACATAGAAACATAGTTAAAAGTTAAAACCAACCATCCCAACTTACATATAAACATCATCACATCCCATAACTCATTCCCCTTTCACAAATCAATCACCATTGAACATATGAAAGTTTCCTCTACTAAAAAATGGACACTAAATTACTAATAGTCAAAACCACAAAAATATTTAGTTAAAAGCAAGGGTTATTCTTGTCAATCTTTCAAAACACGGGTAGTGAAAAGAAAAATAACAACATAGTATCATAAGTGACTCCAAAGTTTTTAGGGGTGAGCAAATTAACCGTCATAACCAATAATAGAACCAAAACCGAATCGATTTTAACCGATAATTGACATAACCAATGGTTACGGTTATGAAATTTCTTTAACCGACCGAGCGGTTATGGTTATGGTTATGAAGCTTTGGTTAACCGATCTACCAAAACCGAATCGAACTTGTAATGCTAAGTCTGTAATAAATTTATGTTTTACATTAACCATGTAGATGTTTTTTTTTTTTACTAAAAACAAAAGTTTATTATTAACAAAATGATCTTGATGTAGTGCTCTTTTTTATGATGAATTGAACTTATAATCAAATGCTTAAGAATGTTTTTTTAATATCATATTAAAATGGATTACATATTGGTAGTATAATTAAAAGTGTAGTCTTAATTTGTCTTATAAAAAATACCCAAGCTACCTACACCATGGTAGGTTATAATTTTTTAGACCTACTGACTTTTAATTTTATAATTTTACTGAAAGTTAGTTTTAGTTGATTTTTTTTGTTAATAACCAAAAAAACCATAACCAAAGTTTGGCTATAGATATAGTTAAGGAAATTTCATAACCGAACTAATGGTTACGATTACAGTAAAAGCCGAACCAAACCGACCCATAGAAAGAGTTCAAGTACAAGAGATCCTTAAGAAATCAACACTTGAAACAAACAAACAAACAAACAAAACCCAATTGGTAAACACTCTTTTTCTGTTTCTCTCTCTAGTTTCTCTCTCATGATCAGCCATGTTGATACACCGTCACAAGGTATCTACAAAATACTAATTTTCTCCTCAATCAAATGCTTAAACATTTCTTTCTCTATTGAATTCACTCTATTAATCTAACCCTCTGTCTCTAGACCAGGCTCTTGATCTTCACTCCTGAACTAAGGTACATTCCACTTTTGCTCTTTATATATTTTATTATTATTATTATGTAACTTTATTGTTTATTATTTCAGTTTTCTTTGATTTTCATTACTTAGTTTGCTGTAAGTTTGATTTAGGTATAATAAGATATAAGAAACTTATGTTTTTAAGGATCCTGCAATTAAGTTAAATGTTGCCCTAATAGATTCAATATAAATACTGTATATATGTTATTAAAAATAAAATAAAAACCTTCTAATACGTCAGATAAACAAGCAACAAGCTGCCCGGCTAGCCGTTTTTGGATAGCGAAGATAAGTTTTTTTTTAAAAGCTACATTCTTGTAGATCTTGGGGTCGTAACATGATTATGCATGACATGTTAGGCTCGACTAAGTAGCTTTACGGCCTCAGGCGCAAGGAAACCGAAAGTATTAATATTAAATGTAAAGAAGTGGTGGTTGTCACTTGTCAACACACGCTTTCTCGTGTTTGGTCACTTTGCCGGAAGCAGCTTTTATGGCAGACTGACCACCGTGAGAATACGGTCCCAAAGCCTGCAAGAGGGAAACCCCAGTTAGATCCGCACATGATAGTTTCCTTTTTATCCGTCCAAAGACCACAATGTTTGCTTGTTTAAGTGTTGATCTTCCTTCCAACGGGTCGTTTAAGAAATTCACCCTAATAGATTGATAGTTTTGGTATTTAATTGAATAAAGGCGGATTCGTACTCTAGATACATTCTATGCATAGTCTTTATTTAGTTATATGATTTAGTTTTCTAGAACTGGATTCTAGCGTTTATGATTCTTTATTTGTTGTATAGGTGTTAATTATGCACATGATCTGGTTGCTCTAGGCTGCATATTGTAAAAAGAATCGTTTACGAGCGCGGATTTATATTTTTTTGTGTTTAAAAATGAGTTCGCGGTTTCCATCTCATCAGTTGAATAATGGTTTATATGTATCGGGCCGGCCTGAACAGCCGAAAGAAAGGACTCCGACTATGTCGTCTACTGCAGTGCCTTATACGGGCGGTGACATAAAAAAATCCGGTGAACTTGGGAAAATGTTTGATGTGGAGAATGCTAGCTCCAGGCAAAGAAAATCTGGACCTATCGCTAATGCTCCTTTACGAACCGGTTCATTTGGCGGTGGGAGTTCTTCTCATTCCAACCAAACGTCAGCAAATTCGGGTAATCGAATGGGTTCGTCAGGGGCGGGTCCTGGTTCATCTTCAATGAAGAAAACTAGTTCTGGTCCTTTGAATAAACACGGTGAACCCATTAGGAAGGCATCTGGACCGCAAAGTGGAGGGATGCCCGGTTCTCGACACAACTCTGGACCTATCCCTCCAGTTCTCCCAACAACAGGGCTCATCACGTCTGGACCCCTCGACTCAAGAGGTGCACCCCGGAGAGGGTCAGGTTCAACAGAGGCTACAGGCTCTGGTAAACCGCAAACTGCTATGGCTAAAAATCCAGCAGTTACTTACCTACGCCAAGAAGATGGACGTTCTTTCTCCAGGTTATTGTTATAAACCTTTACTAACCTTGGGTTTTATTGCTACAATTTTTTATTTTTTTTTTATAAAATTTGCTGTTAGTAATCATGCTATCTCATTGCTGTTGCTGTAACTTTTTGTTGATGGCAGATCGGCTTTTGCTTTGAGCGGATGCTGGGGAAGGAAATCTCTGGTTGAGTTTGTTGACGGGTATCCTGATGCTGAACTCAGAACAGCGAAAAACGGACAGTTTGTCAAGGTGTCCGGGGTATGTTGATTTTATTTTATATAAATAAAATAAAATAACTTACCTTAACCGATTATACTTTTATATGGTACTAAAATAACTAGAAAGTTTACCTACTTATCATAGTCTTAATTGAGATTTAAATAAGCTTTTATCAGGTATAATTTGTAGTATCCGTACAAGAGAAAATCTAGTAACTTTTATTAAATAATTATATAAAGTTGTAAAAATCGGTGATTAATCACTAGTCCTCACTTGTAAATTAATCGGTGTCGGTTCAGGATTGTAAAAATCGTGATTAATCACCGATTAGTCGGACCAAATCAGTCCTAGTTGGACCTAAAAAACTCAAAATTAGGTCAAAAATGAATTTGAACGGGTCAAAACTAGAGCAAATCGATCAAATAAAACAAGTTCTTACCTCAAAATTGGATGATAATCCATGATTTAAGTCCAAAGTCGATTTAAGTTTAGGTATTTTAGTATTTAACCCCCCTCCATATTCAGTAGTTTATATTTGGCCCCTAAATTTCTAAATTTATACATATAAGGCATAAAATTAACATTATATATGTATAAATTTGGAAATATATATATAAAAATCCAATCTGATTAGCGCCTAGCGAGTTTTACAACACTGTACATAATTTATTTTATATATTGATATTAAACTCGTCGACAAAACATAATAATAAAAGTGATGATCAGTTCCATTGCTTTGTCCATTCCAGTTCATTAACGCGTTTTATGTTTTGTAACCAACGAAGATTGCACCATCATTGCATGCAGTATTTACTCTTTTGCTAAAAAAAAAAGTCGGTCTGCAACTCATTAGCTTATTGTTTTCAGAGCGCACGACGTGTCCTTTTGTAACTAAGTATTGGTGATATGTTTCCCTCGACATTGATAGGCACATTTAAGATAGGAATATATCATATGATCTTGAACTAATGTTCTATATTTTTCTACATATATGCTTCTATCGATCATTAATATTTTGAATTCTTGAAGGTGGTTACTTGCGGAAATGTTCCTCTAGAATCATCATTCCAAGGGGTCCCTAGATGTGTTTATACGTCCACAAGTTTATATGAATATCGTGGATGGGCTTCAAAACCTGCAAATCCCACACATCGCCGCTTTACCTGGGGTCTGCGATCCATGGAGGTTAGAAAATGAATAATTACTTAATAGAAAATAATTATAAAAAAATCATGTTTTGAGGCTGTTTTATCACAGAAAAAAAAAAAAAACCAACATGTTTTTTTATTCACTTTATTTGGCTAAAGCTTTCATGGCTCATAAACTGATTGTCATGTTTGCTTGCATTTTAAACCATTAATCATTGATCAATTATACAAGCTTGACAGGTTTGTAGGACACAAATTTGTCTTTCCTTTTTAGATTTGCACGTGTATTTAGCTTTTACATAAAGCAAATATGATCCAATGGCTTAATAATATTCACTACTGTCCAAAAGGAAGACAATGATTTTGACTTTCATCAAAATCATGAAGATTGATTCATGATTGATTAGTTAACTGATTATGAAGTTTGTAAATTCTTTAAAGAAATAGATAACGACGTTAAACGTTAATGGAAATGATGGAAAATCTGAAGCGCCGGTGATAAATTAATAACAAAATATTTGTTACTTTTTTCGATTCTTAGTAAATACTATGAAAATTTGAACAAAAGAAACCTTAATATTATTGCATAAATATTTGCAGAGGCAGGTGGCGGATTTCTATATATCCGACTTCCAGTCTGGGTTGAGGGCATTAGTCAAGACAGGTTATGGTGCCCGTGTGACTCCGTATGTCGAGGAATCTTCTGTCGTAGAAGTTGACCAGTCAAACATAGATTCATCTCCACAATTCATCAGATGGTTGAGTGAGAGAAAGATCTCTAGTGATGATCGCGTGATGCGCCTCAAAGAAGGGTACATAACTTAAAATCCTTCTTTTCAGCTCCTTAAATATATTTAATAACTTGTATTTTCATCTTAATGTAAAATAACATTTAGGTATATTAAAGAGGGTAGTACCGTAAGCGTCATGGGGATCGTGCATAGACACAACAACGTATTGATGATTGTTCCACCATCCGAGGCGGTCCCAACTGGATGCCAATGGAGCAGATGTCTTCTTCCTGTGAGTCTGGAGGGCATTGTTATAAGAGGTGAAGACTCATCAAAGCTTGATGTCATTCCTGTTTAAAGTTTTGGCAAGTGATTTGGCGGGAAGCGCGTATACCGACTATGTTAAAATAGTTGTATATTCTGTTTGTTCTCTTTTCATCACAGTAATTGTGTTGTGTGATAATGGGGCTAAAATTGGTATCTTAAGATGAGTTTACAGTTTCTCTTTTGTTTGTACCTTTTAAGTTTCTACCTAAGAAATGTTGAAAGGATTTATATGTTAAAAAGTTCTTTTTTCTTTATACTAAACAATGAAGGCATAGTTTATATATATACTACTATTGCATTTGTTTGTCCCCTTGCTATGTGTATTTAGTGGCGGATCCAAGACTTTTGATACTAACACTGTCACTCTTTGAAAATGAGGAGAGTGTGGGGGGGGGGGGGGGGGGGGGGGGGCAACATGGCCAGGTGGCCTTGTGATGATGAGCAGGAACACCGCCTTGCCTTATTGTGGTGTCACCCAATTCATTCTGGCATGGTGTTGGTGTAAAGATGATACGGGGTGAAGTCATGGGTGAAATACAACCACACGAGCTCAATGTAGTGATGTTTAGGGATAAATTAAAAAAAAACAATATGATGTTGACGTGGAAGAGTGAGTATAGTTTATTAAAGATGGAAAGGGTGAGAATGATACCTCAATACTATTGTGATAAATTACAATAATAGTATTTTACAAACCAAAATTTTGTTTTATTTTAGTTGATTTATCACCTCATAAAATATACAAGTAATTTTTGTATATTTTCACAGTAAACCCAAAGCATATTATTCCATTAACGTTTCGGGTTAAATTATTTTTTAAGGCTGTGTTACGGTTTCATTTTTTTTCAACCCCAAGTCACTGCCACAAAGGCATGAGCTATCACTTTTTTTTAACAACTCCATGTTTTGGTGTCACCATCGTTTCACTAACCACTACCCATTAAACTAATTACTAACTAAGAAGATGTGTGAGGTGTACAAATTTGATTTGGTGAAACAAAATGAGCAGGACATGGGTTTTTTCTTCTATTGACTATGCCAATTTAGTTCCCTTTCCAAGTTTCATTCACTTTTTGACTTTTGGGCTAAACACCCATTCTCTTTTTTCTCTTTTTTCTTTTTTTTTTTCTTTTTTTTAACGGCAAAAGAAATTTTACCCCCAGAACTAGCAAAAAGCTAAATACAACGTCAAAAACACCAAAAAAACGATAGAATTACAGGACATCATAAAACCACCACCAACCACTAAAGAACCTCCAAATAAGTAGGGGTAGAGCGGTGTAGGTGTTGCTAAAATCCAATGTAACATTGGAACGTGTGCCCTAATACGATAACGAATGGTCTAAGATACAAATTATTGGTATGCGTCAATTTTCGGTTTATGTGAGTCACTATTCATAAAGCAAAAATTCTCGTATAATTAATGATATCGAAGAATTTAATCAAAGACTTTAGCACTTTGACGATGGAAGATACGAAGCAACAACCATTCAATCATAATTACATAGTAAACGAATATAATCAACTTGAAACTTGATTTATAGAATATTATTTGTATGTGTCGGTGCATATATCATACATGTTTGTATATTTTTTTTAGTTTATTTGATTATTGTATATCATATAGTATGTGTCCGGTGATTCGACATTTATAAAAATGTGTCGAACAATTAACAAAATACTGAAAATAGCATTCTGAAAATATCCAGAAAAATAAATAGATATTTACTAAGAAATTAGCAATGAATTTCATAAAAATATGTCGAAGGATAATAGTTAACATCTCAAAAAGTATGTAAAAGCTTAGCAAAGCAATTAGCAAAGAAATTGATAGAAGTCTATAATCTTTTAAAAATTCAAATTTTAAAAAAAATGGAATTTATTAATATCATGTTTTTGTAGTTGGCCGATAATAATCCCACTTGAGTTTATTCTTCCCACCAGACACAACTTTCATACATTTGGCTCTCAATGCACCCCATGTTAACTCACAATAACGTCATTAGCTGAAACTCACAATTCTAGGCGATTATTCACCGGATTTGAAAGAGGGAATCGAGACAAATATATTGATTGCAAAAGAGAAATGCAATAGGAAATATGACAGGACTACACAGAGCATCTTGCATAATGAACTTAGCAAAGTCAGAAAAATAGAAGACTTTGCTAGGGATTTGTGTAGGTCCATGTCTGAGAAGCTAGTTAATTCTGAAATGGAAAAGATTTTGAGAGAATGATACCTTGCTCACATAATGGACAAACCTTACAAGGCTACTGAAAGTCAGTTTGCTGGTTGGAGTTCTGAGGCACTCAAGAATGAACTTAACAAAATTAAAGAGATACTTAAAGACCCTAATCACAATGCAACTCCACCCAACTGAAAGAAGGGAAGACAAACTGATCCTAAAAGAACTTTAAAATTTAAAAGAATGAGACAAGAGTCGGTCGCTGCTAATTTTGGAGAGATGAAATCAGTTGCTAGATGGAGAGAATTAAGACTGATTGAGACCTACAAAGACCTTGAGAAACAAAGAGAAAATGATACATCTCTGCCGAGAAATCCAAATTATCCTGATGAAGATCAACCACCTCAACAGACCAAAAAACACAAAATTTTGTCCTCAATAAATGATCTTAACATAGCTGCTATGAAACATAATAAAAAGCAGAAGGAAATGTCTAAGGCTGGGGAGGGGTTGGCTTTTGAAAACTTGAGAAAAAACGGCTTGCTTTATTAGGTCAAATTTCACACAAGCCCTGCTAGTGATAGACTGGGGGGAAATCATTAGCAGACCCTTCTCACCAAACTCATCTCAAATAACTCTCTGTCGAAGAAATCCATCAGAATCAAAAATTAAAGAATGGAAGTCAAACAAAGACACCCATGAATTGGCTCTGGTCAGGACTGATGGACAAGTTTAGAAAATCATCATGGAAGAAGCTTATGGTCTGGAACCTGCTGATCTGCAAGATTTACTAAATCGAGAGCTTGAAAGCGATGCAGACGACTTACACTCTTTTCACTTTGAGCTTCAATTCAAAAGTCAGATAAGGGAGAGCCTAATGAGGACAACTGACAACACAACAAACTCTGTTGACAAATAAAGTCTGTTGAAGACTTAGCGGTTTTAGTCTCCAACAGATAATGAAGAGTGAGGATTAATATAACATGTGTTTTCCTAGTATCTGTTATATTTGTGATGATACACAAAAAGTACTTTATAAAAACATTCTCTTGTTTGATAGTTATCAATTATGATTCATTTACAGTTTCATCTCTTAATATTCATAACAATCAAACTCATATCCTAACAGAGATGAAAGGTCTCTTAACATTCCAAAGTCTGATGGTATAACAGATGTTGGATAATAGTTACTTCATACAAATAGATATTACCTAACGTATAATCTCTAATCAATACTTAACATTTTAAGCAACAATTGATGCTTGTATAGTCATCACTATTGCTTTGCAGATAGTATCCATCAATCCTAAAAGTGATACCAACATGAGCTTACTATAGTTCATTTTGAACTAATATACAACCGATTCTAGTTCAAGGATTTAAAAAAATTGTTTTCTACTAAAGTTCCATAACACAACACATGTTACTCGAAAAACTAATAACTTTTGAGCTTAGATTGTTTCTTCCGGTTCCTTTGCATGTAGAGGATAGCTCACCAACATTTAGAATATCAATACTTCAACACTTATTTTTACATTGGGACTTGTAGCAGAATCCGGTACAACAACAACAGTAAAAGAATCGGCCGTAACAGACACAACATCCTTCAAACAAATTACAAAAAAAAAACTAATGAACTGTTAAATAAGAACACAAACTCTACCAACACCTTAAATCTACTTGCACAAATACATACTCACCTTTGACATCACTTGGCTACCCCCTGCGAAGGTTCTGAAAGGTTAACACATTTAAATTCACAATATGCCTGACTGACCTAAGAAATGCTCATACAAAAGAAAAATACATCACTTAACTGTTGAGGAACGTTTGAAACTCAACACAAAGTCAACAATTAATACAAATAACTTTAATTTAATACCTCATCTGCATTATAATCTCCATTACCATTAATAGCAACCAACTCAGCAATTATGACTGGATCATCACATATCTTCAGGACCGTGTAAACATGGTAGTCGTTTGTAAGATTGTATTCAGAAACATCAATCTTAAAAACCAGCATCTTATCGACCAACCGAAACAATTCGTGGGGCAAACTTTCACTAATACTCAGCTTCAACTGTCTTTCTCTTATATCACTTGCAGATGATCCGACAATTCTCATAACATCTATGTCAAACATCACAAACGTTACACTACCAGTCTCATCCTGAACCATGACATGCACCTTGAACCTAAAATCAATTGAGGAAAAGTTTATCTGAAAACCTATATACTAATCGTTGCAAAGAATCATGTTATATAAACAACAAACTGTAGATAATTATCTTTACTTACTTTGTGGTGATGGATATACACTGACAATCACACTTGGGACAAAAGAAAGCAGTACCAGGAAATTTCGGAGTTTCTTCAGTCACCTTTTCATCAAGCTGTAAGTATTCTGATTTAGTTACCACCTTCCCGAAACATCTGCGACACGCAGCATAAAACCAACCATAGCTTTCTTGCATAATTTTTATTGTGGCAACAACAACATAAGATATTGGCTGCAAAAACAATATATAAAACCTCTATTACTTAAGAAAAAAGAAGTAATAACATCAACAAATATTAAAGATAGGATAAAAATATTAAAACCCTATCAATCTCGGTAAGCTCGTCAACATGTTTCTTTTCGGATACAACAATGAATTCTTGATGCAATGGGTAAACAGACTGGTCGGAAAGTAGTGTTTGATAAGTAGAACCGGCTTGTTGTCCTTGCTTCAATATAAGACTAAAAAATGGAACAAATGATTAGTATTCAAATTGCTAAAATAAAGAAGAAAATTTCAAATATAAATATAGATACATATATATTGACATTGTACCTCCTTCTTAACTGGTTGACTTCATTTATTTCTACATTGAGAAACAACTGAGTCCCAAACTTATCACTTTCTACTATAAATTGATCCAAATATAACAATATACATATATTCAGTGGCCTTCATTCAATTGATCTACTATTAATAACAGGAATATAAGAAAATTTACCTTTCCATTCATTAACCTTGGCATGTTGTATAACAACCATCACATGCTCATTAGCAATGTTTTGAGAAATGAATTCCTTAAATTGTTGTGCATAACCATTCCACATAGTACATCGCAAAATTGTACCACTACATAATAACAATATAATTTTGGAAGTAAATATATATACAAAAATGTTAAAGTCAAAAGTAGATTTGGTTGATTTTTTACATCACTAAATGTGGTACATATACAAATGAAACTACCTACAATATGTATACAAAAACAATACTTTACAAACAAAAAGTATACAAATGCTTACTTTAAGTCTTGAATATCAAAATTCATCCTTTTAGTTTCTTTTGGAGGTCGTCTAAACACGTCCAGAGCTCCACACCAAATGACACTACCAGCAACATCTATACAAACCAACAGTCAAAAGTTTATTTGCTTCGCCTTTAAGAATATCTTTAAAAAAACTTGAAATTAAATCCATACTCAACACATTGCCAACCAACAACACGGCTAACAATGGTATAACAATAAAAGTTGATCTTATAATCTTGTGCTACAACTGTGTATGGGTCCTTGTTTTCACCGACCCCAAACTTGGATAAAATAACCACATCATCCTGTTGAAGTTGACCGTAAAAAACGTACATCAAAGAACTCTTTATGCAGGCCTGAATCTTATCACCCTTAAAATAAACATAAAGAAAATATCAAGATCAACCGCAACAAGTCTCATAACATAAATAAACGAAAAACATAACACGAAGAATATTTACATCATCAAAAGTAACATAAAGTAACTTTAAAGAAAACATACATTACCTGCTCATCAATCAATATCATTTCCATCTTAAAACTTTGTTTCCACTTTCGTATGATTCGGGCCTTCAGATACCAGATATCTTTCAATGGGTTCAGGTCACAAACAAAACTATGAATTTTGTTATCAACGTCCATTGAGATGATTTTAAAGAATTTGAAAGCTGATTTTCTGAATTAATTTGGATGAAAGAATGGTTGTGTATAAGAGAAGCATATGTTATGATTATATACCTGCAAAAATCACACTTCCCTATGTTAATTTAAAACTTCTCTCTTAAAACTTCAAACTTAGGCGGCTGAATAGGTACTCAACAGATGTTCATAACATCTGCTTGTTAAGAAAAGAGCTCAATTATTGGTCTGAACAGTTGTTCGTTAATCGAGACTAACGAACAGATACTGTTGTGCTCAACAGTGGTAAATTCAAGTGGCCCACGTATTTTCTTGAATATTTTAAGCTGATTAATGACATCATTATTCGCATCATACAGCCATTGTTGGCTCACCTCTATAATTGACACATCGGTTTTCGTATATCACTCACGACTCTCCTCTCCTGTTATAGCAAGTATAGATACTCCTGTTATAGCAAGTATAGATACAAATATATGTGTGTGTCACAAACATAAATGGGCCTAAGATTGTGACAGAATTAAGCCCAACTTAAAACCAAGTATATCAAATTATCTTGATAGGGCCTCATCTTTTACGAAAGACGACAATATTGGCCCAAAGCCCTTTTAGAATCAAGCCCAATAAGCCACAACACTTACACACACAACATAAAAATAAAAAACACCGGTTCAAGCTAGCTTATGCGTGAGAGACGATAAATTATATAATCATCTTACACATCACAGTTAAAAACAACGGTCACAAGGGTTGAAGCCATCGTCGGTAGGAATATATTGGGAGATCGGTTTCATTTCATACCGAAGAAATGAAAATGAAAGCTAACGCTGACCACATACGCGACAAGTAAAAACATTTTTACGAAAGCTTTACACATAACATAGTATCGTCGAGTCAAATAATCAATACAAGATTTACAAATCAGTACAAAAGTATTTCTCTAAAATTTAAAAAATCGCGACGAATCACAGTCCTGTAAATGATACAAATATTGCCCAAAATGAAGGGTATAAAATATAAATAAAAATCTAAAGTCATCTCCTGAACACAGAAAGAACTAATAACATGAACACATTTTCTCCAAGCCCTTCCATCTTCTGTACCCTTTCAGTGATTTGCCCGACCCGTACGATATCTTTGTAAGATAAGCTTTACAACAATGTGGAAATGGGCTGGATCAAATCGAGTGCGATCCAGCCAAAGAATTAGAAACAAGAATCTCATTGTTTTGTTGTGTAGTTTGAGAAAAGCTCGATCATGCTGTCTAGAGTCTCGGGTAAGAACTTTCTTGCAAATAAGTAACATGGCCGGTTCATCCCGTTCCACATGCAAGGCATGATCATGGTTTCCTTCTGCGTAACGAAGGGTATGTTTTAGCGTTTGTGGTCATAAAATATAAAAGAGAGAAATTGAAACAAATGTGCATACCCGTTCTTCACTTGTAACATGAACGCTTTCGGTGATGGACTGCATAAATGAATAAGTAAATAAAAATAAGTCGAATTTGTTAATGTAAAAATGCATAGGTAGGAAAAGGCGGTCGTACTGTTATGTTTTTGAGGAGCTGTTCAGAAACATCCTTCTTCTCATAAGATTTCGGATGCCATTTTCGTTCAGACCAATCAACGTGTGTAACAGACCAGTTTGCAATCCCGTTAGGATCGTGCATCTAAACGCATTCAAAAAAATAAAATAAAAACCTGACCAAGCATGGGGGGGGGGGGGGGGGGGGGGGGGTGGTTAAATCATAAATGTTCTTACATGGAAAAAGGTAGGCAAGTAGTGTTCATCGGCATAGCAATTGACTCCATCCATACCAGGCTGTAATATAGGAAACAAACATGAATCAAATTATACAAAATGAATATCAAAAACAAGTTTGACAAATAAAAATTAAAAAAAATAAGAAGAAAACTTCGCACCTTGCAATAGTCTCGGAACTTTGTAAAATAGAGATTATCAGCCATAACTACAACTGCATGTTGGCGCTTCATCGTGAACCACTGCACAAAATTCAAAATATGGTTCAAAAGTTAACAAGACGATTTCTTTATGAATTACGGACCTAAAAACATCTCTAAACTTTATAATTAACTATACCTGAGCACCCTTCCTAAAATATTTTTTCTCAACTTCAGGTAACATGTGTTGAGAGTACCTTCCGCTTCCATGTGGGCCAGGATCCGTGAAGCTAGAAAAAACACAAAATAATGTGAACATAAGATAGTTGTACACATAGTCAAAATCATAATTATAAGGAGTTGATATTTGTGTGTATATATATATATATAATTATGGTACCACTAAAACGTGTTTGATAGAAGAAAATATTTGTGCATACCTGTCAATGAAGCTGATATTTGTGTGCATAAGATAGTTGTACACGTAGTTAAAATCACGCAATGGTACACAGCTGAAATACCAAAAAGAAAAAAACAGAAACTTTAATAGCAAAGTAAATACAAGAGAATACATGTATGTGTGTTTGTAAAGAGAGAGGGTGACCTATCGGAAAGTAATACGAAATGTTGATTATCAGGGTCCTTGAGCGCATTTGCCAAAAGTCGTTTCTCTGCATCAACCATAGAAACTGTTCCCCACTCTACCTGGCCAACGGATTCATATTATGATTTAAGATTTCAAGTTCACGCTTCAATACAATTATAATCATCATTTAAAAAACACGTGTGGTTCTAAAGTTATAAACTAATAGTTCGGGGGTGTTTGGATTCACATTTAAAGATTAAATAGTGACTGCAACTTATTAAAACCAATATATTTTATGTTTTGATGTTTGAATTTATATTTATCCAACTATTTAAGGGTCAAATTAACAATTGCATACTAACTGCAACAAAATTGGTTATCTAAGCGCAAAATAAAATTATTTATATACAACACACAGTTGTAATATGAACAAACAAACCTTGTCACTACGAATTTCCCTGTTGACAAAGTAATGGCTAGTGTGGACTGGTTTGTCCCTGGATGCATGAATATAGATCGAAAATCTACCTTCGTGGCCCTATACACAAAAAAAAAGGTGTCAATAACATAACATCTATGAATGACAACCAAATCTTGAACACCTAAACCTATAAGATATTAAGATGAATAATATAATATTAACTCAATCATTTCATTGTATTCTTGGTTTTAAGATGCGTGGGGCGCTCCAAGGCGTTGCTCTATGTACAACCAAATAAACTTTATGTATACCAAAAGCTGCAGCCGTCTCATCTTTTTTACATATTGGCCTTTTTATCATGTCAAAAATCACAAATCTCTTCATCCTTGTGGCTCGAGGCCCGCCTCTTTAAACCGAGATTGTATCATCTCATAACTAGCTTTTTGAGGAAGAAAAATGGATGTATTTCACCCATTAAATCGATACATTATATTTCGAACACATGGAAATTACAAACCTGGAAAAATTTGTCCCACAGCTTCTCGAAAGGTAATGATCCAACGCACAAAAACATGAAAGCAATCTTGGGATTCTTGGACTCCATTGGAGGTGTATTCAAAATGTTCTTAATAACCACACTAGAAGCAATTTCATCATCACTTAACACTCTAAACGCAGGCGGAAGCCAACTAGAAAACGTCTCGCAACTAGAAGCCGAGAAGATATAGCACGAGCCAGAAGTTTGAGGTGGATGGATATAAGACAAAACTAAAAACACACAAACCAACAAAAGCAACACAATAATCCATGTTGGTTTTTTTAACTGACCACGGTGGCGGCCCGGAGGCAACATATGTTGCATGTCCTTCACGTCTAAACGCCACTCCTTCGATAGCTTCATCTAAATACCGCGCATCCCCAATTATATCCACAAGAAAAATAAACGTTTCTAACAATGCGCACGAAGCTCAAAACAATAAAGAATCACCCCACCAAGTGACTTCAAGATTAATAATCATCCAAACCTGAAAACACGAAAAGAAAAAATCATCGAAACTATCTCTTCCTTATACCTACATTATAGCAGATCAGATATTATCACATTGATCAACTGCATTAACAGATAACGCAATAGATCTATTAAGGAATTTCAAAGTTAAACAAGAATCAGATGCAAAAATTGTCTGCCCTCAAAGATCAAACACAAATCGAGCCTATTCTTGACCCGTAAGAATCGGTCAAACCTATGAATTCGGCATAGTTTCAAGTGCAAAATCATTAAATCAAAAGAGTCATTTGGGCATACACCATTTCAACTTAACCTAACAAAATATATACTTCAAGAAACATGAATCTTAAAAAACAAGCAACCCAATAACAAAAACATAAAGTCAAACTACCCTTCTAAGTCAACACAACACAACCAAACACAACATTCATATCTTCCAAATCTCTAATTACCACACTAAACACATTCATATGTTTACACAACAAAATCATAATAAACCTTCCCAACACAAAATCTAACAAACATTGACCACAAACCCATAATAAAAATCAAATCTTTACACCATATTTGAATACCCATTAACCAATTAAACCTTCCCAACACAAAATCTAATCAAAATCAAAGCTCCCACAAAATTGGGTATTATTATTCAAACCCCATATCAAATTAAAAGATACCTGAATCACTTGATATAATATTATCTGAATCTTCTGCCTTTTATTGAATGAGAAAAGATGGCTCGAATGAAGTTTAAGATCTGATGTGTGTGAGTTTATATAATAGTAATATTAATAATATGTATATAATTGAATCAAGTTGAGGGTAAGGTAAGACCGACCAGTCGTGTATATGATTGCTGGAGAGTGTTAGCCGGCAATATTTGGGACAATTTGTGTGATGTCTTGTTTTTTATAATGTTTGCAGTAAAAGATTAATGTTTACTATGTAAGTTTGACCAATTATGGGTGCCAAGTCAAAATTCAAGATTCAATTTTTTTTTAGAACGGAGACTTTTTTTTTAATAGGTCGAATTGCGGTGATTTTCGGCTTGCTATTTCCGTCTTGGTGATAGTTTGTCCGGTGTTTTGGGTTTAATGAAAGTTATCTTACAAAAAAAAAAGGTGGAATTGCGAGTCCGACCCTTGTTTGAGAACCCATATGGTTTTTCATAGAGGGTATAACACCTGCTAACGGATCATTTACAAATAACCCATAATAACACTTGATACTAGTTGTATCATCGTAAGAGTCAAAACTCTACACAGGTAAGACAAAACCCTTGTGTGCCTTGGCTTCAAACTAGCGACCTGGAGGAGGCTTAGTTGTTGTTGTTGTTATTATTATTATTATTATTATTATTATTATTATTATTATTATTATTATTATTATTATTATTATTATTATTATTCATGACCTAGAGGGATATGAACGTTGAAAGGGTCTAAATTTTGCCCTCATTTGAAGTGTTAATTTTTCTCTTTTTTAAATAAAGTTCAATTACCAAGAAAATTCTTTATGAGTTTGAATGTGAAAGGAACACGACTCTCAACTAACTTTTTTGGAACTAGATTGCTTTCATGATTTTTATTATTATTATTATTATTATTTTTTTTTTTTTTTTTTTTTTTTGAACGGCAAATTTCTTCTCCTTGTGGGACTTGAGCCCATGACCTCCCCTTAAGGTGTTCCTAGAAGCTTTGCTTCTACCATTGGGCCACCAACCCCAATGGCTCATGATTTTTATTATTAGTATTATTTTTTTTACAGCGTAGGTTCTCTTAGGGGGCGGGGCGCCATTATAATTGGGCACATGTACCCCACTATCAACACGGTGACACCGTCGCCACCTGTGCTGGTAGGGGTCCCGTGAACCAATTTCTGGTTCTTGTTACCGTGCTGGTACAAAGAAACAGTCTTTTTTCTTGAATAATAAATAGTTGCCACGATTTTTTTCCCTTTGACCGTTTTTTATTTTTTGACCGTTTTTATATTTTACCCTATATGAATCATATCTTCACATAAAATTTTACACAACTACATCTTTTAATATGGGTGGTGGTAGTATGTTTCCGAATACGTATCGTCGTCGATGACGACGATAATCCCGCCCCGCAACACATCAACCGACTACACACACAAATAACACGACCGACTACACACACCAACAACACAAACGACAACACATCAACCAACTACACACCCACCGACTACGCAGCCTCCCCCCACATTTGAATATTACGAAGCACAAGATCCTGACGATTTGACCACCGAATAATTGGTTTACGCATATGATTACGTAAAAGCCCCGCTGACGGTTGTGCGCATATAATGTATATATGTGTGGCCCTCGGGGGCAAAAGTAAAGTTGCACTAATTTTAACGTTATTTTACTAATTTCGTGAAAATAACGTTAAAAATGACGGACGGTTAATCATGCATCAGGTGGTGGCATTGATAGCCTAAAGACAAGGGGGTACATGCGCCAATCGGGTTTGTCCCGATTGCTAAGTGTTATGTGCCTTATGTCTAAGGCTTGATACAAAACCACTATTGAGCCGGGGGTCTCACTGGAAGCAGCCTCTCTATTTCCACGGGATAGAGGTAAGACTGTCTACGTCTTACCCTCCTCAGACCCTACCTTAGCTTTTGCTATTGGTGGGATTAACTGAGTATGATGATGATGATGATGATGATATGATTACGTAATGGCTCTAGTACAACTAGGAACAATGCGACTTGGAGATTCTGTATGAGTGCCGGAGCGTGTCAATCCTTCTATAGTGCGAAATCCACCGGTCCCGGTACAAAACCCCCCGGTACAACCCCCCCCCCCCCGATGAAGACGATCCCGGGGCCGAATACGTAAATGATTCGGATAAAGAAATGTATTGCCCAACACCCAAAAGTGGGGTATATCAGTATCACTAGGAGAGGTCGGACAAGTGTGATAGTGATCGTGACGTTTCTTCGCCCGGGTCAATTGCGTATTCTTTCTTTTTTTTAGCTATGTTTAAGTAGTATTTTAATTAAGTTTATGTTTATGTTTAATTAATGTTTTAATTATGTTAATTATGTTTGTACTAGATTATACCCCGGGAGCGTCCCGGGTTGAGAAATTTAATATGACACATCAATTTTACATATGAAATAGACTGATGTATAACTCTAATGTTAATCTAACCTAAAACAAATTAACAATGTACAACTCCAATACTAACACCTAACCTAAAAGAATGTAGAACTTTAATGTAACTCTAATATTAACACATATCTTAAAGACTAAACAAATGTACAACTCTAACATACTAATATTGATACTTAACTTAAAACAACGTATAACTCTATTAACCTATTTAGCTCTGGTTGAAAAAAAAATTCATATTTACTGATTTTTATATAATTAGTGACTTGCCTATACATGATTAATGATTTACCTGAACACTTTGTGTTTTTTTCCTGTATGAACAAAACCCCACAAAAAAATTTCTCCGTTTTTTATATAACACTATGGTACTCGTTGGAAAGATAATAAAACGCTCGTTAATTTGGTGTAATTTTTTTCTTTAAAAAATCTCATATATAAAAGATATTAACGTTTAAAAGTTATGGGAGGAAACATTAATATATATAAAAGAATTGAACATTGCTGACGTGGTGAATGGTGCCTTCAACCTCTCCATGAAACTGCCACGTGGCATCATAATTGAAAGATTTTAATGTTTTTGAATTATTTCTTTTTTTAATTAAAAAAAAAGATAAACATAAAACCCTAAATTTATTCTCAATTACTAAAATTAAATTGAGTTATTTTAGGAAAAAAAAATTAAAAACAAATTTAAATTTTTCTCTTTTATGTTTCTTCCCATAATTTTTAAACGTTAATATCTTTTATATACGAGATTTTTTAAATAAAAAAATTACACCAAATTAACGAGCGTTTTATTATCTTTCCAACGAGTACCATAGTGCTATATAAAAAATGGAGAAAAAAACGACTATTTTTTGTGGGGTTTCGTTCATACAGGAAAAAAACACAAAGTGTTCAGGTTATTCATTAATCATGTTTTTTCTTTAAAAACCAGGTTCTTATCTACGATGTTGAAATTCAGCCCAATCTTCATGCTATCATTGGAATTATACATTGTTTTAGGTTATGTATTGAATATTGATATTAAAGTTGTGCATTTTTTTAGCATTTATGATAGGTGTTAATATTAGAGTTATACATTCTTTTAGGTTAGGTATCAATATTAGTATTGTGAGACTTGGTACATAGATGTGATAAGTTTTTTAATGGTTACAACTTCCAACTTAAGTGATTGTTTAGTTGATTAGGTTACGAATTATAGGAGTCATTAGAATGTGAGAGATTAGAGAGATGTGATGAGTTTGACTCTAATGAGAGATTAGAGAGATGTGATCAGATTTTGAATAGTTGCAGCTTACATAAGTGATTCTTTAGATGATTACTGATTACGTTTTAGGTTAGGGAATATGAGTTATTACTGATTAGAATACTATGGACATGCAATGATTGAGAGATTTTGTGGTTAGTTAACTTGAGCCATTTGCAATAGGTTATCACGTCAAATTAGATTTTTAACCCCGGGACCCTCCCGGGGTAATCAGCTAGTGAAAGATAAAATAATAAAGGTTTAATATTTAGATTTAGTAGATTAGGTATTTAATAGAATAGGTTAAAGATTATAATAGATTAGGGTAAATCATATTTATTTCTTTTTTGGGGAATTGGATTTTAATAACCTGAACTATTTGAAATTGGCCACTGGCAACCCCAACTAAAAAATTGGCCGTATATAACCTGAACTATTAACTTGTTGGAATCTAACACCCAACTAACTGACGTCGTTAGTTGGGTTGCTGATGTGGCAAGAATGGCTTAGTTGGCATGATGGTGGGCCCTCATTTAAACCAGTCACATGCTGATGTGTTAATATACCCATTAAAACAAAAATCCTAAATAAAAACAAAAATCCACATCATCATCATGTTCATAAATTCAACATCATCATCATCTTCGTAAATTCACACACACACATACTGATGATGCCTTCTCCAATTAAATCCCACCTCCAAAATCCACCTTCAACTCCTTTTTTTGCCCCAAGAACAACGACCACCTTCGTGACTCACCGTCAATCACCACCATTTCATCATTCACGAAACCCTATATCCCAAATCGTCGCTTGTTGCTGCTTCATTGCTTATCACCACCGTCTGAAACATCAGTTTAGATTTGGGGATTGATTGTGGAAATCGAGATAAAGATTCGTCTATGAGGTTATAATCGGATCTTGTGGGTTTTTTTTAGATCCTATCGGATCTGTTTTGATGATCAATGTGTTGTTATCTTTGTCGGGAAGACTAACACCGGTGACAGTGCCTCACCGGAGATAATGAAGTTTCCCCAATTCTGTCATCAAGCAACTCTAGCACCCTGCTTCTAGAAGGGAGCTCATGCAAATGTATGGAATGGCTTCTGCTAGTAGAATCTCGATGATTTTTTGATACGGTGGATTTTTTTTAATTTTATATATATAGAGAGAGAGATGGTTGTGAAGGTTCTTTGGTTTGTGTTTGATGTTTGTGAAGGGAGCTCATATATCAGATTTTTTTTTTTATTTTTTTTTTGGGTTTAGGTTTGATGTTTGTGAAGATGATGTTTATGGATTTTGATTGAAGGTTGGTTTAGGATGATGATGATGTGAGTTTTGGTTTATGATGATGAATATGATGTGGGTTCAAACGTGACTTATCTGATCTGGTTTTTTTTTTTTTTTTTGAAGGCACACGTGGATGATGATGATGAGGTGGAAATTTTTTTTTATAAAAATACACACGTGGATTGACACGTCAGCATGCCAAGTCAGCAATCCTTGCCACGTCAGCAACCACACTAACGGCGTCAGTTAGTTGGGTGTTAGATTCCAACAAGTCAATAGTTCAGGTTATACATGGTCAATTTTTTTGTTGGGGGGTGCCAATGGCCAATTCTGAATAGTTTGGGTTATTAAAATCCAATTCCCCTTTCTTTTTTTTAATTGGATTAGAGTTGTCACATCACATCCTATGTGGCATCTCTCAAATGAGAGATTGCATAAGAGTATGACATGTAGGATTAATCCCTTTGCAATATATATATATATATATATATATAGAGAGAGAGAGAGAGAGAGAGAGATAAATAGAATCGCGCGCGTTGCAGCGCGGGTACATTACAAACATATAACGGATTCTTGTAATCACTATGTGACCCGCGATCAATGCGCAACAATCAAAAGGGACTTATTGTAGCCTTGAAAAAATAGAAACACACGAAACATAGAGTAACTCGAATTTATACCATCGAATGAAAATGCATTATATTTATCGACGGTCGTTTGGGTACGTAACGAAAACGTGTTATACTTGCATCGACTCGCTCCCCCAATAAAAGTTTTCGTCTAAACACATATCAACTCAAAATTATAGTAACACGGACATGATAATGTGCACGTAAAAAGTTAGTTTTTTCAAGTAAAGAACGAAAGGAGTAAAGTTGAAATTTTTGTAACTCAAGAAGTTTAACGACAAATTAGTTCTTAAGTATTGAACGAAAATCACTACAAAAAATAGCATTCTAAAAACGTATATCATATATGGTACACGACTAAAGTTAAAAGCAAAAGAAAAAGAATTTAATAATTTAATTGTTTTACACCTTTGCCATATCAAGAAAACTTAATTTATTTTATACTAAACAACTATCGGGCAGAATAACTTGATGGCCTATAAATAAATTAAAAATGCTATAAAGTTAAAGTTTCACCATACAAACCCAGTGAATTGAAGTGGTATAAACTTCTCCAACACTCATCTCAACTACCGTTCACCAGTGTGAAACGACACATGTTGTTTTTTATAACCGGACCAGATATTGAACCAGGCGTGTTATCGGTCGAACCGATCAAACTGGATTTAAGAACCGGATAACGTCGTAAATAACATATATTTTAAATTTTATTTATAGAGAATTCATAACAAAAAATTCATAAATACATTGGCACTTGAAAGTTGAAAAGGACCATTTAAGCAATAAGTGAATAGAAACTAAAACAAAAGTGTTCAGGGAAATCGTTACATATATAAAAAGTACACACACTCATATTGAATTTAAGTGCATGTTTGGCTCTCCATTTCCACACCTCCTTTTAACATATTAACTTATTCAATAAGTCATAAGTTAAACAAAAGTGTTTGGATGGTTTTTTGAAAAGTAACTTATGGAGGGGTTTTGTGTTTTGAAAAGGAGATTTTAAGGGGAAAAGTCATAAGTCACAAATTGTGACTTATGAGATTAAATAACTTTTAAAGGAAGAAAAGTTATAAGGAGAAATGGAAAAGGAGAGCAAAACATGGCCTAAGTGTTTAAAAAATAGGTTCTTGTATTTTTACAATGGAATCCAGCTAAGCTTTGAAAACATAAATATGAAGAACAATTAATTAATCTTATTTACAATAAAGAAAAATGGTACACTTTGGTTTAATGATTCTCATATTCTCCTACAGGTTTTTTTTTTTCATCTCCTCTACTGGTTTCAACTATCTTCATTGTCATATTCTACAACTTTTCATCACCAAAATCAAACAATGTCAACTGTGTAGATATTGCTTATGGATTTTGTGGATTATGTTTATGTTTCACTTTGATTTTGTCGAGAACGCTGCCACAACCTCTGATCTGATCGGTCAGCCACCCCTTAAAACAGTTTGATACCCTGAACAGGACCGCTTAACACTACGGTCCGACCGGTCAGAAAGAAAGAGAGCAAATAGAGCAGGCTCGGGTTCGGTGGGACCGGAATTGACGATGGCGACGGTTCCGACAAATCCATCTCATCTCAACCACCACCATGTGTTTTGATTTTCTTGTACAGCCACCGACATTACTTATTAATATATATAATAAATAAATCTATCCCTTCATTTCTCTTATTTCTTCATCTACCACACAATACCACCACCAACCATCCAACCGCCACTAAGGCACCAACCGTACAACCGCCGCCACCATCGCCTTGATACCACACACCTCAAACCATCACCAAAAATGATGGCAAAGGTAGGTGGACGGATCTACCTTAGATCTGTTTAAATAGGCGAGAATAGATCTGAGACGATTTACGAATTTTCCGATGAAGGAGGGCGCTATATTGAGTTTAGGGGTTGGCAAGAAACCGTCATACACCGTAATGTTTGCAATGTGATACCCCGCAATTCCAGGTTCTCACTTTAACTAAACTCTAGTTACGTTCCTTGCATTATACTTAACTAGGGTTAGCTAGATAGGAGACACGTTGCACAGTTATAGGTTAATAACTGCATGAAGTGGTAATTCGGGGAATTACCATACTGTACACATGATTAGTGAACCTCGGATGTTGGTGAATAATGAACTTATGTGTCTCTGTGATATTTGACGAACTTATGTGAAAACCATACGTGATTGTGTGAACCTAAACCGAATACGTTAATAAAAATCACTAAAAGTGGAGTATGAGGTTGATTAGGGTCTTAACGCATGGGGTTGCACTTGTTACGGTCCGAAATAACAAAAACGTCAAAGGATAACGCGTCGGGTGACGAAACGAGACATGCACGCGGGCCTCGGGCCTGTGAGCGGCCGCTCACAGGGCCCAAGCGGCCGCTCGAATGCGTCTGACGGGTCTAAACCGCCTTACACTCCTGTTTAAGCATCCTTAACCCCCATGCAACCCCTAAACTCAACCCTAATCGCCCCCTTACTGCCCCACACGAAATATTAACCCTAAAGCTCCTGCTAAGGCTCAAGATCATCAATTGGGAAGCTCCAAAGGCGCACGGTTGATCGAATCGAAGAGCTAAGGGTATAACCTTTGATTCCTTACACTTTTATCTTATGTTTTTGTTACAAAATCATGTAACAAAGTTTGTCCAGGTCTGAAAGTTTTTAATAATCATTAAAACATGAAGTTCTTGAAGATTAAACGGATTAAACATGATACTAAACGATTAGTAACATCATAGGATACTTGTTGCGCAAGTTATTAATGTTTTGGTCTTTAAAGTTGTGATCTTTGCATGATTGGTAGTAGAATATGATCAAAATAAGTATTAGGGATGTTTGGTAATGATGATTGATGTTTGTTGATTGTTTTTATGCACACGGTAGTCGATTAAAGTATGATTTAGGCGAAACTAAAATCTGGACAGAATGATTAGACGAACTTGTAGGAGCTGTAACACGACCTTAACATGATGATTTTGGTATTTTCTTTGCATGGTTGAATCACACCTGGTCTTAGCTTTTCATAATGGGTAAAATCAAGTGTTTTGGACGTCAGTTGTGTCGTTTTTTGAATTTTCATTGAAAATAGGTCAGGTCAGAATTTCGGGTATCAAACTGAGTCAACTTTGAAACATCATAACTCAAGTTTTATAAAGAGTTGGGTTGTGAAATTTTTACAGAAGGTTAATATTGGAGTAATTAGAGTTTTCCAAGTGGATTCATCCCGTTTGGATGCATACACAATTTTTGGGAATTTATCTACCAAACTGACCTGTTAGGAAGGTTTTCTGAACATAGCTGTGTTAAACGAATTTTAATTATTTTCGTGCTTGGATTTAAGACAAAAAAAAATAAAGGTTGTGGAGTGAATCCCAAAGAATATTCAATAAAAATTTGGGAGATTAACTCACTGATTTACTATTTTAAATAAATTGGTTTTGATGGCGCACAATCTGTCCTGAAAACACAGATTGTGTATTATGTGCTTATGTGATTAATTGAGGTCTTAGGTGGTATGGAATTGACATGTAACTGATGTACACTTGTTTGAGACACATACGGAATGTAGAAATTAATTGTAACCAACACATTCACCAACGAGTCCGTAGGGTTTACTATTGCATGTAGAATCGCTAGGCGTAACCTACACACTTTTGAACGTTTAAACGCCTTGGACAAACGGGTTATATGGTGTAAGGGTGTTACACATATACTTACTTAGTTATGTATGTAATAGGGAGTCGGTAGCACACCCTACTTTGGGATTTGGATTTACTTGCTTGCATACTAAGGTGAGTTTCACTACTCTTTTGCTCAAAAGCATGCGTCTCAGGTATGGGACAACTTACTTAACGTTTTTCTAGTCCGGTTTGGGACTACTACACATCCCGGGTTTTGGGATACTATGACTCCTTGTGTGGGTCGGGTTTGCTAGTTTCACACTCTGTGTCCTTGATGAACTAAACTACACTCTATCACGGAAGTCCTTCACTATTTACCGAATGAGTTGCCGGGTAGCAAGCGGGTTACTAGTTAATAGCGCTATTAGGTTTGACAAACCTCACACCGTGCTGGGAGCCGGGCGTGAACTACGACCTTAGATTTTATCATTGTTGATAGGCAATGATGGGAGGCAAAAAAAAAAAAACAGCTCGCGGGGCGAGTGCATCGTTCAAATAGCAATTCGGTATATCCTTGTTTAGTTATCAAGAATGGGTTAGCTACCCTTGGCATACGCTGAACTAGTGGTACTTGGTTCTTGGTTTTGGTTGTTGATTACTACTTTTGGGTTTGGGAAAACCTAACTACTGTTTCTTGGTTTGGGAAACCTACACTTTTACTTACCTTACTTTGTGAACTCACCAACTTTATGTTGACACACGATAGCATGCTTTTGCAGGTCTCTAGGTTCGTAGCACGATAGGACATGCATCATTGTGTCATGGGTTGTGAACATTATTTAACTTATACTTTACTTTGCATTCAACGGTTTTATTTTGGGCGCGTTGTTTTGCGCATGAACTTAAATGGTTATGTTTGATTTACGCTTCCGCAACTTAACTGAACTTTTTGTTAAACACTAAACGTGATTTTCAATAACGAACTAAATGGTTTGGGCATTTAGAGTTGTTCTTATGACTTATGGCTATGGGATCCTGGTATGTCACGCGCCTCGCGATATAAACCCCGCAGTGGAAATTTGAGGGTGTGACATGCAAGACGGAGTTTACCGTTAACATGAAACGGAAATTATTGAACGTATAGGAGACGCCGTTAAAAGCAACGTTAAGTTGCTTTTTGTAGGTATATATAATAGGGGTGAGCAAAATTAACCGCCATAACCAATAAATGAACCATAACCGATATAACCGAACCGATTTTAACCGATAACCGACATAACCAATGGTTATGGTTATGAAATTTCTTTAACCGACCGAGCGGTTATGGTCATCGTTATGAAACTTTTGTTTAACCGATATAACCAAAACCGAACCGAACTTCTAGTTTTAAGTCTATGTAATAGGTTTATGTATTACACTAACCATGTAGAGGTTTTCTACTAAGATAAAAGTATGCTATTAACAAAACGATCTCGATGTAAGTGACCTTTATTTTAATAAAGAATTAAACTTAGGAAGAAAGGGGCGCTCAACTGGTTTGCTTTTCACTTCACTGATTTCTACCAATCCTGCACTGCCACATTACTTCACTGAAACACTTTTTTATAGGCAGCACTCCACTGATTCTTTACCCCACTATCAATTATTTTTCACAAATAATAATAATGATAATAACAATAACAATAATAATAATAATAATAATAATAATAATAATAATAATAATAATAATATATTGTATGTTAGAAATATATAATAGAAGATATATTATGTTTTCAAGCAATTGGGTCCACATATTATCTATCTATTTATATATCCCCCCTCCCCCCCCCCCCCCCACACACACACACACAATACACCTATAAATATAAATATTATATCTATCTCCTTCCTCTTTACATGCCTGCAACTTAACAAAAAAAAAATCTAACATACCTTCACAACTTAAAAGAATATAGAGAGGAGAGAAGAGACTAAAAGAAGAGAGACAAAAGAGAGATTAGAAAGAAATAATAATTTATATAAATTTACGGGTTCGCATCCGTTAGATAGAACCAGAAAAAGGTCCACGGGACCCCTACCAGCACTACCGGCGGCGGTGTTACCATGCTGGTAGTGAGGTACCCGTGACCAAATCTGGTAGTGCCCCGTCCCCCCTTAGGCTCAGGTAAGTTTTTTATTGTCTAGAAATATCTTATTAACAAGGATCCCACATTGGTAGTTTAACAAAAAAAAATGTAATCTTGTTAGACTTATAAAAAAGCTTAAGCTAAGTCCACCATCTTATTTTGTAGATCCACACGATTTTAATTTTTAAACTTTAGTCGAAAGTTAGTTTTAGTTGAAGTTTATGGTTAATAACCGAAATAACTATAACCGAATTCATAACCGATTAACCATAACCGAAGTTTGGTTATGGTTATGGTTAAGGAAATCCCATAACCGAAATAGCGGTTATGGTTATGGTTAATGGTAAAAACCGAACAAAACCGACCCATGCACACCCCTAGTTTTTAATAGTAGGTTTATTAGTTTTCAGCTTTCACTTTTCACTTGCGTTGTGTTTTCGAGTTTACTTAAGAAGGAAAACAAGAGAAATGGAAAGAAAGAAAAGTATAAAGGGTTGTTTGGTTAATTAAATGTTACATCATTAAAAGGTCTGAATGGTTAAGAGGTTCTGAATGATTAAGTGCTTAATGGTTCAGCTATGCACTAAGGGTCTGTTTGGTAGCCTATTAATGAGGCTCTTAACCATTCAGCTCTGAATAGTTCAGCATTCAGACTGTTTGTTTCAACCTAAAAAAACTCTAAATTAAATAGTTAAGAGCTGAACCATTCAGACTTGGTGCATAACTGAACCATTAAGCACTTAATCATTCAGAACCCTTTAACTATTATGACCTCTTAATGATTTAGCACTTAATCAACCAAGCAGCTCCTAAGTCTAAATAATTCAGCTCTTAACCATTTTATTTAGAGCCTTTTTAGGGTTGAAACAAACAGTCTGAATATTGAACCATTCAAAGCTGAATGGTTCAAAACCTCATTAAGAGGCTACCAAACATGCCCTAATTGCGCTCTAGAGATTTGTTTAGAAAGGAAATTGAATGAGAGAAACGCTATCCTTCAAGAGATTTTTTTAAAGGAAAAAAAGAGAAAAATAAGCTAAATGCCATTCTTCGGAATTGGATGGATATGGAAGGAAAATAAAGGGAGAGAAAAAGAAGGAAAGGAAGAAAATTTCTCTATTTCTCTTTTTTTTCACTCCATAAGTGAACTCGGGAACATAGCCTTTTGTATTTGTATATTAACAGGTACATGTGCATCGAAGGAGTGGAAAACGGGACTAAATCATAGAAGAAACGTGCACGAGAGAAAAGTTAAGAAAAATAATTAGAAATTCTTAATCTTTGGATCTTCACGCCATACGAAGAGGGGAAGAAAGAAACTCGCGATGCGCGAGTGTTCCGAAAAACGGGCGTGGCTATTTTGTCCGCCACGCCACGCAAAGAAGATAATCAAGGAGTTCGACACGTGCGAAAACACATTAAGTCGGTAAAAAAACCTAATTTTATTATAAAAACACTTGCAACCGTCCCTACTCAGAATATACGACTTCCAGATCTATCCTAAAGCAATTTTGAACAATTTTGAAGAAGGAGAAGCCGAGAGATCAAGCGGCGGTTTCTAGTGTTTTCGATTAGCAAAAAAAGTTTATGTTTTCACTAGCTTAGTTCTGATTTTTGCTATTGTGTTGAACATGAGTAGCTAGTAGCTAAGAGCATCACTAATGTAAGACGATAATTCTTGCAAAAAAAAAATGCCACATCACTTCAGTACTCATTCTATCCTCTTTCTTGTTCTTCATTTAAAACCTCACTATTTACAAACTTTATTATCATTAGACTTATTATATTTTAATTAAAAATATTTCCATGACAAATTTTTTAAGAAATGACATGAAATATACTCACTGTAACTAATATTTTAATATATGTAAAATGAAAATTTACATATAAGTCACTTAAGTTATTATAACCATCTATTTAAATTAATAGTATGAATATTATCATTATTTTCAATGTCCTAACATTAACTTTCGAATAGAAACCTATTATAAGTTCAAGGTATACAATGTTTGATGACTTGTCAACGGATGTTGCAAACAACTATGATACATTACAATTTTCAACTAAAGGATGATAAAGCCAGAGTTTTAAAACAAACTTTACAAAACTTAACTTGTAATCAATATCTAACAAAATAAATATAAATTTAAATTAGATCAGTATTTTCAAAATTCAAGATTACAAACAGTCACCACAGTCTTAAAAGTCTTTGATGAGCACTGTACAAATGAAGGATCTAGATGGAAAGATACCATAAATTTAAACATTATTATTTTATATTAATTAAACAATTAAAACTATTGTTCTTACAAATGATTTGATGTCTTTTATTGTTCATATAACTTTAAAAAATGAACATATATTTTACAACAATAAAAATTCTACAAAAATATCACCATCTATAAAACGTGCAATTATAGTTTTTATTTTTTGACGACTTATTATATTATAAATTAAAAATATTTCCACGATAACTTTTTTAAAAATATTGTTTGAACAGATATTGGATAACAGAAGTTAAAACAGACGAAATTAAAATAACAAGACATTCACGGCAACAGCAGATGTTACACAACAGCTGTTAACTAAAGCATATTCATCTCAAGTTATTAAAGCAGTGTGTACAAAATTAACATAATACGTTAATAATAAGTTCTTAACTTTCAAATCTAGCTGTCTTGTTTTTCAATCTTTTGCTTCTAGAAGTTTGATCACCAACATTTACATTACCACAATCATCAAGACTTCTTTTTCCATTGGGACTCGTGGTAGTGTCCACAACGGCATCAACACATACAACATCCTTCAAACAAAACACGAAACACCAAATAAAACGTTACATAAGAATACAAGTTGTAGAAACAACTTACACAAAGGTATAAATACCTTAGAAGTAGCTTGAAACTCAAGTTGCGAAGATTCTGAAAGGTTAACAGACACTTTTGGACAAACTTCATGAATGACCTAAAAAATGCTCATATACAAATAAACATAACAGATTTGAACGTCCACTGAAAGTAAATGCTTATTACAAAATAATTAGAATAAATACCTCGCCAGAATAATCTTGTAGATTCTCATATCCATCAACCAATTCTTCAGTTATAACAGGATCATCACAAATCTTAACAACAGTGTACACATGGTATTCATTTGTAAGATTCTAATCAAATACATCAATCTTGAAAGCCAGTTTGTTTTCAACAACTCGAGACAACTCAAGCGACAAACTTTTTGTGTTGCTTTGCTTCAACCGCCTTTCCGTAATATACCATGCGGCAGCTCCAATGATCATTATAAAATCTTTATCAAACATCACAAATGATACACTACCGGATTCATCTTGTACCCGTATCTGCAACTTGAACCTAAAACAAATAAAACATACTTTATCTAAAAAAACCTGAATGAAATGAAATTAAAAATCTGGAAACAAAAAAAGTGTATACATCTAATGATTTACATACTTTGTGGTAATGGAAGTACATTCCCACTCGCATTTCCAACAAACCAACGCAGCACCAGGCAAATTGAGAATTGCTTCACACACGTCTTCAGCATTTTGCAAATACTCCGATTTACTTAAAACTTTCTTGTTACACTTGCGGCATGCAGCATAAAACAAACCATAGCTTTCTTCAACACTTTTTATGGTAGCAACCACAACAAAAGACATCGGTTGCAAACACAATGTATATTCAACATACACTTTTAAAGAATAGAAACATATAGTAAACTGAAGACATATAAAAGTTACGTATAAAATGTTCAAACCTCTTGAATTCCTGAAACAATGAGTTCATCAACACGCTTCTTCTGTGTTCCAACTATGAATTCCTGGCGCAATGGATAAATTACAGCCTGGGAAGAAAGAACGGTTTGAGAAGTACAACCACACTCTTCGTCTTGTTTTAACATCAAACTACGCAATGGATAAGCTCTCTTCCACTTTCTTATGACTCGAGCCTTCATGTACCACATGTCTTTGGCTGGATTCAGATCACAATGGTTATCTTCATTGTCCATTGACGTCGACATTGTATTAAATTTTAAGAGGGAAATTTGAAAATCTCTGTTTAAAAAATTCAAAGCTGATATTAGAAATGGCTGGATTGGTTATGTGCTTATATATAAGGAGCTAATGAGGCACGTTTCCCTACGTAGATTTAAAATTTCCCCCTTAAAATTCAAACTTAGGGGCCTAAACAGCTGAAAACATATGATCATAACGTCTGTTGTTGGTTGGCAGACCCAATGATTCGAAACCGTTGTTGAGAACAACAGTGGTGCTTTCACGTGGCCCACGTCTTTTTTTTTTTAATATTTTAAGGCGTCTAATGACGTCACTCACGCTTCTTCTATTATGGAAAGTATATATATCCACATTCTTGATCAAACATCTTTGATGCAAACTTTTATATACAAAAGGTTACTAACTAATCTTAACTAATTAAACACTCTCTTAACCGATTCTTTACATCTTACATTTACACCTTTACTTTTTTCACTACTACCCTTTGTCTCCATTAGTTGCATATTTCAACACACACTTTGCCTCTCGGATAATGACTAAGCTTTGATTAGTTGACTTGGATTCACTATTTTAGTTCTATATCAAATATCCTATATAATAATGTACTATTAATTAAAAAACGAAATAAAATATATTGATGTTTGTCATTATGCACCCATAATGCACCCATTTGCCAACCAAATTAGATCTTTGCAGCTTAACTATATAAATTTACTTCCATTTGCCATGTGCAATACATGGTTTGGCCGGATCATGATTCATGAGTCATGGCTAATGCCTTGTGAAAAATCAATTGTACTCCATACACTGTCTGTATCGATTCAAGTATTTTAGTAACCAATGACAGATCTAGAAGAAAATTTTAAGGGTGGGTGGGATAAGGAAAAGTTTTGTTTAGGGGTATTTTAGTAACCAATGAAACGTAGAATACAAGAAAAAAATCATTGCACAGATAGCACGTGCTACCCCTCCCTCCCACATCCATCCGCCACCGTTAGTAATGACAATTAATCAATTACAATGTTTAAATGTAAGAATTAATGACATTGGTTTATTATAGCAAAGAACTTAAACTAGTGAAGAGTAAAAGAAACCCTGAACCCCTCTAGTTTCTCGATCTTATTATTATTATTATTGTTATTATTATTATTATTATTATTATTATTATTATTATTATTTTGTAAGGTGAAGGTCTCATTTGGAGGAGTCAGAGTACTTCACACCCGCTCTTGCAGGTCCTGCCCACACTCACACACCCAGACTATGTTTTTCGATCTTATGACAAACAATATACATTATTGGGTTTTATTATGGTTCATGTGCATTTAGAAATAACTAGCAAGAACACGCGCGTTGCATTGGGGCTGCACGATGTTTGACTATATATAATTGGTATATATGTAAAATTGTTGTGTTTAGCTTTAAGACTTGTACGTGTAGCTTTAAGACTTGTTTTATTAGCAAAATATAGAGATAACCATAGAGGATGCATTTATATAGAGATGATATATATTATTGTTATTATTACTATTACTATAGATTTCCTAACGAAGTGGTAGCATAAATATTAAAGAAAGTATAAAATTGACTTATAGTACAAATATTTTATGTATAGAAGTAGAAAGTGTGGTAGAGTTAGACATTAAGTTTGTATTAAATACAATACGATTTGAAAGTAACACAAAGTGTGAAACAATAGAACTGGACCATAGAGTTATGTGAATACAAAAAACATAAGTGGAGTATATTGTTTTGAATAAATACTTTTGAACACAATAATATGTACGCTAGCCTGTAGTGATGTACCGTTGTTTTGATGTAGGCTATGGTACTTAATCTAGTAAAACCTCTCTATACACGACATTTGTAGTGTAGACCCCGATGTTGTTATACATGTTGCTTGGGTGTGCCAATACCTTTGTGTTGTGCCTTGTGGTGCACCTTGACAGCGCCACATAAAGTTGGTCATGTGAGAATACAGGTTTGGGGAGGTAAACACCTACATGCTTATAATTATTTTATCATTTACTAATTTATTTATGTAATCAAAACTCATTAGTAAACAATATTAATTAATGGGGGTTACATTGTGGAGAAAATATTAATCGTGTATTAACCACATGTACTATATGCATGATATGTTGTATAAATGGGCATAATGGGAAGAAATTGGGTAAAATATAGAGATGATGCTTATGCCTCTCTATATGCCATCTTAAAAAAGTAGTGAAATTACCTTGATGTCCATCTAGAATGCATTATATAAGAGTATAGAAAAATATTAATCGTGTATTAACCACATGTACTATATGCATGATATGGTGTATAAAGGGGCATAATGGGAATAAATTGGGTAAAATATAGAGATGATGCTTATGCCTCTTCATATGTCATCTTAAAAAAGTAGTGAAATTACCTTGATGTCCATCTAGGATGCATTATATAAGAGTATAGATATTTACAAAACAGTAATAAATTTCTACGGTACTTTTGTGATTACATGTTAAAAACACAATTGACCAACCATATACTTACATATCTATATCTATATCTATATATATATATATATATATATATATATATATATATATATATATTGCAAAGCTAATAATCCTACATGTCATACTCTTATGCAATCTCTCCTTTGAGAGATGCCACATAAGATATGATGTGGCAACTCTAGACCAATTAAAAAAAAGAAATAAATATGGTTTAACCTAATCTATTAAATACCTAATCTACTAAATTTAAATATTAAACCTTTATTATTTTCTCTCATGTTTCCTCCCATAACTTTTAAACGTTGATATCTTTTATATACGAGATTTTTTAAAGAAAAAAATTACACCAAATTAACGAGCGTTTTATTATCTTTCCAACGAGTACCATAGTGCTATATAAAAACGGAGAAAAAAAAAGTTCTTTTTAGAATGATCGATTACAAACTTCCGAATTTTTGGCATCAGCCCAATATGCTTTGCTGCAACTCGAATACCCGACCCACCTGTTTAAACTAAAACCCGAACTACGAGAACCCGCCTAACTCGGCTCAAGTAACCCAAAGAACACCTCTAAATTGTATTGCTCCAAAATCGATGACTCCAAGAACGTAGACAGATCGAATCCATTAATTAATTACCTTCATATCTCTATGAACAATGCATCCATATATGAAATGATGGAGAAATCGTATCGCCAGTGCACAATCCCTGAAGATCTTAACTATTTTTTCCCAGGGAAAAAGACGATCCTTTCCTGTTTTCGCAATCTTTTTGAATGCTAAGTTGACATTACTAAAACGTCTTATGGGTACTTCTTCACATTCAAAAGTTTGGTGCTCGCGGATTGATTACGCAAGGCGGCGGTCCTCTTATTATTGAACTTTCCGATTCAATCAACAATACTTGCGATCCTTAATTGGAACATGACAGTGCAGCGTCTAACAAAGTTCGTTTTACTTCTGAAATTTTCTTCTACGATGTTACCAGGTGTAAATGTTAGGGGTATTAGTTTAATATGAATGATGGGTATTTGATACAAAAATTTCAACTGTTAAAACTAATGAACTTTTGTAATCTTTCTGTGGAATAATGTTTTCTTATTCAGTTATATCACCATTTCTATCTAAATGTTACATATTTAAATTTTTTTTCACAAAATTAAAATTATAATGATATGGTTATTTATTGATATTGTTGCCATATGTTTCGTAATTATCATTTATCAAACAAATACTTCTAGAATATCTAATCTTTTAACTTTACAAAATTTTGATACATATCTATTACATATTTTAAATTACCATTATCTATAGTATATTTTTCAAACTTATCATCTATAGCATTATTAGATAAACATTAATATACATTTGTTACGTTACATAAATTTGTTCTATAAATACAATCGCTTCATTGAAAAGAAACATACAACATTGAACCAAATTCATAAACTCCATCAAACCTACACTGTTCAATAGCAGCCGTCTTGCAAGTAGTTCAAGGTAAAGTTTTCATTGAGATCAAATTCATGTAAACATTATTTTTCCTTTCGTCATGTTATAAATAATTAACTTATTTCATAGATGATAGTTAGACCTCGCAAAGTGAGTGGGTTGGGTAGGTTTGGGTGATAGGTCAACATGGGTTTAGGTTAGAATGGGTTTATTAAAAAACAAGTCAAGATGAGTATAGGTCAGGATGGGTTTATTAAAATTTAAAAAATCCAAAAAAAATAGAAAAATTAAAAATCGAAAAAATATAAATTTTAAAAATCGGAAAAAAATAAATAAATTAAAAATCTAAAAAAAATGTAAAAAATCAAAAAAATGAAAAATTTAAAAAATCGAAAAAATAATAAAAAATAAAAAATTTAAAAAATCGAAAAAAATAAAAAATCGAAAAAATCGAACAAAATTAAATAAATAAAAAAAAAACAGCCTTCAAATGAACCTAGCAATCCGTGATAGTATAAAAACCTTGCTAAAAAATAATGCTAATAAGATATCCTTGCTATAATACAATTGCTTACACCATACCTAATTAATTATTACCACTCTTCAGTAAAACAAAATCATACCTGATTCGTATCGAACTGCTCTGCGTTATGTCGATCTTGAATTTTTTGGACAACTTATTGTAAGCAGGGAGAGAAATGAACCTAGGCTTTGCTAGAATCGCCCCTCCTGTTCTTCAAATTAAACATTCGATTGAAGACATTTTTCGATCAATTGAGGTGTGAAAGAAAGAGAGACAGGAACAGAGATGAACCTAGGGTTTGAAAGTGAAGAGTAAGGAAGAGGAATAGAGTTTTGCTCTGATAATCGAATGACACCCGTTCTTTATGTGTGTTACCCATCTTGACTTTAAACCCTAGCCCAAATTAACCCAAACATTTATTTTTAAAACCCAAATCAGCCCAAAAGTTGGTGTTTGCGTCAGATTTCCCACCTCTAAATTGATAGTTGAGTATGAAGGTTGGTTGATATAATAATAAAGTGGAGGTAGGAAGTAAAGAAAAGTAGGGAGTTATGTGCATCTCCTGTTATGACTAAAAAGGTTACAACTTTAGAACGTCACAAGATGTTGAAAACTACATATGTGTCACCACTCATACATTGGTGTTGTTAATAGATTAGTATATGTTCATAGCACGTTATTAGATAATAAGTTTATTGGATTGGCTGCTCGGATACTCTAATATACTAGAGTTTTTCTTAAAGGCGTGTGAAAATAGTTTGGACTTGGGATGTTGCCCCTGTATGCTCATATTCTGTGATTAGAGTTGGTAATCGTGATCCGTTTACCAAGCAATAAGATGGTTTCAAAATCTATATGTTTCTAACCCCTAAAATGATAAACAATGGCCAGCTTGGTTAAAAGTGAAACGTTTTTTTATGTATACTTTCTACTCAGTTTATTATAAATGATATTATAATTATTTTTATAAAATACTTATATATTGACTGAAATTTATGTTTTTTTTATTGAGTATTATTAAATAAAACAGGATATGACAAAAAGAAGAGTTAAAGAGCCTTCACAAAGTAAAGATGTAATATCAACGTCAAATTCATTAAAAGGTAATTTCTTAAATTTTTTCTATATACTTATAATTTTCTTTATTTTCCTTTTTAATTAATTAAACTATTAACTTTTCTAATTTTCAGCTACTGATGGCGCTATTAGACGTAAACTTAGAAAGATGATTGTTGATAATAAGAAACAACGAAGACTATTACAAAGACATTTGGAAACGTCTTCATCAGTTCCCTTTTCAATAATTGTGCCTGGTATATTATGTAATTTTTCATTTTATTTTTACTAATTACATTATATAATATATATTGTCAACAATACACATAATTATTATTTTATACAATTCGTTACTTAATTTATTCAACAATATTTGCAGGTTCAATTAACGATGCAGCTCATAGATCTCATATTAGAAACATGATTATTAATAATAAGAAACAAACACAATTCTTACAAAGTATGGCACAAAATGAGTCATCAATTTCTATACAAAATTACTTTAACAAATTTAATCAATCAAATAATTTAACGGCAAATGTTCAAGGTAAATCTTCTATTTTACTATATTTTTTGGTTTTACGATTTTTTTTATATAATTAACATATATAGTGAAAATTACAGTTAATGATGCTACTTATAGACGTCAAGTGAGAAAACAAATTCTGGATCTTAAAAAAAGGAAGAGATTCCTTCAAATGAATCCACAAATTACTCCTTTACAACACCCAATTCCAGGTAATTTACTTATACAATTACAATTAATCTTAATAATATAAGACTACTTATCTTTTTTAATTTTATAACATACAAACAATTATTTCATACAGACATCAATTCTCCTGCTCATAGGCGTCAATTGAGAAAGACAATTCTTCATAACAAAAGGCAAAAGCGATTGTCACAACAAGTCACACAACAAATAATTAAAGGAGTATCTCGTGGTAATTATAAATTTTTAATTATATTAAAAAAATTATTACTTTTTATAACATAAAACTAATTATTGTCTACTCAATTTAAACAGAGTATTTAGACCATGGAGATCAAATTATTACATGTGAACTGTGTGAAGCAAAGTTGTGGAAAAAAGAGGCTGCTAAGAAGAGAGAAACAATGGAGAAACAAACTTATTCAATATGTTGTGGATATGGTAAAGTTGTGCTTCCTAAATTAAAAGATGCAAATCCACAATACCAATCGTTATTTAAAGGGTTGGATTCAAAAAGCAAATACTTCATAAATAGTATCAGACGTTTCAACTCAATGTTCTCTTTTACTTCAATGGGAGGTAAAGTTGATGAGAATCTTAATAAGGGAAAGGCCCCATGCATTTACAGATTAAGCGGTCAAAATTGTCACAGTATTGGTAGCCTACTTCCAAAAGATGGAACAACTCCCAAATTCTCTCAACTTTACATTTACGACACTGAAAACGAAATTTCAAACAGACACAAAATTTTCAGGTATCAATTTTATTATTTATTTTACTTTCATATTTTATGTTTTTTAATTTATTACTTTTAATAATTATATTACATATTTAACAGGGCCTCAAACAATAAGTCATCAAATATTGATAAAAAGTTAGATCTTGAACTTATACAAAACCTCAAGACCATGTTAGATGCTGAAAATGAGTTGGTAAAAACATACCGAATGGTCCGTGATCATATTCATCAAAACCCAGAAGTTTCTCTAAAACTTAAACTAATTTATAATAGAGAAAGAGATGGTAGAACATATAACTTACCAACTTCATCTGAAGTTGCTGCTCTGATAGTAGGTGACATCACAGATGCTGCAAATAACAGAGACATTATTGTTGAAAGTCACTCAGAAGGGTTGCAAAGAATAAGCGAATTACATCCTTCTTACCTTGCTTTACAGTATCCCATTCTTTTTCCTTATGGTGATGACGGTTATAGAATTGACATACCTCATCGAGATGGTATCATAACAACAAAGAAAATACCACCAAAATGTACCATGAGAGAATTTTTTGCCTATAGGATACAAGAGCGTACTGAAGGTTATTCGCTAATTCTGAATGCAAGAAAATTATTTCAACAGTTTTTGGTTGATGCTTACACCATGATTGAAAGTGAAAGGCTGGTATATATTCTTTCTCAATAGAAACATCTAAGATGTGACTCATATGAGAATTTGTATAAACTTTCAAAAAATGCTGATGGTGATTTAAGTAAAACTGGTAAACGAATCGTCTTACCATCTTCATTTACTGGTGGTGCACGCTATATGCAGCAAAATTATTTAGATGCCATGGCATTGTGTAAATGGTACGTTATCCAGATTTCTTCATTACCATAACCTGTAACCCAAAATGGCCAGAGGTCAAAAGGTTTCTTCAAGACAAGACAATTCAACCACAAGATAGACCAGATATCTTGTCACGGATCTTTAAACTTAAACTAAATGCAATTATAAAAGATTTAAAAGTAAATCGTTATTTTGGATCTATAAATGCAGGTAATTACAAAAGTGGAATTTTTTACTTTAAAAATTGTTTATTTTAATTACTATATACTAACAATATTTATTCTCTGATTATAGTTGTTTATACTGTGGAGTTTCAAAAGCGTGGATTGCCTCATGCACACATTTGCTTATTCTTAAAGGCAATTGATAAGGTAATAACTCCAGATCAAATTGATTCATTTATTTCTGCTGAAATCCCATGTAAAATCAAAGACCCCGAGCTTTATGATTTGGTAGCTGAGTTCATGATACATGGACCTTGTGGACCTGCTAATTTCAAATCGCCTTGCATGGTTGACAAGAAATGTTCTAAAGAGTTTCCAAAAAAGATACAACAAGAAACAACAGTCGATGAGAATGGTTTTCCACTTTATAAAAGGCGCGATGATGGGTTGACAGTAACAAAGTCAGGTGAAGACTTAGATAACAGGTACGTTGTACCATACAATAAAAGACTTCTAAAACGTTATCAAGCTCACATCAACGTAGAGTGGTGCAATCAAGGTGCTTCGATAAAGTATTTGTTCAAATATATTAACAAAGGACCTGATCGAGCATCCCTTGCATTTACAACTGATGAAGGCGACGCACAGCAACCCCAACAGCGTAATGAAATAAAAGAATACTATGATTGCAGGTAGAGGTGTACAAACCAGTTAACCGGTTTTAAAAAAACCGGTTTTTTTTAAAACCGGTTTTTTTTACCTTTAAAAAATCGGTTTTTTTTAATAACCGAACCGGTTTTAAAACCGGTTTTTAACCCAAAAAGCTCAAACCGGTGAAACCGGTTAGGATCGGTTATTAAACCGGTTTAACTTAAAAAACCGGTTTTTTTTACTTAAAAAATCGGTTTTTTTAAAAAAAAAATCGGTTTTAAAACCGGTTTTTCTTTGGTGAAGGATAATTGAAAAAAAAAAACCGGTTTTTTTGTAAGCGGTTTTTTTTTAAACCGGTTTTTAAAAAACCGGTTTTTTAAAAACCGGTTTCGGTTACAATATAGGTTTTTTTTTAAAAACCGGTTTTTTTGTACACCTCTGTCATCATTATGTTATTTTATTTTTAAGTATAAAATTTAAAATAATCATACTTTTCTTTAAATTAACCATAACTGAAAACAAATCAAAATTAAACATTTCAAATAGATGAACAAATATGTTTTTTTAAACAGGTATGTATCTGCCTGTGAAGCGTCTTGGAGAATTTTTTCTTTTGATGTCCATTACAGGTATCCATCTGTTATGAGACTTCCATTTCATCTTCCAAATCAACAAAAAATTGTATTTGGTGCAAATGAAGATGTTGACAACGTCTTAAGTAAGCGTAGTGTCGCTTCTTCTATTTTCTTACAATGGATGGTTATGAACCAACAAAGTTCTCTTGCACGTACGTTAACGTATGCTGAGTTTCCTACAAAGTTTACATGGAAAATTAAAAAACGATGTTGGAAGGAAAGGAAGTCGTTTTTCTCAACAATTGGCAGGGTCTATTCAGTGCCTCCTTCTTTGGGAGAACCTTATTTCCTACGGATTTTGTTAAACATTATTAAAGGTCCGAAATCATTTGAAGAAATCCGAACTGTCAACGGTAAACTGTATGAAACTTTCAGAGATGCATGTTATGCAAGAGGACTTTTAGACGATGACACTGAATATGTTGAAGCAATTAAAGAAGCAAGTTTTTCGTCTGGCGCTACTTATCTGCGTTATTTGTTTGGAACCCTTCTTACATCCGAAAGTCTTTCACGTCCTGATTTTGTTTAGGAACAAACATGGCAATTGCTTGGAGAAGATATATTGTACGAAAGACAAAAAAGATTTCCAGGTTTATAATTAAACTATAATTAAATATAATAACATTTTCTTACAACTTTAATTATGAATTGGTATTTTTTTTAATTAACATTTCTATTTTTTTTTACTTTAATAAAATTTCATATTTACCTTTTCCAGGTACAGTTATTCCAGAAGAAGTCATCAAAAGTCTAACTCTTTTGGAAATTGAAAAATTCCTTCGTCGAAATAACTTTACATTAAAAAGATATAAATCAATGCCTTCTCCAAATACAAGAGCATTGTCTGATATTGATAACAGATTAATCAATGATGAGTTATCATTTGACCAACAACATGTGCTTATTGAGTTCAATACACTAAAACAGTCGTTGACTTCAGAACAGCAAGACATCTTTGATCAAATTACCAATGCAGTGGAAAATAACACTGGTGGAGTTTTCTTTGTTTACGGATTTGGCGGCACAGGAAAGACTTTTTTATGGAAGACACTTGCTTCATCAATTCGAAGTAAAGGAGAAATCGTTCTAAATGTTGCTTCAAGTGGAATTGCATCTTTATTAATGTCAAGAGGGAGAACCGCACATTCAAGATTTCATATCCCTATTTTAATTAATGAAGACACAATTTGCGATATTACACCAAATAGTGATGACGCAAATCTTCTAAAGAAAACGAAGCTAATCATTTGGGATGAAGCACCAATGGTACATAGACATGCAATTGAAGCTCTTGATCGAACAATGAAAGATATTTTATCTACACGTACCAATTCAGCTTCACAACTTCCCTTTGGTGGTAAAGTTGTTGTTTTTGGAGGTGATTTCAGACAGATTTTACCTGTTGTTCAAAACGGTACTAGACAAGATATCATCAATGCATCTTTAACTTCATCAAAGTTATGGTCCCAATGCAAGCTTTTAAAATTAACAAGAAATATGAGACTCGCCATTGGTTCACAATTGTCAAATCTTGAAGAGACCGAAAAATTTGCTCAATGGCTCCTACAAGTTGGTGAAGGAACGGTTGGAGATCCAAATGATGGAGAAGCAAACATTAAGATACCAAATGATCTGTTAATTTCTGATTCATCTGATCCTATACAGAGTTTGATTGACTTTGTTTATCCATCACTTCTTCAACAACATGGCAATCAATCATACTTTTCTGAAAGAGCAATTCTTGCTCCAAAAAATGAAATTGTTCATGAAATAAATGATAGATTGACCGCTTTGTTCCCAGGTGACCAAAGAGAATATCTTAGTTCTGACAGTATCTGTCCTTCAGAAACTTTAAACCCTTTTCAACAACTTTTATATTCTCCAGATGTACTTAATAATCTTCAAATTTCAGGTTCGAAAATTCTTTATTTTCCAATTGTAATTGTGATTTCTTTATTATATATTTAAATAATATTTTCTTTTTCAGGTTTGCCTAATCACAAATTGGTTTTAAAAGTTGGTCTACCGGTAATGCTTTTACGTAACCTTGACCAGCAACAAGGACTGTGTAATGGCACAAGATTAAGGCTAACAAAACTTGGTAGACGAGTTCTTCAGGCTGAGATTATAACTGGTACCAATGTTGGAACGAAGATTTTAATTCCAAGAATAAACATGATACCATCAGACACCAAAATTCCTTTCAAATTCCAAAGAAGGCAGTTTCCTTTATCAGTGTGTTTTGCCATGACAATCAATAAAAGTCAAGGACAATCGTCGTCAAGAGTTGGCCTTTACTTAAAAGAACCAGTTTTTACACATGGTCAGCTTTATGTTGCCTTATCAAGAGTTAAAAGTAAAGATGGCCTAAGGTTGTTGATTCTTAACAAAGATGGCGAACCGCAATCAGAAACCAAGAACGTTGTCTACAAAGAAGTTTTCTCATATTTGTAAAACATCTATAGAATCTTTATTTTTTTTTAATGATTATACATTTTTTCTATATTACATCTTTTTTTATACTAATATTTCATAACATGTGCACACGTAAAATTGACGTCAACCACTTTCTCATAATGCTCAATGCCAAGCAACGTTAAATATTATTAAATTATAAATATTATTAAATTTCAACCCCGGGACGTTCCCGGGTTATTAGCTAGTAAAGTGATATGTAAAAAAAGAAAAGCGGATAAACCCATTCCATTTTGACACGTTTACTGGTCTAGTTTTAGACAAGTTATATAATAATACTAGTTTTTATCCCGGGAGCGTCCCGGGTTGAGAAATCTAAGTAAAGTGAATAAAATTAGAAGTATCTAAACTATAAAAATGATATATATGTATCAACTTACATTAGATACTTTAAAAAAAATATACCAAAAGATCCATTTCACCTTACAACATCAACACCTAAAACAGAATATTAAGATCCCAAGCACTTCAAGGGGACAGAGATTGTTTAACACCAATACATTCAGTCAAAGGTCTTTAACTGCATACAATAAGATTTGAGTTATTTCAGAATATGGTAGAAAAAGAAAACATAGTAATTACCTGTTGAAGAGCGTCTCGGGTTGAAATATCTAATATGACATAATAAAATATCTAATATGACAACATAATTAATGACTTGCCAATATATGATTAATGATTATTATTATTATTATTATTACTATTATTATTTTAAACAAATCTCTGCCATAAGTTATCATATTCTAATATAAAAAAAAGGGTAATTGGGTCGGGTATCACCTAATCCATGCCCGACCCAAACCCACAATTTTTTTTAAACTAATTCCAAACCTGACACAATACCTGTCGGGTTACAAAAAATAGTCATTTTTTTCTCTGTTTTTTATATAGCACTATGGTACTCGTTGGAAAGATAATAAAACGCTCGTTAATTTGGTGTAATTTTTTTCTTTAAAAAATCTCGTATATAAAAGGTATTAACGTTTAAAAGTTATGAGAGGAAACATGAGAGAGAAAATAATAAAGTTTTAATATTTACATTTAGTAGATTATGTATTTAATAGATTATGTTAAATCATATTTAAACCATATTTATTTCTTTTTTTTAATTGGTCTAGAGTTCCCCTATCACATCCTATGTGGCATCTCTCAAAAGAGAGATTGCATAATATTATGATATGTCATAAAAAATGCTTTGATTTATTATATATATATATAGATATAGATCTTTCTTAAATTAAATATAGCTTTAGAAGTTTGTAATTTACTTAATATATTTTTTTCTAAGTAATTTTTTTCACTTATGATACATGCATGATACACGTCTATTATCATATGACAAACAAAATTAGAAGATTCTTTTAGTTATGTTTTTATATTGGTCTATGACTGGCATCCATGTTAGGGACACCATAGTCATGGTAGAAGGAAACACATGCGTATATAATATTGAAAAAGATTGGTACCATGTAATTGATTCCGTAAATGCGTCACTATTATATACTCTTATACTAGTTTACTAGCTGATTACCCCGGAAGGGTCCTGGGGTTGAAAAATCTAATTTTACGTGATAACCTATTGTAAATGGCTCAAGTTAACTAACCACAAAATCTCTCAATCATTGCATGTTTATAGTATTCTAATCAGTAATAACTCATATTCCCTAATCTAAAATCTAATCAGTAATCATCTAAAGAATCACTTATGTAAGCTGCAACTATTAAAAAAACTCATCACATCTCTCTAATTTCTCACATTCTAATGGCTCTTATAATTCCTAACCTAATCAACTAAACAAACACTTAAGTTGGAAGTTGTAATCATTGCATCTCATTATGCCACGTGGCATAATCAAGAGATGGTTGAGACCACCATTGAACGTCACATCAGCAACTATCAATTCTTTCCGGGAACGTCACCGGGTTGAAAAATATAACCATTCTAATAATACTAATACTAATAGTAATAATTATTACTCTTGTAATTAAATAAATAACAAAATAACCTTGCTATAAGGTGACACCATGTGCTGCAGTGTTGCGCGATTCTTTCTCCTAGCTTCTCTTGATAAAATATACCTAGTAAAATTCCAATGATAACATGGTGATTGGGCTGATTTTCAACATCGTAGATAAGAACCTGGTTTAAAAGAAAAAACATGATTAGTGAATAACATAAACGCTTTGTGTGTTTTTTCCTGTATGAACGAAACCTCACAAAAAATAGTCGATTTTTCTCCGTTTTTTATATAGGACTATGATACTCGTTGGAAAGATAATAAAACGCTCGTTAATTTGGTGTAATTTTTTCCTTTAAAAAATCCCGTATATAAAAGATATAAACGTTTAAAAATTATGGGAGAAACATGAGAGTATAAATTTTAAATTTATTTTTAAATTCTTTTTTTCCTAAAATAACTCAATTTAATTTAGGGTTTTATGTTTATCTTTTATTTTAATTAAAAAAGGAAATAGTTCAAAAAACACTAAAATCTTTCAATTATTATGCCACGTGGCACTCTCAAGGGGAGGTTGATGCCTCCAATGCACGTCACGTCAACATATACGTTTTCTTTTATATATATAGATAGATATCCCGGGAGCGTCCTGGGTTGAGAAATCTAAGTAAAATGAATAAAATTAGAAGTATTTAAACTATAAAAATGACATATGCCAATATGTGATTAATGATGATGATTATTATTATTATTACTATTATTGTTATTATTATTTTAAACAAATCTCTGCTATAAATTATCATATTCTAATATAAAAAAAGGGTAATTGGGTCGGGTATCACCTAATCCCAGGTCCGACCCAAACCCACAATTTTTTAAACTAATTCAAAACCTGACACAATACCTGTCGGGTTACAAAAAATAGTCGTTTTTTTCTCCGTTTTTCATATAGCATTATGGTACTCGTTGGAAAGATAATAAAACGCTTGTTAATTTGGTGTAATTTTTTTCTTTAAAAAATCTCGTATATAAAAGATATTAACATTTAAAAGTTATGAGAGTAAACATGAGAGAGAAAATAATAAAGTTTTAATATTTACATTTAGTAGATTAAGTATTTAATAGATTATGTTAAATCATATTTAAACCATATTTATTTCTTTTTTTTAATTGGTCTAGAGTTGCCACATCACATCCTATGTGACATCTCTTAAAAGAGAGATTGCATAATATTATGACATGCCATAAAAAATGCTTTGGTTTATTATATATATAGACTAGTTTTTATCCCGGGAGCGTCCCGGGTTGAAATATATAATATGACATAATAAACTATATTATTATTATTATTATTATTATTTTAAACAAATCTCTGCCATAAGTTATCATATTCAAATATAAAAAAAAACGAATCTCTGCGTCGGGGTATAAATCTAGTGCCATTACAAATGAATTCGGAAGTTTGTAATCAATCATTCTAAAAAGAACTAACATGAAATAAGAAAAAAAGTTAATTATTGAAATATCGAACGCATTAGTCTAAGGGTTATGTGATGCGTTAAAAAATTCATGGGTATATGATCGGGTATATAGTTCGGGTATTTGGGTATGTTGTTTCGGGTAATCGGGTCAGGTATCACCTAATCCCAGACCCGACCCAAACCCACAATTTTTTTTAAACTAATCCCAAACCCGACACAATACCTGTCGGGTTACAAAAAATAGTCATTTTTTTCTCCGTTTTTATATAGCACTATGGTACTCGTTGGAAAGATAATAAAACGCTCGTTAATTTGGTGTAATTTTTTTCTTTAAAAAATCTCGTATATAAAAGATATTAACGTTTAAAAGTTATGGGAGGAAACATGAGAGAAAAAATAGTTAAGTTTTAATATTTTGATTTAGTAGATTAGGTATTTAATAGATTAGGTTAAAAATTATAATAGATTAGGTTAAATAATATTTATTCCTTTTTTTTTTAATTGGTTTACACTTGCCACATCACATCCTATGTGGCATCTTTCAAAGGAGAGTTTGCATATGAGTATGACATGTAGGATTAATCTTTTTGCAATATATATATACTAGCTGATTACCCCGGGAGGGTCCCGGGGTTGAAAAATCTAATATGACGTAATAACTTATTGAAATGACTCAAGTTAACTAACCACAAAATCTCTCAATCACAGCATGTCCATAGTATTCTAATCAGTAATAACTCATATTCCCTAACCTAAAACCTAACCAGTAATCATCTAAACAATAATAAGTGAAAGAGAACCGTAATTCTAAACCCCGCCCGAGAAGACGACTGATTAATAAAAAAACTAACCTTTACTGGGATCACACAGCCAACTGATCACGGTAATCAGCGGAGAACGGGAGGTGAGAGACTCAAGTGGTTGATGTATGATATACTACGTACGATGAGTTTGTATTTATATATGCTTTGGTAATTTCTTGTTTTAGGATGAAGATTATAGTTCTAGCAGTAGAGATTGCATCGTAACCACCAATTTTGGATCTGCTCTTGTGTGAAAACTCTTCCATCACAACCTTCAACATCTACATCTAATAATGAAGCATCGATGACAGTGAATGCTTCATGTTCCAATTTATTATTCTATCTTTTTCTTATTACCGATTATTGATGTTGGGTTTTGGAGGGAGGATGGAAACTAAAGTAAAAAAGATTTTTAGGGTTTGTATTTAGAAGATAAGATTATATATAATGATAAGTAGGGTATTATGTGAATAATTTTATTTAAAAGAAAAAGAAAAGAAAAAATTTAAAAAAAATGCATCACATAATGCCACATGGCACATTCAAAGGGTGGAGGGTTGCCCCATTGAATGACATGTCATCATAGTTCAATTCTTTTATATATATAGATAGATATATATACTAGCTGACTACCCCGGGAAGGTCACGGGGTTGAAAAATCTAATATGACTTAATAAAAAAATGATAAAAGAAGAAAGCATACCAAACGTAAACTCACCACACTTCGCTGCGAGAAACGTCTATTTCGTTAAGGGTTTGGTGAAGCATTAGAGATAACATTAGGTCACTGTTGTTTGTACCTTTGTTGTGAAAGCCCGCTCATGCGCGCGTCTAGGCCCACTTTTCTTGCTCAACGTAGTTTTTTCGTTTCGCTTCAAAAGCCCTACTTTGAGGCCCTCATGTGCATTTTCCAGGCGCTAAGTTCCGACGAAATTCCGGCAAATAATTGTCTAAACATGTTTGAAACAATAACAATTATACATGCCCTAAACAATCTATAATCAACATAAAACAACCTAAACCAACCTCAAGAATTCGAAAACATGATTAAAACTCCTAAAAATGTAATTTAATATTGTGTGCCTCGCTTAAAAAACTCTTACTTTTTAAGCGCCTTGCACTAAGGCTCAAGCCTCACCCTTGACGTCTTAAGTACGCCTTATTCCTTTAACAACTATGGTTTGTACCACAAAAAAAGACTAAGGTAAATAAATTAAAGTCGAACATCGTTAATAATATTAATAATTAGGAAAAGTATTATTTAGTAGTAAAACGATTTACTTAATTGATCATTGTGAACTGTATCTGATACTACTATTATTATATAAACTAAAAACCTTACTTTGAAACCCAACACACTTGATCTAAAACACCATCATCGTCTGTCGCATCACCACCGTGGAGTGGTGGTAGTTACCTAACCTTCAGCCACCAACTATTAACCTCAAGCCTATTCGACGATCGAAGCTGCTCCCTACATTTGCACAAATTTCGAAGTAAGTTAAACCATACTTTAGTGTCACTTCAGCACTTTCTACAATAACTTTATCATCGGTGGCGTCATGGTTAAGAAGGCCAAGGTCATAATACTTGATGTCTAGATCTAAGAAGGGAAAGATGAGATGCAATACATAATCACAACTATAAGATATAATCATATAAGCAATGACCGAGTGAATATTTTGGACTCAAAACAATTAGTATTACAAACCTTATTCTTAATCGACTCCCAAAAGACACGAGTCACTTCATCTCCTGCACCAAAAAAACATAAGTTGTTAGAGGTCCAGCCACATCATAAAACTTAATGATCACAAATATCTTGGAACAAATCCTAAACTCCTACATCATCTACGAAAACAATTGTTTAAATGTATATAAATAACAAAATCCCATCATTCTAATTCATGCTAGTGCCACCAGTACACGATGAGGTTATTGAACTTGTTAGTCACAATCAATAATATTAATTTACATAATTAAAGCGTTGACTAACAGAACTATCACCACCACATTGTCAAAACGGCAGCTAAATTAACAAAAACTCAAAAGGGTTCGCGATAGAAATCGGTAGAATTATGTGTTATTTTGAATCGAATAGGTAGCTGTTATGATGTAGATTTTTAGTTTATCGCCATTAGTAAAATAAATCATACAATAAAAAAGAATTTTAGGGTTTGGGGTGAGAAGATGAGGATTATATACGATGATAGATAGGGTTTTATGTGATTTAATTTTATTTAAAAAGGGAAAATAAAAAAATTAAAAAAAATACACCACATGATGCCACATGGCACATTCAAAAGGTGAAGGTTTGCCCTATTGAATGACATGTCATCATAGTGCTTTTCTTTTATATATATAGATAGATATATAAGAAAAACCCATTAAAGTGATATATAGAAGCATAGGATTAAAACCCATTTGAGTTGTGAAAATTCGGTGAAAACTCTATGAAAACTTTTTTCTCTTTTGCAAAAATTTGGGAATGTAATATAAACATTTTTATCAAAAAAATAAAAATTAAAAAAAAGTGCCAGGAGAATTTTAAAAAATAAATAATAAAACGTCAGATCACACCTATGTAACAGTTACGTAACCGGTCAAGTTAGTGATTTTTCTTACATGTCCTTCTCCTGGACGCAAGTATCAAATACGCCCCCAAAATAAAGAGCCTTGAATATCAAAAGAAAAACACATATGCCTAACAAGATTAAGTGAATACCTAAATTTGTGGTCATTTTATTTCTATCTTTTCATGCATAACCGAATAATGAAAAAGATTTTTTAAGCGTATTTTGTTCTAAAAGTGCAAGAAAAGTAACTAATTTCATATCCCTAGCTTTGAGATGACTGATTTCTCTAAAAAAAAAAAAAAAAAAAAAAAAAAAAACTATTGCGTTCCTTTTTTTCCACATCACCCACCATGTAACAAATATAATGTAGCCTAAAACTTTTTTTTTTTTTAATCAAAGATGAATTCTCTAGCCAATTGATAACCGCCTAAGCTGTCTTTCTACTTCGAAGCCAAAACTAATTTCCAAGACGCCCAATGCACTTTTGTCCTCTCCTGACTTTCACCCTGGAAAAACATGAACCGAATGTGCTCCGACACCTTTGAAATAAGCACAAGAACCTGGAAAAGAGACATTTAAAAATCCATATAGCACCAATTACTGATTTAATGAGCAAAGATCTAGATCCTATGGAAAGTAGTGGAGGTTTCCATGAAATCAGTCTAGCATCAAAATGGTCAATATAATAAACGGAATTTCCCACGGTATCTGAGGGTGTTTGGGATTGCTTATTTAACTCCAAAAGTGCTTTTGTCAAAAGTGTTTTATTTTTTTTTACTTATAGCCTTTTGAAAATGAGTTTTTAAAAAGGTGTTTGAATTAACTTTTGTGGTGGGAAAAGCCGATAAGTCAATAAGTTATTTTTAAAAAAGTGTTTGGTCGAGCTTATTAGTATAAAATGACCAAAAGTCAAAAGTCAGAATTTCTAACTTTTTGAAAATAGCTTTTCAACCCATATCAAAAAGCCAAAACCAAAAGTGCTTTTATGTTAGACAAATAGCTTATTAACTTATTGGCTTTTTTGAAGAACCAATAAGACAATAAACACTTTTCAACACAATCCCAAACACCCTCTAAGGTGTTCGAGAATATTAATGTTACTTATACTCACTTTAGGATACTTATACCAAGCGATAACTCATCTGATTCATTTAGTACTAAGTCCCATGAAACCCATAATTGATTCGAGAAGCTCCAAAATAAAAAATTGTGACCACTTGAGAATTAAAAACTACACCATAACTCATATCCAATGAACTCCAAAATTTTTTGAACATGACACTAAAATAACAAAAACATGATAGTTTAAGAAATGGGAGATCTTAGGTTCAAACCTAGGTAAGGTTGTAATTTAGGATTGTTGGTGTAAATTTAGAGTATAAGTAACATTTCTCGTTCAAAAAACCAAAAAACAAGTTCTTCGAATCTCAAGTATAATTTGGAGATAATAACGGTAACTGAAGGAACTGAATTTATGATGTGGTTGTTTAATTAGGTAGACAATGAGGTAACTTGTGTAAGGTGTAATTAGCAATGTTTGTTAAAATCTCTAAAAGCCAAGTTGAAACATATCCATTACAATGACTCAATTACATGCGTGTTACTAGTAACACCACCAATTAAAATTTCCCGCGTGTAATAGGGTTTAACAAAACCTATGTTAAGATGTAGGAATGAGATCGGTAAAAATATTTGTTTGCGGAGCTTATGAATAATTATATCAATTATTACTTTAGTTATTCGTACGCTTTGCACGTTAAAAGTAGTTTGTATTTGATCGTAAGAGATAATGTAAGCATAACGCATAACCAAATGCTCTTTTTATGTTCGTCATTTGTACTTAACGACTGGCTCTTTCGCTGAATCCCTATCCTTTCACTTCTTATGGAGTTATGAATATGGTCCATGGGTAAGCTATATGCTTTTCTCACATATGGGTGTGAAAGTATAGTTATCGACTTATTAAATTGTAAAGTAATGAACCGATATGATTTGAAGTAAACCCTAACATCATATCAATGGACAAAAATTAATTTCCAACTTTTCTACAAAAGCTACTATTTGTCATAAGCTATCACACTTCAAATGTATGCAAGGATGGACTTGCTTCGCATAATACTTTGAAGAGATTACATAATGGTCCATATGATATGATTATGTTGTAATTTGGTAATTAGACATATGGTCCTTCTTTGGTTAATCTTATTAGTAACATAGGTTATAGTAAATCTATTAGTTCGTTACCTTTTAACTTTATATTTAATAATAAGTATAAAACAAATAAAACCCATGTACTCCGAGTCCCTAATACACATCCCTTTCCTCGTGTTTCTTTTTCTCCATTACATATTGGCACTCCATCACCGACTCTAAACTAAACTGGGCCCGATTCCTCACTAAAACCTTTTTACTTTCTTCACGAAGTGCTATTGCATAAGAGAATATTGTGACTGTAACCTTAAGTTTATTGAAAAATGCGAATCATGGGCAAAGACAAGTGTTTAAGATTAGTTGGTGTTTTAAGACCCGAACATACGATTTCAGCCAAAAATAAAAGGCAACAATTATTTATATAGACACTATGTAGTTCATATTACAAGAAAGGGTTTGACATATAAAGAATAAACTATATTAACATTAGTTGATTTACTAAGCGACGCTACAATAAGAAGGGTGCATTGGCATTGATAGCCCAACAACCAGTATCCATCCAAGGTAGTCTAGAACGAGGAGAAGGCGATGATTGGCTTGATTTGATGACAAGTTGTAGGACGATTGAGGTAAACTAGGGCTGGCAATGGGTAACCTGTATAAGACACGATTAGACCTGTTAACTAAAAATTACACCATGCCATTTTTTACCTTTTTTAAAAATAATTCGAATTAAGAGACAAATATCCATCATTTCTCTTTTTTTGGTACATAAAATGTAAAACTGTGTTATAAAAATGTGATATAAAGTAGCTAAACGAGTTGTGTTCATGTTTAAAATTTGTGTTATTCGCGTCGTCAGAGACTTATTAAACCTGCTAAGACACAATTTGCCAACCCTAAGGCAAACAAACTATAACGAAGACGTTACTTGAGCTTAGCCAAAGTGACGGACCCCAAAACATATACCACTCCTAAAAACTCCAACATAACATCTTTGATCCAAAAGCCACGTCACTTGCTAGAGGTTTGAGTGACTAAGTCAGGTCAGATCAAGTCTGGCCGGGTCTTCAACACTATATAGTTAGTAAATCCATACTTTTTTTTTTTCCTTTTTTATTTTTTATTGTCTATTAATATTAACCGTCAGATCTATGATGTATCGAACGGCTGATACGTCATACATATAAACTCATTAAAACCTAATTCGATCATCATCACCGTTTTCCCCTGTTTCCGACTTCATCCCTTCATTCAGTCTGTAACGATTCTAACAATTTTCCTCGGCTGCCACGTCATCATCATGGTATTATCGTTTATCTTATTTTCTTTCATCTCTTATAATATTAATCCATATACTGCCACCAAATGTAACTCATTTGATTTCCCCTATTTTGAGTTGTAATTGGTACCACTGATCACTTTCTCATGTGGGTTTCAGTGTATTGTATCGGATTTAGTAAAAAAAATTAATTTTTGTTATTTAGTTTTGGCCAAAGAACAAATTAGGGTTTTGGGTTTTGTTTAGTGACGTGTTTTTAGGTTGCTATTGGATGTAATTTAAACTTTAAATCTGCATATTTAGTGCATTCTTAAGCTTGTATTCATAGGACAAGTGTATGCATTCGGCAGGTTCATTTGGTTTGACAGTTTTTTAACTAATAGTGACCTAGTTCGTGGTTCGCTCCGGTTCGGGTACACGGTTAAGTTAGAGAGGACGTATTCGGTACGGAAGGGGGAGGGTGGTAGGTTCATTTCGGTACGAAATGGTACGGTGTACCATCGTGTGCAGTTCGGTGTACCCAAATTAAAACATAAACATAAAGGTTCTGAAGTAGAAGAGTAGAAATATAATTTGGTAGAAATTGGATTTAATTGCTTCAATGTGAAAACGAATTTGGAACACTTGAATGGAATCGAAGAGACGTACATACTGTGCGCTTCTCCCGCTTTCCCACTTTCCCGCCAATATTAGACATCCATACGCGTTTCTCTCATTGATCGGAACGCCCTAAAAACGATCCAGGCGACGTATTAGTAATAGATTGCTAGGGTTTCAAATTTAATTGGAGTGATTTGATTTTGAACTTGGAGCGCCGTTTTGTACATTGAAGTATTGAAGTCACGAATTGACAGTGTATTGGGTTGCTACCGTATTCCGTATGGTACAATTCGTACCAATTTGGAAATTGGAATATCGAATACGTAGCCTGAAGGCTGTTAGGTTCCTTATCAGAGTGCAGCGGGTTGTACACAAAAATTTCTCGATCCCTCGGGACCAGGGTTTTGTTTTCGGTAGGATAGGTTTTGCTATTCAGAAAGGGGTTGCGGCGCAACTTGTTGCCTTTTCCCTGCCGTAAAGTTGTCTTTTTATTGAGGAACCCAAATTGATGTGTTTCCAAGAAAGAAAATAATAAAATAAAATTGGTAACTATGGTTTAACGGTTCGGCCCATAGTCACATGGTTAGCGGTACGCCCGGTACGGAAACGTGGAACGGGATCGCAATTCGCTAGGTTCCTAAAATTCGGTACGAGAGGGGGTAGGCTCATTTCGGATCGCTCTGGTACGATGTAACATATAATGTGGTACGATGTACCCGTTTAACTTAGATACGTATTCAGAATCTGAAATTGGGTACTATATAAAATCAAGAATAGATAATTTATTAGAAATTGAGAATGGAGAGAAGCTTAATAAAGGCTTGAATACGTATTCTGAATTTGGAAGGACTTTACAAATTTCAATTTATTAATAATGAGTATTTTTTTATTTGGTTTTATTAAATAAGTTCTTTAGCATAATTTGCAATAAATATTAATATTAGTTTGTTTGCTTTTGAATTGGGCCACCTGCAAAACTCTAAAAAAACAATAGCCCAGGTAAGTAAGAAAATTAATAGCCCTCCACTTTTTAAAAACTAACAAACCCATTATGTCCCTCTTCATCTTCATCATCCAAAAACCCTAATAAAACTTTGAAGCAAAGTAGCAGCCACATCAATCGGAGAATTAGATCCTCGTCAGGTATCTTCTCGTTTCTGTTTTTCTTTCATTTGGGAACATCAATTTTATGCTTGAAAACGCGAACCCGTACGAACCAGGAACACGAACGTACCGCGAACTGGTACGAACGAACCAGATCGAAAATCGTGGCAACATCAGCGATTTATGGTTCGGCCAGTGGTTTGGAAGTTGGAACTGGCTGTTTAATACTTTGATTGTTACCGTTTTTTCTTTATGTGTTTGAATATACATTTATGAATATGTATTATGTTAATGAATCATCTTTTTTCATTGTAAGATGTTTAAAGCAAACTAACTATTTTGAATTTTTTTTTTTTTGTAAAAATATGGTTCAAACTGCCAAAATCGAACCCTTTTGGCCCAGCTGACCTAACCAACCTGACCGCTTTGCTTAGTTGTAGAACTACAGGATATCAAGAACACATAAGAATTACATAATCAAGATTTATTGAAGAACTGAAATATGATTTTTCGATGAGAAACTTTCATCATCATCGGCCCTTGTATGGTTTGCCGGAATACATTGTGAACCGGTGCTCCGTGCTTCCTATTCTGAAACGACACGTCATTAAATATATATATATACACACACACACACACACACACACTAATTACATAATGATCCATGTGTTTAAACGTGGGTCGAGAATTATTAGAGCCAACAGCAGTCTGACCCAAAGTTTTCGTCAAAACCGACCCAACTGGACTATGAACACCCATGGGCCATTTTTTTTTTGAACGTTAATGGTTCTGTTTTTAGACTTCAGGCCTGCCCCTAGTTGTTACTCTTTCTGCTGATGGTTTTCTCGATTATGTATCACATTTTGCTTACAAGGTTTTGTTTATGGTGATTAATTTGCAATCTAATTGCTGTTTGATCTGAAGCCAGTGTGTAGGTAGATCACTTTTGTTGTGGAATTAATACACTTATCATTAGTGTTTACTGGTTTTGTATCTGGGCTTTTATCAGGTATGCGATTTTTAGAACACAAACGGCAAAGTGTAGACTTAAGCATAATCGGGAAACATGCGATTACTCACTCATTTGATATCCCAGTTGTCCACAAATTCAAGAGCCACACAGTTGAAAACCGTCACAAATTCGGTAACTTATAATTTTCTCTCGAGCAGTCGGTTTTTGTCAACTAAAGGGGGAAATGAAGGGGAGGTTGATTGGGGGTCTGAATCTACATGGTCAAGTGGGCTTACCAAAGATCATTTTGACGGGGAGGTTGTAGGCGAAAAAGTTAGTGACATTGCTGCCGGTGCTACTAGTGGTGCTACTGGTGGTGCTGCTGGCGGTGCTGCTGGCGGTGCTGCTGGCGGTGCTGCTGGTGGTGCTGCTAGCAATGTTGGTGGAGGACGGCCAGCATTTGATTCTTCTCATGATGATGATTTAGCAAATATAAGAAAATTGGCAGCGGCAGCTTCACGTAAAGATGCTGAATTTGCAAGTAAGTGGAAGGACAGGATGAATGAAACGAACATGTTGATGAAGCAGGTGCTTGAGCCCGGGGCAAGAGGGGCGTATCTGAAGGATTCAGAGAAGGCTGAGATGTACAGGCTTCATAAGGAGAACCCGGAAGTTTACACCGTAGAGAAGCTGGCAAAAGACTACAGGATTATGAGGCAGAGGGTACATGCTATTTTATGGCTCAAGGAAGATGAAGAGAAGATGGAGAAGAAACTTGGACACCCGTTGGATGATTCCGTGGAGCAGTTGCTTGACAATTTCCCAGAGTAAGTCATCTAATCTTCTTGATGTTTGTGTTTCTATGTGTTCTGTTGTTGACTGTGATAACCAGTTACTTTTAAACTCACACCCATTAGTACCCTGTCAACCAATTGATCAAATAAAACGCAGCTTGCGTTGGCTTTCGAGGGGGTTAAAGGCCCAAAACTAGTGGAAGTTGGATTTAAACTTAGGCGATTACCATTTACCAGCCAACCCTTAATGATTATCTGTGTTCAAAACGGAAAATGTACTATGAATCTACGATTAGACAAAAAATGCAAATATGAAGGCATTTGATGTAGAACTCATAGCTATCAAAAGCCATCGCCTAGGCCCAATTTTCTAGAAGTCACCATATCCCGCTTTTCCCTCCTAGATAAAAAAAAGCCACGGTCTGCTTTTTAAAACCTAGTCCCCTTACTAATATAATCGACCAATACTTACCAATTTATAGAGATATATATAAATCTTAATCAATTCTTTTTTTTGTTTTTTGTTTTTAAATATACTTGATTTTTAAAACACTTATAGATATTGAATTATTCTTCAATATATAAACACCTCAACTCATTAATTTACCATCAACTGATTTTGTCTACTACATAGTTATCAAAGGCGTGTTAATCCTTTTAGCAGGTATGGCTAAATCATTTAGTTTATATTTATATTATTTTATAAGATGATTGTTATTTGTAATGACTTGGTGATTTTTTTATTTTTTTATTTGCGCTTTTTTTTTCTTAGGCCCGCGCTTTTTTTGCGCCTTCCGCCTAGGCCACAGGAGGAGCCTAAGCGCCTTGAGTGCGCCTCACGCCTTTGATAACTATGGTAGAACTATACTAATCATATATATTATTATTGTTTGCAGATTTTTCGAGTGGCATGATAGGGAATTTCACGTCGCGACTTTACCATACAAACCAGATTTCAAAGTGATGCCAGAGGGTTGGGACGGGACCATCAAGGACCCTGACGAGGTGCTGTACGAGATATCAATGAAAGAAGACGAGATCTTATATCAGGAGTTCCTGGAGAGGTTCAACTTCAACAAGATGAAGGTAACCGTTCTTTATTTTCTTATTTTTCTTTTGTATAGTTCTCATCCTGCAGCTGCCTTTTTGGAGATGTTAATGTGGTCGGTTGTTTCATAAACAGATCGAAGGGAAAGTCAAAGTCCACAAATACAGCAGAAGACGCCCATCAGAGGGATGGGAAATCACGGTTGAAAAAATGGGCCCTCGTGGGAAGCGTGGGGACGGTGGTGGCTGGAAGTTTAAGAGCCTAGCTGACGGGTCCACCCGACCACTCAATGACTATGAGAAGATGTTTGTAAAGCGAGAGAAGCCTCGCAGGCGACGCAAGATTCTACACCCAAAATAAAAGTGACAGATGGGTGGTGTTGTTTTTGTTGTCTAGACAGTTTTATTATTGCTTGATCAATAATTTGGTCCTTTATGTTTTTGCCAAATCTAGTGGGACACATCTTCATGAATGCTTTTTTGGAATAGTTTCAAGTTATAGATTAATGTTGTGGCAAGGCTGAAACATTTGAGCAAAACTATGATATGTGGTTGGTATGATAAAAAATTAAATGAAAAAAAGAAATGTTTGGTCTTGTGTTGTGTACATGGATGGCATAAAGAGTGACATAAACTAGAGTGTGACAGAGTTGGGTCAATTCAATTAATAATAAAGAGTGACATAAAGTTTTGAGTGTGACTTTGTAATAACCAAAAGAAAAATATAAACAAAAAGATAAATGAGTGTGACACAAAATGCCCATCACCCTATTTTAGGTATGTAGTATGTGCCCACAGGAAATCCATAAATCAATGTATACCACAAAATTCTAGGGCTTATTTGATTGTGAAATTTTATAATTCTATTATTCCATAAAAAAAATTCTACTTTCTTAAACTACTTAAAAATTTAAAATTAAAATGCTACAAGTAACTATGGTGGTAGGTGTCGATAGTGTCAGCGGTATGCAAAGTCAACGATTGTTGGTGAACAATTGGCCGATGGTGAGAGGTGACAATTGGCAGAGGTGGGCGACGATTATAGGTAACAGTGGTGAGTGGTGACAATTAGCAGATGGTGAGAGGTGACAATTGACAGAGGTGAGTGACGATTATAGGCAATGGAGCAGTGATGTGGCAGTAGGTGCCACTAGGGACAATGACATTCGACTATGGCCAACAGAGATATCGGTCAGCAAAGGCGGCGTAAACCAAGGAGGGTGGCGTCAAATACATGCAGTGATGGTACACCTGTATTTTTATAATAACAGTTCAATACAAAACCAATTTTAAATAAACAATTAAAAAAAATCATATAATCATTTAAAAAAAAAAGAAGTTAATATCCTTTTATAACTAAACAAAAACAAGCAAAAAAAACATGTTCCTTTTCAATTTTACTATATTGAAGGAGTTTGAGTGTATCTATCTATCTATCTAAGTACCTCTGCTCTATCTATGTATATGCTGACTGCAGCATCTCATGACTTATCTGATCTGATTCCTATTCCTATTTATAAACCAAAAAATCTCTTTGGCAGGTAACACTTTTGTCGTTTTGTCCATCTTCTAGTATCATTTGCACTACCCTTTGACACAAAATACAAATTCAAAGATTGGAATTAGCACTTCTTTTATAATATTATGTCCTCTAAGCCCCACTCTCTTTCTTTTTCAACTCTTCATCACCACCACCACCTTTCCTTAAGAATCTAGGGTTTTCAACATCATATATGCTTTCATACCCAGGTTGGAATCTTGTTAATATTACTGTTTCTTCACTTGTTTTAAGCTATTTTTGTTTTAGGGTTATTTGTTGATGTTTATGGCTTTGCTTCATGAAAATTGTGTGTAGTTGACTTGTTTTGTGTTGTGTTGTCATGTATTTTATATGGGCTTTTGTTGGATTAGATAAACTTGAGTTTATTTTTGATAAAAATTGTTTCTTGATTGATCAAGATTGTATATCTTTATGGTTGTTTTGATAAGGGTTATTATTTTATATTGACTTAGGCTTTAGGAAGTGGTTTGTGATGATGGTTGTTATTTGTTAGTTGATTTAAAGCAGAATAGTTATTAGTTGGTAATAATTGTATGAGTTTGTTTATTTAATTCATATGTTTTTTTTTTTTTTTTTTTGATTTATTAATGTTTTGAAGCTGTTGAAGTGTTGAACATTTCTTGGCAGTAAAGGTAAAAGATGTGAGAATTTGGACATGAAAAGTGGGAAATTTCGATACTTTTAGTTGAAATGGCGACTGAAAGTCCGTTAAGAATCGTGGAAGCAAGTGGACAATGGGTATCGCAGAGTAATTTGGGTCCTAATCGAAGCGGAAGTGCACCTCCAAGCATAGAAGGTTCATTTGCAGCAATTGAAAACCTCATGTCTAGACATAAAGTTGCTAATGCTACCGAGTCTGAAGAACAGCTTCGTGCTGATCCTTCTTATTTTGCATATTATTCGGCTCATGTCAATTTGAACCCAAGACTTCCTCCACCTCTAATTTCAGATCAAGATCGGCATCTCTTACGGAATGTAGCGACTAGTGCTAATAATACAAGATTCACGCCGATTGATGATTCGACCCGTTTGACTCAGAGTAATCTTTCTACTCATAAGGAAGAAGTCGATGATGATGAATCAACGAAACAGGTATCGAAGTTTTCCAAAAACATAGAACATAAAGATATTTTTCATTGCTATAAGTGCTAAGTGAATCCTCATACAGGAAAATTCTCCACATAATGACGACGTTAATAATCACGATGGTGGCAATATGGGACAAGTTTTGTACTCAAATCCTTCCAACTCATCAGAAGATGATGTGTCAACTAGTGTTGATGTTTCAAGTTTAACAAATGAAATGGCTGCTATTAATATGTCTAGTATCCCGAATACAGGAAGTCAAAGTCAAAGTCAAAGCCAAAGGGACCGACAACAAAGAAGTATGTTGCATGTTAATATCCCACACCCTCAAATTGTGTCACAAGCTCAAACTTATACTGGGATGAATCAGTTTCATTTAACTCCCTCGAATTTCTCGTCTGAGGTACAACGGGCACTGCAGTCGTCTGGGCTTCCACCACCAACGTACGCATCCGGTTCAGCTTATATGATGTCACCAAATCATGCTTACACAAATATGTACTTTCCTCAACAATACACGCCTCAACAATACTCCGTTGGTGGGTACGCTTTTAATCCACCGTATGTGCCAGGGTATCTCCATACGGGGCCCATTCAAATGCCGTTAGACACTCCTTTTTCGCCAAGCTATATTGGACATGGTCAAGGTCAAAGTCAACATGTGAACAAGTTTTATGGGCACCCTGGATTACCGTTTCAACCTCCGTTTGCTGAAAATATGCAGCTTTCTACTCGTGCAGAAGATCCAATACAAAAGCAACAACATGTAGGAAATGTAGGCCATGGTAACTTAAACACTAGAAGAATAGATACTGCAAGTCCTTACTACTTAGGAAGCCCAACCAGTATGGGTATTCTACAGTTTCCGAACACAACGTATGCTAGTCCACCTGTACCCGGATCCCCGGTTGGTGGGGTCGGTTTTCAAAGAAGCGGAATGAGGTCATACGGTGGAAATCAGGTTTTCAAAGATCCGAAAACATATTCTTTTCTTGAAGAACTGAAATCTGGTAAAGGTCGCAGGCTTGAGCTGTCTGATATTTTTGGTCACATTGTTGAATTCTGGTGAGTGTTAAAAAATCTATAATCTAGCATATCTGCTAGAGGTGGCAAGATGGGCGGGCCAGGTAACATGTCGTATGTCTCTGAAATGGGGCATAATATATGTCATGCTGAAACAGGTGGTCGGATGGGTTTACCCGCAATCTTTTTTGTCCATTTCTATTTTTTTTTTTTGTGAATATTAATGTGTTAAGCATGATTTAAAAAAATATGTTTGAAGTTCCATTCGCTAGTGAACACAGGGGCGGATATATAGTATTAGTAGGGGGTGCGGACGTTGCGGCTCAACTTCGCGCGCGTAGTGGAAAATTAGTGGAAAATTTGTTTTTTTTTTACGAAATTTGAAAAACGTTGCTACTAAAATGAAAAAAATGAAAAACGTTACTACTGAAAAATGTTTCTAGATCCGCCACTGAGTGAACACTTAACAGTTCGAAATTGCCACCTCTCTATATTCGCTTCTTTTAGAAGAAATATAGTCTTATTTATTTGCAACTCTTAATACAGTGGTGATCAACATGGAAGTCGATTCATCCAACAGAAGTTGGAAATTTGTAGCATTGAGGAGAAGGAATGTGTATTTAAGGAAGTTCTTCCTAATGCTTCTAGCTTAATCACTGATGTTTTTGGTAATTATGTCATTCAAAAGGTATAGGGTAATTTTGTAACTTTACATACTAATTCTACTGACCGCTTAATCTTGTATAGTTCATTTCTCGACTTCCATGTGTTAACAGTTTTTTGAGTATGGAAGTGGTGAGCAAAGGAGGGCGCTTGCAAACCAGCTTGAAGGTCAAATATTGCCTTTAAGCCTGCAAATGTATGGCTGCCGAGTCATCCAAAAGGTAAATAACTAATTTTGTGTTTTAATATTGTAATGGGTTTTAAAAAAGCGCGCTTAAGCGCAAAGCGCACCTAGGCGCAAATCCGCGCGCCTTATGTAACCCTAGGCGAGCAGTGTACGGAAAGCGCAAAAAGCGCACGAAAAGCGCAAGAAAAGCGCGCTTTTGTACACATGATGTTTTTGTGCTTAAAATTGTTATACATGTAGCTAAAAAGGTTGTACATTTAGTTAAATCATATATATACCTTATTTGTATCTGTATTTTGAGTAAATAATGCAAAAAAACCTATAGCATATATAAAAAAATTATATAATTGTCTTGCGCCTCGCGTACGAAAAGCCCACCGCTTTTGCGCTTTGCGCCTCGGTTTTAGACCTCGTCGCTTTTGTGCGATTCGCGCTTTTTAAAACCAAGATTTTGTAAAATATCTAAAATACCCTTCAGTAGTGACAAACTAGATGAACCTGTTTCACTAAAATGATACATATTTGATTTGTCTTATTGGCTAAATATTTGTTAGGCACTTGATGTTATCGAAGTAGAACAAAAAATCAAGCTTGTTAGTGAGCTTGATGGGCATGTTTTGAGGTGTGTTCGTGATCAAAACGGAAACCACGTGATACAAAAGTGTATAGAGAGTATTCCAATGGAAAGAATCAAATTTGTTATCTCATCTTTTCGTGGTCAAGTTGCAGCCCTTTCAACACATCCGTATGGGTGCCGTGTCATACAGGTGCAAATGTCATTTACTTTTTCTTATTTTTTGTTTTTAAAAGGTATGCGCTTGATTCAACCTTTTTTTTTGTTAATAGCGGGTTCTAGAACACTCTACAGATGAATTGCAAAGCCAGTTTATAGTCGATGAGATATTAGAATCCGTTTATACGCTTGCACAGGACCAGTATGGCAATTATGTAACTCAGGTTTGTTTTTATCATCTTTATGCTTGGTTTAGATGATGATTTCCTATTTATTTGAGGTGGAAGTTTGACCCTTTTACTTATGAATGCGTCGTTTTGGATGATATGTTTTGATCTCAAAATGGGCCAAATAAAAAAAAATATTATTGTAACGATATTGTTTTAGTTCTACATAATATTCTTTTGCATAACGTATTTAATCTTTTTTACGGTTATGCCACTTCCAGCATGTGTTAAAGAGGGGAAGGCCCGAGGAAAGAAGCCAAATCGCGCACAGGTTGGCAGGCCATGTAGTACAACTAAGCCAGCATAAATTTGCATCAAATGTAATCGAGAAGTGTTTAGAATACGCTGATGCTGCAGCAAGGGGAATCTTGATCGATGAAATCATCGGCCTAGTTGACGATAGTGATAATTTATTGGTGAGTAATATTTTTCTTATGTGTATGTGTACACCTTTCTTTTGTATGTGGGACCCACAGGATGTATACGTCGAATCGTGGATTGATTTTAATGTTTTTAGTAACTGGCTGAGAGTGATCATTTTGTTGGTGTGATTATGATGTTGTAGGCGATGGTGAAAGACCAGTTTGCGAATTATGTTATTCAAAAGGTTCTTCAAACATGTTCAAGCGATCAGAGGGAAGTGTTGCTTGGTCGGATAAAGATTCATCTCAATTCATTGAAGAAATATACTTATGGAAAACATATTGTTACACGCTTTGAACAGTTATATGGCGAAGGTGCGTTTCATATTTCTTATGTGATTTATCGTTATAACTTACTTAAGGGCTGTTTGGCGATCTCTGCACCATTAAATGTTGAGCTAGTAAGAGGCCTGAATGGGTAAGAGATTCTAAGCCAATAAGTGTGGAATCAGTAAGAGTACGCCGAAGTGGTGGTTGTTTGAAACTTTATGGGTAAGAGGTTTGCTGATTGATTCAAAGGCATCCTTCTGGCGAAACACACACTTAATGCTGACTGATTCAGATGTAGCCTCTTAATGATTCCATTAAGAGGCTACCAAACAACCCCTTAGTATGTGTTTAGGGCGGGATTGGTTTAGAATGTGCGTTTTTTAAATTAACTACCGAAAGGAATTTGACTGTTGTGTTGACTTGTTATTTGCAGAACTTCAAGGGGCAGGTTCATAACCTGCTGTTGAACGCATTGGTTCTTCATGTGCCAGTTGACGTGTATAGATTGTGTTTGAACAATCGTGATGCATAGAACGCAGAAAAGCGGCCTGTGCTTGTAAATTCATGAACCCATTTGTCCAAGTGTGTGGTGGTTTGAACATCTGGTTTAGCTAGGAAGGGCTCTTGTACTGTCCTTTAGCGCATGATAATTGTTGAATAAATATTTGGCATAGATAGATATCAATCTTCTTACTTTATTCGAAATCGTTTCTCGAAGTTCGGGTATACGCAATTGATTTGGTGATGGTTCACGACAGGATTTAGATGTACGATGGTGCCTCCATTGATGGTGCGAGCAATTCGTACTTCAGTTATAACTCATCCATTATTGATTATAATAGTGCATCTAACGCATTACTAAGGTAATTCCAGCTTTTGGCGGCCGGTTCATTATTGTGATGAGTCATTATTGTGCAAGTACCATTCTCAAATTACGATGGTGAGTCCAAACCACTACAATGACACGTCCAAGTAACGCATATTGCTGCCAAACCCACACATACTTTAAACTCGCACATGTACGCAGGCAAGGAGGGGCTTCCCCCTCGCTAGTAGGCATTAATGCGAGCTGATGCGACATGGCCCTTTCTCATGCTCACGGAGAATTACACATACTGGTGTTTGTCTAGCTCGACGTAATTGCTTTGCATCTTAACGTGAACTGTGGTGGTGATTTGTTTGACTGGTTACAGTACACTTTTCATACCAAAAAGAAACCAAGAAACCGCCCGCTCTGAATGCAGAAGGTGATAAATTACACTACCTCAAAAATCTCACATATATTGTCCAATATCACGCCTCAAATACGACAAGAAAAAACACACATACATATAAAAGACGATTAAAAACGGGCCTTCCGTTTGCGGGCAGTGTATTTTGAATCCGGAGGCACGACGTTTCCTTTGCTCCTCATCTTCTCCTTTTTCTTCAATACCCATGATCTCGTCTTACCTTTCTTCGTTATTTTTTGCTTTTTTCTTGGCCTGTTCCTATCTGAAATACTCACCTGCACAAGTGAGAAAAAAGACTCAACAAAACGACATAATTTGGTGTATCTATAGTCGACTTGAAAAGATATTGATGCATATCGACCTCCAAAAATTAACTGTATTAAAACTTACAGTTTGGTTCTCCTCATCGCCACTACTGTCATCATCTGAACTACTGTTACCGTCTTCACCTTTGGCACTTGGTGCTGCGGTGCTCATTGAAGGCGGTCCACAAGTGAGCACAAGGTACTCTTTTCTTTTCTTCGAGCTGTCGTAAAGATAATTGCAAATTGGTCCACCGAATGTGTTTCAAGATAAATACAAAAACATAAACTTTATTTTATACATTGAAATTATATATCCTACTACTAACATGGACGGGAAGTAAGCTCCTTCTATGTACGGTTTACTTTTTATTAGAGGTTGTGAGCAAATAACGATACCTGTGGGGGTAATCGATGACAACACCACCAGCGAATCCAGCACGCATAGCAAAACCTAAAATTAGCTCTCGTTGGGCATTATTTTCAGGATACAATTGGAAAACCGCTCTAGCTCCCCGACCCAAGCATCTATAAAGTGATCCAAAAAAAGCCCTGCAGTAGACATTAGATATGAACTTTCAAAATCACTTTGATGTTAGTGCATTAATTTAAAAAAAATCATAGTATGATCCTTATGGACACTGAAAATAAAGAGAGACAAGATTATGCATACTTCAATCTCAATCGTGGCTCATGACAAGATTTATCAGCATTGCACAACCACTACACAATTAATCGAACTGTCAGAATATGTATACTTTATAACTAGATGGAGGGTTTCATTTACATAAAGCTTTCAAAATAGAATAAAAACCTGAACAGCCGAGATGCTTATGGCCCCGTCCATCACTCCTGGACGTAGTCCTAGGCCCTGCATATACAATAAATTACTTGCTCAATTTCGAGACTATAACAATGATAGAACTAAGAACATTCAAAACATTCAACTTCTCTGGGCTGATCTTAAAATAGTTTCTCTTGCACAAAGACCACATTCCGTTAAAGACTTAAAGCCGATAGGCATCACTTGCTTGAAAGATTATTATTAACTGGTCAAATTTAATATTTTGGTTTATTTAGTTTGTTTATCTTTTAATATTAGATAAGTACAGGGCCTACATAATTGTGAGTTACTAGTTTGTTACTTAAAGGTCAAGCCATTAGTTTGGTACTTGTAGGGCACTATGTTTTAAAAAGCGCGCCTCAAGCGCAAAGCGCACCTAGTCGCAAATCCGTGTGCCTTATGTAACCCTAGGCGAGCAATGTACGAAAAGCGCAAAAAGCGCACGAAAAGCACAAGAAAAAAAAGCGAGAAAAGCACGCTTTTGTACACATGATGTTTTTGTGCTTAAAATTGTTATACATGTAGCTAAAAAGGTTGTACATTTTAGTTAAATCATATATATAGTTATATACCTTATTTGTATCTATATTTTGAGTAAATAATGCTAAAAACCTATAGCATATATAAATTTTTTTATATAATTGTCTTGCGCCTCGCGTACGAAAAGCCCACCGCTTTTGCGCTTTGCGCCTCGGTTTTAGACCTCGTTGCTTTTGTGCGCTTCGCGCTTTTTAAAACCAAGGTAGGGCAAGCTACCGTTAGTAAATAAACCTTCCGTAGGTTTTTTATCATTGTAACTTTCTGAATTAGCTTTTGTTCTCAATAAACAAAAAGAGTCGTAGAGAAGTTTCTAAAAAGTCTTGTGCATATTACTTTGAAACCGATTGGTGGTTTGTGATCTTCCCGTTCGTAACCTACTTGTAATAAGTTCAACACATTCAACAATCCGTAGATGCAGAGTGTGTCTAGAATCACGAAACTTTTTTTTATTAACTTATCAAAAGTCGAATTGTGTCTGCTATTGCAAGTTTATCTATGAACAAAAGCATGAGTTGATACTCAGCTTGCTGAGCTTCTCATTCCGTTAAGAAATGACTCAATGAGAAGCCACGATGGCTTAAAACCTTTAACAAAATAAAGCACATACGCAGCATTCGCGAGGTTCACAGTCCATATTTACATCCCTATAAATGCAATACAAGTATAAGAAAAAACGACGATTACCTGACCCATATCACCAAGTATAAGATCACCATCAGTCTCCCGCTCCACAGCAACATCTAAATTAAGTAAACATAACACATAAGTTCACAGAGTATATAAAACTCCACCTATCATGCTTCTATAGAGATCCAAAACAAAACAAAAGTATTGCATACCAAGCATGGAGCGCGATATATCCAAACCGATCCAATGATGCCCATTCTCAGATACTGTTTCACCACTAAGCCCAGAACCACAACCTGCCAATAATAAAACCAAAAAAGGTATATAACATAAAATGATATAATGTAAAAACAATGGGAACAATAACAACAACAATAACAATAACAATAATAATAATAATAACAACAATAATATTAATAACAATAATAATAACAACAACAACAACAACAACAACAACAACAACAACAATAATAATAATAATAATAAGTACCAATGTCAAGAAGCAATTTAGGGATTCCATCATCAGGTAATGCAAGAAGCTCTAATGCTCTTTCTGAAAGCTCTGCCTTTAATTTTTATAATAATATTAATAATAAAGTTAAAAGGTGGTAATTAGAAACAGAAAAAAGATATGTAATTGATATATATATATATACATATACACCTGAATTTCGACGATACGAGAAGAGGAGGTGTACTTTCGAGCTTCAACGTCATCGTAGAATATCTCCGGCGGTGCCTGTAACTCCGGCCGTGATGACATCTATACTGACGGCGGAGGCAAAGGGTTTAGCGGTCGACAGCAGGGTTTTTACTCGGTGAAGCAAAGGGAGGAACACTCCAATTTAGGTTTTATTTTTAAATATCTTTTTAATATATTATTAAATTTTAAAAAATAATAAATATGGTTGAATTACGTTTTTACCCCTTTGATTTCTTGAGAATCTAGTTTTGTTTTCTAATTTTATTTATTTATTTATTTATTTATTTACTATCTTAGATGTTAGAATTTAAATCATGGTACATAGGCTTATGTGATAAAACTAGTAAATAATGTCGTGTGTTAGCGGTGGAAATTTGATTAGTGTTTGTTTGGTATTGCGGCATCCGCATTTGCTATAGTGGTTGATAATGTGCCTTTATTTACACATATTTTACATGTGCATTTACCATCCCTTTTGTACCAAAATCATGTTTTTATCATAGTAAATCATGCCTAAATCATTCCTATTTGATAATTGCAGGTTTTTGGAATCAAGAAACGAAAAGGGGAAAAAATAGCACACAAGATGAAGAATTGAAGACTTGAAAAGCAGCAACAGATGTTGCACGGGCGTGCACTAGTCCATGGTCAACAAGTCAACAATTCATAGACAACAGAAGGGAAAAGTCAACTCGCACGAGCGTGCACCCCAACCCCAGCGTCACAGAGGGTTCTGAAACCGATCAAGACTACCAAAAGTAGTGCCACGTTGCATGAACGGGCGTGCAACCCAACAGCCGGGGACAAAATCTGCACAAAAGGATGACGGGCAATATCAGTGCATGGGCGTGTGTAGCCTGCCAGACAACCTATAAATAAAGGCCTTCACTTCTCATTTTAACATCTCATTCTATCTATCTCTTCTGATAGAATCATTGCCTTCTCCCACCAAGGGGCTCTTTAACTCCTAAATCATCCTTCTAATGTTCTAGAGTGATCTTTGGAGGTTGATATCACTCCATAAACACTTGTAGAAGCCTACCTTTTAGAGGGAAATCTTAGAAGTCCCTTAACACCCCTAGAAATCTCTATTCAACCTTCACCATGATTTTTGGTAAAATCAACCTTTGTGAGCTTGTTGTAATGCCAATTCTTGGCTAGATCTCTAGGGTGTTGCTAGTGTGAAGATAAAACTTGGTATGGAATAAATACTTTATTTTTATTTTAAGTAGTGTTTTGTGTTTTTGATAATTCCTTCTACTCCTTTGTCTGATGAACTAATTAACAAATCAACTTAGTTTTTTATCTTGCGGGTGTTCTTAATAGAAAGTGGACCAACTTTTTTGTGGTGATGTGTACTCCGAGGACTTATCCTCCTGTTTGTGCTCGTGAACTATCTTTATGTCGGGTTATGGTGTGTTTGATCAAGGCTTCGAGTAATATATTGCTATTGATTGGGTTTCTCCTCATCAACCGATTGTGGTTTGGTTATTGATAATTATCCTTGGACTATTGTTAGGACCGATATGTGATTCTATTCTTTGTAACAAGAGATTGGAATTATATGAGAAGGATATTATCAGTAATCGGAAGTCCGGTTAGTCTCTGGTCAGATTCCGATTATGTCCCGATAATAAACCAGTGAGCATCCAGTCAGGACTAAATTCCATTGGTTAATTGGTTAATAATCTTATGGTTAATTATTAATAGAATAATCTTGTTGATTACGAGATTCTGATAACCGAATTGGAGGATGAGTTTGATACCGAGTCAAGTCAGTGACTCGGTCAACTACCGGAATAGAACCCGGTCCAATAACCCGGAGTGGATTATTAGAATTATACGAATATATATATAATACGGATAACGTCGGACTTGATAATAATAATATGACGACAATAAACATATATAAAATATATATGTTTATATATATACAATTTGATATATTGACGATATACTAGACTCGGGTTAATAATAATATTTTCTATTCTTTTGTTAGTTTAGATCTGCCAAGCTGTAATGGCCAGCTTATTTAGTTTCGAGTGCCAAGCTGTAATGGCCAGCTAGATTTAGGATGTCCGTGTCGTGTCAATAATTAACCCCGAGTTTAGGACTATCTAATATATATATCAAGTTGTATATGTATAAATGTATATATGATATATATACTAAGTATTACCATCCTAACAAGTCCCAAGCGTAACACGTATCATATATATATATATATATATATATATATATATATATATATATGAAATATAATTATAATAAGAAAAACTATAAAAGATTATACGCAAACCTGTGAGTATCGTGAACTCCCCATTTTTATCGTTTTATTTATGTTTTTGGGGGAATACATGTCAATTATCAGAAAACCTAGAAATGCTTTACATAATAGAAAGATTATTAACAAAAGAAGTATAATAAAAGGGGGAGATAGAAACGACGAGGGCAGTATTGTCCGGTATTCGTCATTTCCTTTCTTGTCCAAGTAGAGGGAAAGAACCATTCTTGTCCAAGCAGAGGACAGGAACCATTCTTGTCCAATTAGAGGACGAGAACCATTTCTTGTTCAATCAGAGGGCAAGAACCATTTCTTGTCCAATCAGAGGGCATGAACCATTATTATACCATGGTAAAGTGGTACCATCGATAGGAATGACACATAATAGAATTTATTTAACAGAATATAATAGAATATATTTTCCCCTCCAGAAGTTTTATCTGTAAAGCATGGTTTATATAAAAGAATATTATGAAAGAATTATCAAATACAGAACTAGCCATTCTCTTTATAAAATACACGACCTCACCAACTTTATGTTGACAGAAACTATTTTTGACATGTGTTCAGGTAACCCACCAGATATGATGACATGAATCCTGGAAAAGTAAAGCTGTTATGATCCGAATCCGCTGCGTAGCTCTGGTAACCCGACCCGACGGCCCGGCTCCGACAGCCCGGGTCGTTACATTATGTGCCAGTTCACGAATAGCCTCGTTAGTCTTGTTAGTTTATAAAGTGGACAAAACAACTATAGAACCTAACTAGGTTAACCTAGTTAGTAATAAACTTGGAAGGTTAAAATTGAGGGGCTAAAACTGATTAGTGGTAAACCTAGGGGGATATTAGGTGGGAATAAGAGGATGTCAACACACATGACATGTGTGTCGATCATCAAGAGCTCTCAACTCCCCCAAACCCTAATACCATAATGAAGCTCAAGTCCATGGCAAATCAAGGATGAATTTCGCCCACGAAGCTAAGATTGGGTCATCTATGGTCTATGCAACATAGAGGTAATCTTTGATTTCCATTTGTATTGTTTTTTCTATGTTATGTGAAAGATGAAACAAATGGGTTTAGTTATTTCATAGAAATTGTAGGTTATTAGGGGTAACCTTTGTAATCAGGAACATTCTATGTGTAGCAATTGATGTGAATTGTGCAAAATTGTATGATTCATACAAAAATAGAAAGATGAACAAGTATAAGAAAAGTGGGTTTTGGCCTTTGGGTGAAATTGAGGATTCCATGACATGTTTAAAACCATGAAATATGTGGTTAAAATAAGATGCACACTAGGTGTTCCAGGAAATGCCTAGTTAGAAATAATTGATGAAATGCATATTTGAAATCCTATATACTTGAATGTTATGTGGGAATAAAATTGATTGATAAATAGCATGAGGAATGCGTGATAAATAGTCATTCAGGTGTCAAATAGCTTAAATGTTTGATGTGCCATTACTTTGCCTTAGATTCATGAATTCTAGGCTTGAATGATGTGAAACACACCATATGATGAAATAAGTGGCCTAATAGTGATAATGAATTGGATGTATACTAGTTTTAATGAATTTAATATGCGGAATGAAAGGCTAGCTCTTGTGCACATGAGTACGTGTTAAGGATAGTTTGACTTTCAAAAATCCAACTAACCCAAATTAAAACTATTGATGAATAGATGTGTATGACTCATGAGATGTGCTAGTCATTTGATATAATGGTTAACTAGACTATTCTCGTGAGTATTGTGAAATTTGATCTTAGCAAGCTAGGTGAAAGCTTGGAACGAATGGGTCAAACGAGCTAACGGGTCAAGAAAAGTGCAGGATCCACATCCATGTCGGAGTCGAAAATCCAACCTCCTCCATGATGGGGGAAATCGGGGGCCTCGTAAGGGATGGAAGCAGGCTGGGCAAGTGGAAGGTCCTCCTCAGGTGTTAGAGTGCGGTAACCTCATGAAATGCTTTCTGGCGATTGTCCAGGTGTTGTATGCATAAACAGGTGAGTTTTTCCAGTAATTGGTGCTTCACTTAGACTGGGGAGGGGGCGGTATAGTGTGTGCAAAATGTCTAAATATGCACATGAAATGACAATAATGAATGAAATGCGTACGGATGTTGACCTGGATCGTTGACTAGTGTCACAGACCGGGTTTGAGAACATCAACCTGCAATCAAAGAATGATACAATTACAGCAGGCGAATAGATGACCAACCCAAAAAGCAATAAAAAAAAAGGAAAATAAATATTGATTCCATAAATACATACAAAAATACAAGACAGATATATACTCATAAAAATCAAATAGATACAAATAGAATCAATGAAATGAACAGAAATCAACAAACAAATAATCAAACTGCCCAAATCTCAAAATTAATAATCAGTTCAAATACAAACAAATTAATCAAATAAAGAATCAATCAAGTTTATACACAAACCAATAAATCCAATAATCAATCAATCAAATCTATCAACATCCTAATGAACAAATACTCAATCAAATAATCCTATAAGCACATAAATGAACAAATATATGTGCAACCCAATGAACCAATCAAAACTCAATCCAATATACCAACAGACAGATAAATCAAATAAATAATCAAACAATCAAATATGCAAATAAATGAACAAATAAAGAATCAACATAGTATAAACAAGTATTCACAAGCATGTACACTGGTAAAAGGTTGACTCGGTTCGTTCCTAAAGCTCGTCGCGTCGCCGGTAACGACGACAAAAACTTGACGTGTGCGTATATATACATAATTTTACAATGAATAAACACACGATTGGTTTTAATATTTTTATAAAAATAGTTTAGACCTTAACAATAGAATACACACAAAAAGGCAAGTGTGCCCTATCATATATATAATAAGCTCAGATAAGAACCAGATATCGATCCATGAACACGAGCGGATGCAATAGTGCTTAAACTCTATACCCGATTTACTAGTAAATGATAGTAGGAAGTTGTTTAAACTAGATTAATTCTAAAATACTAAATTAACACAAGTAAGACTCCAAATACAATATATATATACACACACTATAATAATAACCCTAGCATGTCAACTACATAACATATGTTAAAAAGGCGCGAGATCAACATTCCCATTTTCAGAAAATTAGTATCCCTTTCGGGAATCCTAACATGACAACTATACGGAAAGCTAACACGATAACACACGTTAACCACCTCAAATTGTTCATTAGTGAACTATTAATATAATCTCATACAAATCTTCTAAAGATAAGTTAGTCATCTGTTAAGAGTTTTCTAACCTCATAATCAAGGAAAGCAATACCGAATACACAATACAACCACCGAGGTTAGCATAAAGTAGAGCATATAACAAACTATTCCATTTTACCAACTTTGAACACAAATCTACTAAGATCGCCATTTTCACCAAAATAACTCACAAAGATCAACAACCGTGTCAAAGATCAGTAACAACACCATTAAGCTTTTTAAACCTTTTTATGTGCCGATAAGCATTTCTAATCATTATTCACCATTAAGCTTTTTAAACCTTTTTATGTACCCATAAACACATTAACAAGTTAACTAGTCTACTACCGATCGATTAACCGGGCGGTTTTTCAACATGCATCCGATTAACACGAAACAATAATAAACAAAGTCATACGATTATAACCAGAAATCCAACAACAACGAAACATGGTTGCAATATGATCATCAAGATTTAAAACATGAAAAATGCTAAAATCATACAAAACATGATTAACATACAACGATTGTTTAAACTACTAAATACTATTGTTTTTACCCGTATGTTTACAATACTAACATAAACATCACAAATGAGCTAACAAAATCAGATCTGAACAAGTTTCAAGTTTAATGATCAAACCATAAAATGCTAAATGTGAAGGATCGGATGATGATATTGGATCCCGATCGCCTCCAAAGCTTGTTAGTCGGCTTCTCAGCAATCCACAGCTTCAGGAGATCGCCCAAGTATCAACCAAAATACCCAATAGTTCAAAATAGGGGCTGAGACATGTTTTTAAAGACTGAGACAAGTGAACGGTCGTTCAGGCTGATCGAACGGCTGTTCAGGTGTCAACTTGGCAGACAATCACCGAGTGCAGTGACGTAGGCTTCTAGAAGTGCTGTGTAAAATATCCTGGCTCAGTTAACAGTCGTTCATATTGACACAGCTCGCTGAAACCTTCGTTTTTTCTTCGGGTTTGCTTCCGGGACATCGTTTAAGACCTGTAATCATAATGATACCCAAATAAGTATCAATTCCTCATGTATAAGGTCAAAAAGGTATATAAACGGGAGTTAAACGGGGACTTTTATATGTATAAATTGACATATATCGGAACCTAAAAAAAAGCATGTTATTCAACAACCCTTTAGTCATTTAGCCACCTAAGTAAGCAAAACAAAATTCATCATTTCATCAAATAAAGCTACAAGCTTTGACCTTCGCAGACATGGAAAAGATAAGGTAGCAAAATAGTCAGGTGGAACAGTATGGGCAATTAGTCAAAATGGAATGAAAGTACTTTGCCGATAAAAAAAAGGGGCTCCCAATCAAATTAGATAAAATGTAGCAAGAAGATACACCAGCAGTAGCAGCAAAGACGACAAGAGTCACACCTCTTAAGACCCCAAAAAGGACCCCGCAAGCAGTGTCATGAAAACAGTTCCCGGGATCATTAAAGTTTGCATATACATGTAAACCGTGCAATAACCCACTAAGACTTGAACAATGTAGTCACTTGTATATCTCTCAAGATTATCGCTACGGAAAATTAAGGGAAAAATATTAATTTTTCAGAAACATTTTCAAACCACATGCAAAAAAAAAAAAAAAAAAAAAGACACTTAAGCGTGGACATCGACACAAAGACGTAACTTGACTCATTCCTTTCCAAATTGTGCATCTTATTACGCACGCTAAAAAACACAACTCTAAATTTTGAATTCCAACCAAACATGTGATATGGATTAATAAATGGGAATATTAAATAGTCAAGGGACTATTGTTGTTAAAATAGTATAATTGAAGGGGTAAAGTTGTAATAATGAGATAATTGTAACTGTTAGTCGTTATATACCGTTAATGGTAGTTAATGACAGTTATCGAATAGTTAATTGATTCTTGTGTCTTCTTCCTTCTCCTCTCTAATTCTCTCTTCTTCTTTGTATTTCTTCGCCATTGATAACCAATCGAGCTCAGCTCGTAACAATGGTATCAGAGCTAATATCCTGATCCAGTCTATCATCATTCTTTCTTCAATTACTCTGTTTTCACATTCTTTTATCAAATTCTTCATCAGGCTCGGATTGATCATTTGCGATCAATTCAATCCATAGTTGGATCAATTTGTGATTCTGCTATTCCAATTCACTCTTAATTCAAACAATTTCAATTGTTTCCCTAATTCTTGATTCAAATTCCCAATTCCCGCCATTAGAACCCAACCTGCAACATAATAATAATAATACTATTACTACAAATTTCAACACCATTCAATCCTTTATAATAATAATACAATTACCATCAACATGACTACCCATAGTCAGGCAGAAATTGAGAAAACCATTCAAAACCACACCACATCTCTTTTGAAATTCGAAGCTTTTATGGATAAAACTGATAAATCTTTTCAAGAAATGAAACAACTCATGGAAAAATTAGCTGTTAATCAGAATAATCATTCCAATGGGCAAACATCAAACGGTTCAGGTGCACTAGACAATGTTAATTCAACCAGTGCAAGAACTGAAAGATTATACAGATTGGGGAAGATAGAATTCCCTAAGTTCGAAGGGAATGAGGTTGAGGACTGGATATGTAAGTGTGAGCACTTTTTTGACGTGGATGACACTCCTGAATCATTCAAAGTCAGGTATGCAGCCATTAACCTTGATGGTAAGGCCATGAAATGGCATTCTTCCTTTGTTAAGCAACTGACTAAACCAATATCAGAGGTGACATGGTCTGAGTATTCTGGTAACATTGTTGAAAGATTTTCAACTAATCAATTCAATGATGCTATGGGAATCCTTACATCTACTGTACAAACTGGTGAATTGGAAGAATTTTGTGAAAGGTTTGATGAGAACTTATTGAGGGTTAACATTTGTGAAGAATATGCAGTCAGCATTTTCTTGAATGGATTAAAACCAGAACTGGCTGGGCCAGTAAGGATGTTTGAACCCAAATCCATGAAAGAAGCTTATAAGTTTTCAAAGAAACAAGATATGGCCAATAAAACCTTACTTACCAAAAATAAAACTTACTCTACCACCAACAATAAATATTATCCTAACCCTGCACCTATTTCTTCTTTCAAACCAAACAATACTTACCCTGCAAACTCTAATTTCAAAACATCTTTCAACCAATCTTCTAACCTAAAACCACCTGCAAATACCAGCCATTTACCTTTATTACCTACACCACCTATTAACCAAAGACTGAATCATAACAAAAACAAATTGAATCTACCTAATAAGGAAATGGAGGCCAAAAGATTAAGGGGTGAATGTTTTTGGTGCCCTGAGAAGTTTTCATCCACTCACAAATGTCCCAATAAACAGTTGTATGTCTTGGAAATTGAAGATGATGAGGAACAGGATGAAATGAACTGTCAAGATCATTCAGAAGTCATAATTGACACAACTAACAATGATCCTCTCATTTCAATACATGCTTTAACTGGGGTTCCCTCTTTTTCTACCATGCAAGTGATTGGAAACATAGGTACAAAAACCTTGCATATTTTGACAGATTCTGGGTCTACACATAATTTTTTAGATGAAAAATTGGCTTTTAAACTCAATTGTAAATTGGAAGATATTGGACCCATGAAGGTGGGGGTGGCAAATGGAATACCATTAATGTGTACTAAAGTGTGCAGAAACTTTGAGTGGCAAATGCAAGGACTCTGGTTCAAAGCAGATGTCCTGGTCATTTCACTTGCAAGTTATGATATGGTCTTGGGAGTACAATGGTTACTTCCTTTGGGGGATATCATTTGGAACTTTAAAGAACTGACAATGCAGTTTAAAGTGGGAAACAAGACATATGTCCTTAAAGGCAGTCAAAACAATAAATTGTCTTTGTGTTCCCTAGAAGTAATGAATCAATTATTGTCATCTAAGGGACAAGTAGCTGAGAGTCATCTGTGCAGTCTGAAAGTAGAGGGTGAAAAAGATCAATTCCAACATAAAACTGTAGTTTCAAATCCAGTAAGTACTAAAGCTCTTGATGTCTTATTGAAAGAATTTGATGATGTCTTTGACACACCTAAGACATTACCACCACATAGAGCTTATGATCATAAGATTGTCCTAAAAGATGAATCAATCACAATTACACAGAAACCATATAGATATCAGGTAGCACAGAAAGACATAATTGAAAAGATGACAAAAGAGTTGTTGGATTCAGGGGTGATCAGGGGCAGTAGCAGTCCTTTTGCTGCTCCAGTTGTGTTAGTAAAAAAGAAAGATGGCACAAGGAGAATGTGCATTGATTATAGGAAATTAAATGAGGCCACTATTAAGAATGGTTTTCCCATACCCTTAATAGAAGATTTATTGGATGAATTAGGAGGGGCATCAATTTTTTCTAAGCTGGATTTGAGGTCAGGTTACCATCAAATCAGAATGTTCCCAGCTGACATTCACAAAACAGCTTTCAAAACTCATGAGGGACACTTTGAGTTCTTAGTTATGCCATTTGGCCTAACTAATGCCCCTGCAACTTTTCAAGGTCTTATGAATCATACATTCAAAGTGTTGTTAAGGAAATCAGTATTGGTATTTTTTGATGACATATTGGTTTATAGCAACAACTTGGAGCAATACTTAATTCATCTCAGAGAAGTTCTATCTATTCTGAGACAGAATAAGTTGTATGCTAAGATGTCAAAATGTTCCTTTGGTGGGGGATCAGTAGAGTATCTAGGGCATATCATTTCCAGTCAAGGGGTGGCAACTGACCCTAAGAAAATTGAAGCTATAAGAGACTGGCCCTTACCTACAACTGTGAAACAATTAAGGGGGTTTCTTGGGTTATCTGGTTATTATAGGAGGTTCATTAGATCCTATGGGATATTGGCTAAACCTTTAACCAACCTTTTGAGGAAAGACTGTTTTTTATGGTCAGAAGAGGCTACTTTAGCATTTAATTCCTTGAAGGCTGCCTTATGCTCACCTCCTGTGTTAGCATTACCATATTTTAGTAAACAATTTGTGTTGGAAACTGATGCATCTGCCTTAGGCATTGGGGCAGTTCTCATGCAAGAGGGACATCCCTTAGCTTTTATTAGTAAGGCTCTGTCTTCTAAACAACAGGCCTTATCAGTATATGAAAAGGAGTTGTTGGCCATTCTCTTTGCTGTAAAGCAGTGGCAACACTACCTTTTATCAGGTCATTTCATCATCAAGACAGACCAGAAAAGCCTCAAGTATCTGTTGGAGCAGAAGCTCACTACACCCTTACAACATGCTTGGTTATCTAAGCTGTTGGGGTATGATTATGAGATTTTGTATAAAAAGGGAGTAGAAAACAAAGTTGCAGATGCACTGTCAAGAGTCCAAGGTCCAGCCTTATGTGCTACTACTCTGTCTACATTGGATCCTTCTCTATTGGAAAGATTAAAAAGCTCTTGGCTTGGGGATCCTTCTATTTCTTTGGTGTTTGAAAAGTTAAGGAATGGAGAAGTTGTCCCTAATTACACTTGGAATGGAACAGTGTTGACTAAGAAGGGAAAAATTCTGGTGGGCAATGATGTGGATCTACAATTGGATATAGTGAAAATGTGTCATGATTCTCCTATGGGGGGTCATTCTGGAGTACATGCTACTGTCCAACGGATTCAGGGATTGTTCAAGTGGAAGGGATTGATCAAACAGGTCAAGAATACAATCAGGCACTGTCACATTTGTCAGAAAGCTAAAAATGAGAATGTGTCTTATCCAGGTTTACTACAGCCTTTACCAGTCCCTACTCATGTTTTTTCTGACATTTCTATGGACTTTGTCAGTGGATTTCCTAAAATACATGGCAAGAACTCTATTTTGGTTGTGGTGGATAGACTAACCAAGTTTGGCCACTTCATTCCTATCTCACATCCTTACTCAGCTGCTACCATTGCTCAATTGTTCCTAGATCATGTTTTCAAATTGCATGGTTGGCCACAGACAATTGTATCTGATAGGGATCCTATCTTTCTGAGTCATTTTTGGCAGGAATTTACCAAGTTACATGGGGTTCAATTAGCCATGTTCACTGCTTACCACCCACAATCTGATGGGCAAACTGAAGTGGTAAACAGATGCATTGAGTCATACTTAAGATGTATGACTTTGGCCTATCAAACTTCTTGGCTTAAATGGTTACCTCTATGTGAATGGTGGTACAACACAAATTTCCATTCTTCTCTAAACATGACACCTTTTCAGGCCCTATATGGCTATCCTCCTCCATTGTTCATTCCTTACATTCCTAAAGAGAGTTCTATTGATGCTGTGGATCAGTTAATGAGTGAAAGAGAACAGGTCATCAAACACTTGAAAGACTCTCTACACAAGGCTCAGAACCGAATGAAACAACAAGCTGATAAACATCGAACTGATAGGGAATTTCAAGTGGGGAATTTTGTTTATCTTAAGCTACATCCGTACTGTCAAAACACTCTAAGGCCTGCTCCCTATAATAAACTTAGCCCTAAATTTTTTGGGCCATTCATGATAACAGAGAAGATAGGGAAAGTAGCTTACAGGCTTGATTTGCCCCAAGATGCTCAAATCCATCCTGTGTTTCATGTTTCCCTCTTGAAGCTAGCTCATGGCTCTAAGTCGGAGATCATTCCCTTACCGGTGCAACCCAGATTTCAGTATGAACCGGTAGCTGTTTTGGATAGACGAATTAGCAAAAAGAGGAATAAAATGAGTGTTGAAGTGCTAATCAGATGGAAAGACTTACCCCTAGTTGAATCTTCATGGGAAGACTTGTTTGAAATGCAGCTCAGATTTCCCTATTTCAAATTTGAATTTTGAGGTCAAAATTCTTAAAGGGGGGAGTTTTGATATGGATTAATAAATGGGAATATTAAATAGTCAAGGGACTATTGTTGTTAAAATAGTATAATTGAAGGGGTAAAGTTGTAATAATGAGATAATTGTAACTGTTAGTCGTTATATACCGTTAATGGTAGTTAATGACAGTTATCGAATAGTTAATTGATTCTTGTGTCTTCTTCCTTCTCCTCTCTAATTCTCTCTTCTTCTTTGTATTTCTTCGCCATTGATAACCAATCGAGCTCAGCTCGTAACAACATGGGCTGTTAATGAACCACGATCAGAATTATAAAATGCTTTTCAAATTCAACCGACACTATGGTGTTTGAGGTGGTGGGTTAAAAAGAAAACTCAAAACCAAATAAATAGAGTTCAAGAAAAAGAATGTATATAATTAATGTTTCTTTTTCTCAAAAGAATCCGTGATACATTAATGTAGAAGATATGAAAAAAAAAATCATAACTTACTTGATACAACTAGGTACTTGATATGCCACCCTTGCGCGATTACTTTTCCAGTCTTTTTATTTCTGAATTCTATAGACGCAACAGCAACAACCTTTCCAACTCGCAACGCCTTTGTCTCTATTTCGATCTCATCCTGCAACAAAAATGTAGTCTCGTGTATACATTATTTAAATACAAAGTACAGAAAAAATTTCTATACATCAGCCTAGACCTTTATAAAATATACATACCCCATTGCTTCAAGTCTTCAATTAACAAAAACAAGTGAAAATATAAACAAAATTAGTTACATCAAGTTTACATCTAACCTCAAGAACCTAATCACTCGAATGTACTGTTTGTCAGATATAGTGTCATAAATTAAATAACATTTTCTACTCCGAATTAAAAATATGATCAAATTTCTAACTTCATCTCGACAAATCAATGTGACGAGCCTAGATCTGCCCAAAATCGGGACCTAGGCTCTTCGGGACTGACCCTAGGATCAGCCTTGACTTTATGCAGCTTTCTTGTCTCCAAAAATCTATATTTTCCGTAGTATGTGAGATTCTGATAATTGCTTGATTGTATTACATTGAAAATACAACTTATAAACACTAGAGGAGAGTACAATAATGGAGGAGAGAATGTCTCCTATTTACAAAAATAAGAGAGACCAATTGACTACACATTTTGACTGCACATTAAAGATAATTTTGACTATACATTAAAGATAATTATGTAGTAGAGGATTTGTTGGCAAAGATCATGATGGCAGTGATTGAGTTCTAATACCCCCGTCAATACGAGACTACGGAGGAGGTTCGAGACGAAGCATTGTTCTAAATTTCTCAAATAATGGCCACGGAAGACTCTTCGTAAAGATGTCGGCAATTTGTTGATCAGTTGAAATAAATTTGGTGTGAAGACGTCCAGCCGCAACTAATTCCCGAACAAAGTGATAATCGAGATCAATATGTTTTGCCCTCTTGTGCGAGATAGGATTTTGACTTAAAAAGAGAGCACCTTTGTTGGCACAAAAAAGAGTTGGCGGTCCCGGTGGTAAGGCATGTAATTCACGTAGTAGATGAGTTATCCATATAATCTCGGAAGCCGTATTTGCCATAGCTCTATATTCCGACTCACAACTTGAACGAGCGACCGTTGGTTGTTTCTTTGCACTCCAAGAGACCAAATTTCCACCTAAATAAATGCAATAACCATAGATAGATCTTCGTGTGTCAATGCATCGAGCCCAATCTGCATCAGAAAAACCTAATAAAACAGTGTTAGGTGGCCTATCAAACGTTAAGCCATGAGAAATAGTTCCCTTGACGTAACGAAGAATTCGTTTGACAAGTTGAAAATGAATGGTGGTGGGATTTTGAAGGTATTGACTGGTTTGGTTTACGACATAGGAAAGATCAGGACGAGTGATGGTTAGGTATTGAAGAGCACCAAAGAGAGAACGATATAGAGTGGGATCATGAAAAGGCTCGCCGGTAGAGTAGAAGGTGTCTTTGGGTGTGAGAGGTGTGGCAACCGGTTTGGAATCAAGCAACCCAGCCCTTGAGAGTATGTCATAGGCATATTTGGATTGATTTAAAAAGAGGCCGGTTTTAGTGTGAGTAACTTCCAAACCAAGAAAAAAACTAAGTAAACCAAGATCTTTAATTTTAAATTCCTTGTGAAGACAATTTGTGAAGGAGTTGATGAAATGTTCATTGTTACTTGTAATGATTATATCGTCAACATAAACAAGGAGATAAATTAAAGTTCCATCATGATTAAAAGGAATAATGGAAATAAATAATCCCAACTATTGACTATTGGCCAATAACAGTCCCAACTACGAAAATTACCAACAGTGGTCCCAACTTTCGACATATTGTAATATAATGGACCCAAACTAACGGCGTTAGTGTGGTGCTGACGTGGCATGCCACGTAGGATGCCATGTAGGATGCCACGTAGGATCATTTTGCCACCTAGGATGCCACGTCGGATGCCACGTAGGATCATTTTGACACCTATGATGCCACGTCAGCATCACACTAACAGAGTTAGATCTCCGTTAGTTTGGGTCCACTATATTCCAATATGTCGAAAGTTGGGACCACTATTGGTAATTTTCGTATTTGGGACTGTTATTGGTCAATAGTCAATAGTTAAGATTATTTATTTCCATTATTCCTGATTAAAAATAAATAATGATGGATCGGCCCGACTACATTTAAAACCAAGTGTGATGAGAAAAGAACTTAATCGTTGAAACCATGCTCGTGGAGCTTGTTTCAAACCATAGATGGCACGATTTAATTTGCAAACATGATGAGGACGGTTTGGATCTTGAAAACCTGGAGGTTGTTCCATGAAAACGGTTTCGGTAAGATTGCCATTTAGAAAGGCACTGTTAACATCTAGTTGTCGTAAGTTCCATTTGTGAATGGTGGCAAGACTTAGGACAACACGAATGGTGGATGATTTTACGACATGACTAAAAGAATGAGAAAAATCTAGTCCCGGAACTTAGTTGAAACCTTGAGCTACAAGTTGAGCTTTGTAGCGATCAATAGATCAACCGGATTTGTATTTAATCCGATAAACCCACTTGGAGCCGATAATGTTGGTTGAAGTGGGACAGGGACAAGGTGCCATGTTTGGTTTGTATGTAAAGCATGAAGTTCATCATTCATTGCATGGACCCATTTGGAATCTTTCAATGCAGTTTTAATTCCTTTGGGTACATGAGAGGAGAGAAGAGAATGATGTAGAGGATGGGAGGAAAATTGAGATAAGTTGGCAAATGTTTTGGTTTAAAAATGCCATCTTTTGAACGTGTTGTCATGGGATGATCATTTGTTGTTGTTGGATGGATGTGTGGAAGCGGGTTTGGAATAGGAGAGAGGGGAGGGTTTAGGTTTGAAGATTGGGTGGATGATGATGATTGGGCCGGTTCGGATGAATTTGTTTGAGGTGAGAGTGGAGGAGTGTTGCTGTGGGCCAAGTTGAGTGAGGGAGATGGGTTAGGAGTGGGAGAATCGGGTGGGTTTGGGAATGGGCTGGAAGTAGAATTTGATGGTGTTGTTATTGGACTAGGAACGATGGGATTTGGACAGTGAGTACATGGAGTGGTGTTTGGTGTAGGTTGTGAGGGGGAAGGCAAAGTTGAAGTTTTAGATGGTGTAGGAGTGGGTAAAAAGTCCTCAAAATTTGTGCAAGGTAGTTGAGAGGTGTCGGGTGATTTGGAAGGAGATTGAAAGGGGAAGACATCTTCATCAAATTTAGCATGTCTAGTGGTGTAAATTCGACCGGTTGAAGGGTCTAGACATCCAAAACCTTTGTATTTCGGACTATATCCAATAAATATGCAAGGAGCACTTCTTGGTAATAATTTGTGTTTAGTATAGTCTCGAAGGTATGGATATACAAGACATCCAAAAATGCGAAGATTGGAATAAGATGGGGTTTGTTTAAAAAGAGTTTCAAAAGGTGATTGCTATAGCCTCTTCGGTGAGAGTGGAATTGATTAGAAGGACTTTTTGGTCAGTGGATTGCCATGTGGTGAAGGCCGGATTTTTGGAGGTTTCGTTGTTGGTAGTAATGGTTTCGGGTGGGCATGGGGAAGAACCATCAATGTGACCGATTAAATTAAGGTATGTAAGAACCGGTGTGATTTGTTTTTCCCAAGGTAGATAATTGGTGGAATTTAGTTTGATGTTGATGAGATGACTAAGAGAATGGAGAGTTATGTTTGAGAGGTCGGCTAAGGAGGCCATGGAGAAAAAGAAGACAAAAAAATGACAGAAAAGATGAAAGAAGATCGGACAGAAGGAAAGGAGAATAGCAGCGATTATTGAGAAAGAGGAAGGCCAGGAATTCTCAGGCTGATACCATGAGATTATGATAATTGCTTGATTGTATTACATTGAAAATACAACTTATAAATACAAGAGGAGAGTACAACAATGGAGGAGAGAATGTCTCCTATTTACAAAAATAAGAGAGACCAATTGACTACACATTTTGACTGCACATTAAAGATAATTTTGACTACACATTAAAGATAATTATGTAGTAGAGGATTTGTTGGCAAAGATCACGATGGCAGTGATTGAGTCCTAATAGTATGGAACCTTGGAAATTAACAAAGTTGTCTTCCATACACAATCAATCACCAGCTAGAATAATCGGCAAATGGCTAGAATACAGCTACGAAGAGGAAGCTGAATATGAGATGAAGCCCAAGCAAACAAAAGAAACCACCTTAACACAAAAGCCCAATCTGCAAAACAAAAAGAGAAACGAATTAGAGAAAAACATAAATAAATTGGATTATATAATTGGGTTAAATTTTAACATTCCTAAATAAGAACAACAAACATTAAGAAGAATGAAATATAACTTACAATTATGAATGTGCAACCTTTCGCAATTTTGCAGTGAACACCATCATATTCACATAAACCCAATTTTCTAAGCTATTCATAAGATGAAAAAAAGCATATCTCCCACGTCGGTTAACAAGTAAAGCAATACATACCATCCAAAATCCAGTAATGAAACCAGTGGCCCCTCCAATATAAAACCATCTTTGAAGATCATTTGTGCCTTCCTTGTCATCCATATTTTCACGAGTGTCGGGTGGACCTTCTAATTCTTTATCTCCTGGACAATATTTGGACATGGGAAGTCCACATAATCTTCCATTTCCGATGTACCTTGAAGGTTCAAAGGATTGGAGTTGAGTGCCGGATGGAATTCTTCCTGACAAGTTGTTATACGACACATCTAGATAGTTTAGGAAGGTCATTTGAGACATGCTTGATGGTAGTCTTCCGCTAAGATTGTTTCTAGATAGATCCAAAATTAGAAGTTGTTTCATCTGACCAATTTTTGATGGAATCTCTCCAACTAGAGCATTCATTGACAAGTCGAGTGCAATCAAGTTACAGAGATCGGTTAGTTTATCCGGGATTTTTCCAGTTAACTTGTTGCTTGATAAATTGATGATCTTTACCAATTCTAAAGTGCTGCCAAATTCATGCAAACTTCCTTGCCACTTGATCATGGAATGGTCAACATACTCGCCATTACTAACGTGCGGAAAAGGAAAAGTATGCACATTTTGGTTGACTGCCAATCCATCTTGAACCATGGAAGTGAGATTACCGAGGCATGAGGGGATGGCTCCTTGGAGTTTATTGATTGACAAATCTAGAATCTGTAGATATGCTAATTGACATAAATGTGAAGGGATGGATCCAATGAATTTATTTGATGTTAAGATGAGAGCATACAACCTAGATAACCTTTCTCCGATCCAACCAGGCAGGTAACCAGAAAAGTTGTTGGCCCCCAAATTCAAAAAGGTTAATCGAGTGACATTCATTAAAGATAAAGCCAATTTTCCTGAGAAGTTGTTATTGTATAAATACAAGACCTCAAGATTGATCAAAAACTTGATAGAAACAGGAAGCCTTCCAGATAGATTGTTATATCCCAGACTAAGAACTTCTAGTTCTGTAAAATGCCACAAACAATCTGGAATTGGTCCAGTGAATGTGTTGTGTGAGAGATCAAGAAAGTGCAAAGAGCCATCAACAATTTGGCATAAAAAGCCGATTTGTCCGGATAAATTATTTTTGGAGAGGTCTAGCCATTCCAAACTTGGAGGAGCATTCGATATATGACCATAAAAGTTGTTGAAAGACATATTCAAATATGTCGATTGAGAAGGCCACGTGTTCCAAAAGTCCTCTGGAATTTTATCTGAAATTCGGTTATTGGAAATATCAATACCCGTAAGGTTTTTCATTGTCTGAATCCATTTGGGGAAACGAGGCCCGAGATTGCAAGAACTCAAGCCAATGTATTCTATAATGTTTGACTTTTCAGTATTTTCAAAGATGACACCTTTAAGAAAATTGGAAGAAACGTCTAGGCTTTGAAGTTTAGGTAGTTGCCACACTTTTTCACTTATAGTTCCATTTAACTGATTATCAGAAAGCCAAATACGTTCTAGGGATGGAAATTTTTGGTTATCATATGAAAGTGACCCTGTGAATTGGCTAGATGGGGCATCCAAATATTGTAAAGTAACCGATGTGCATCCGGACAAGTTACTTAGGAAATCAGGTAAATTGATAGGCATTGAGTTTCCATAGAAAGACAAAGATGTCAAACCACAGAGATTTCCAAAATATTTGGGAATTCCATCTAACTTGTTTCCAGAGAGATAAAGCCATTTAAGTGCATTGCTAGTTAAAGGGAACAACCAGTGATACATGGATGAGTTGAGATTGTTGTATATGAGAGAAAGGGTAACAATAGATGAAGAAAAAGAAGAGTTGACATATGAATAAGAATATGGGTGCATAACTTGCGAGAGGTCACATCTATCTAAATATAAAGCTGATAGTTTTTTAAGACTTAAAATCACATTTACCCAATTGTTTACTTTGCCCAGAGAAATACCTGACAAATCAAGTGCCTTTAACTGAGACAAATGAGACAACCAATCTAGGTTTTCAATTGTGCAATTACTCAAGTAATAAAGTGAAAGCTCTTGCAAGTTGGTGAGGTTTCCAAATTCTTCAGGAATGGTTCCACTAAAATCATTCCCACCAAGGTCAAGATACCTTAATTGGGTCATGGAACTAATGAACATGGGAATCGTTCCATTAAACGAATTGTTTGAAAGATCAAGATCATTCAAATAGCTTAAGTTAAGCAATGAAGGGCTAATCTTGCCTGTAAGAGATCCATCGTTCAACCAAAGGCTTATGACACGGGCTTGGTTGTTGCACGTGACTCTACTCCAGTCACAGCAATCACTCGTTGTTTCTTCTTCTTCTTTGAGTGTCCATGTAGTGAGAAGGCCTTTTGGGTCGTAATGAATGTATGATTTGAAATGAAGAAGAGCTTGTGCCTCCTTTTTTGTACACTTACCGGTACCTAAATCAGGGGAAGTGATAAAGGAAAAAGTAGTGGTAAAGAGTAAAGTAATAAAGAAGAAAAAAGGATGGGTAAAATGTTTTTGATACATCTTATTTCTCTTTTTTGTTGTACTAATTCATAATTTGATATATCAATGAATACGCACACTTTATATACACTCCAAGTTTGAAGCCTACCTCATATTTGATATCTAGAAAAAAGTTTTTGATTTTCTTTCTTTTTTCACGTCCACATATTTTTTATTGTTATTATAATTTTTTAAACGACCAATAAATAAAAGCCTAGGTACCCGGGTAACCTAATAGCAAAAGGGGACCCACACGTCTGCAATTGCAAACAACACTGGGTAGCTCAAGTCCTCCATCTCCAGTTCCTGGAAAACCTGCTGCTCAAAGGTCCACTGTAATAAAACTCGGTTGGGATCGGATTCAAACTTGAGACGTGGTTTTCAGCCTAAATCTTCACTCACACTTCAATGCCAGTTGAGATGAGGCTCATTGGCTCATATCCATTTGCGTGGACTCAAGACTAACGACTACGACATAAGTTATATATTTGTCCCAAACTATACGTTCAAATACTCAAGTCTTGATAGTTTGTATTTAGTTGGCGATCATTAAGAGTCGGCCTTGTCAAATACTCAAAAGTCTTCACAATTTTTTTCCAGGCGCAATTTATGTGTGGACTATGGCCTTGTCAAAGACTCAAAAGTCTTCACAATTTTTTTCCAGGCGCAATTTATGTGTGGACTATGAAGCATGCAAGACTTACAAGACTAACAACTATATATTTGTCCCCATAGTTAATGGTCCTTGTCAAAGCCTAAAAAGTCTTCACACATTTTTTTAGACCCATTTAATACTTTCCAAACAATTTTCTTACATTTTCAAATGCAAAATATGTGTATATAATATGTAGAGTTAAATTTGATTTTGTTCCATGAGGTTTAACAAAAATAACCATTTTCCTCCAAACATAAAAAGCTAATTAACAAATAGAGAAATTGGTCTTAAATAAATCGTCAAAGGCTAGTAAATCTTTATGTATTTATTTTAGTGAATTATGGTCATTTTCACTCACTAATGTTCAAAACTTTAACAAAAAAATATCTTAGTAAATTTAAGTGAAAATAAAATGATTTATAACTAATGTTTATCGTTTGCAAGTTTGCAACTAGTCATTACATGCATCAAAATCAAAGAGACAAAATGTTTCGAATATGTAGAAATTAAGGATCTTGATATTGGTTATACAGAACGCTATACGGAATAAAAAAGAATTACAAAATTATCAGAAAAAAATAGTGGGTTTATATCACAATAACTATGCGTATGGCTGCAACTCCTATTTATAGCCACCATAAGGTTGCTGGCCATAACCACCACCTCCTCTACCCATCATCGGATTATAATTTCAAGCTAGCATAAATCTGGTGGTGGGTGGCAGCTGCATCTGAAACCCTTGGTCATTGTTCATTCCCCTACCCATATTCGGAAGCATACCTCCATAACCACCTCCAAACCCTTGTCCTGCACTCATTCTCATCCCTGAATCCATTCTCATTCCCATTGTTGAACCTGCCATGGGGTTGGATGCGGGCCTTAGAGCACTCGCGCCAGCGCACCTAGTTCCAAATCCCAAACCCATGGCTTATTAGAGAAGAGTGATATGCCGTATTGTAATTTTGTCATGGGTATAACTTTTGAAGCAACATATACAAGAGAATAAAGTTTATTTGATAAGGGTCGATTAGTCACTTAGGTGTAAATTAAGATGCTTAGAAGGTTACTAGTGGCTTTACGAGCGCGTTTCCGTGGGATTTAAATAAAACCCAAAAATAAAATAAATTAAAACAAAAATTACCTGCATAAGGTGATTGAAAAAATGGAATCTCATGATAATGCACTGTGTTTTTGCATTGAAGGGTACACACTTCGAGGGTTGTAGGTGTGAGGCACATTCTTTCTTTGTTTGCTGTGTGTTAAACTTTTCAAATTCAGTGCAGTATTCAGTAAATAAAATAAATAAAAATGAAAAGGTAAAATTATATAGTGTAACTAAAAGAGACAAAGAAAAGATACAATGATCCATATCACCATAACTGTAGCCCTCAACAGTTACATAATATTACAACCATAATCCCCTACACCATATTCCCATTAAATAATCCTCCATTTTGTTTTGTTCTTTTTCCACCATCTTACGAGTAACAGTGGATATATGTTTAAAAATCTTATCGCAATGACCTATCCAAATTCTCCAAAATGGCAAAATAGATACTGCTTCCCACACTTTCTTATTCTCATTTACCTTTTCATTTCCAACATACCTTAGCATATCAGAAACCGTCTCCACCTAAGTTAGATTTATATTTTGTTAATAATTTCAGCAGCATGGGTTTTCTCGCTAGTTATTCTTATTTTTCTAGTATTGAATTGGAACCTGAACCATCTTGGCGGTACTTGAAAACAATCCAACAAAAAACATAGTCAAATTGATAACCTAAAACACAAACACACCAGCTAAATCTATTTCAAAACATTTAAAGATTGTAAGAATAACAACGGTGATGATGATAAAACATTGTTCTCAAAATTCTATGAAACAAAGTATTAGAATGTAGATTAGTCACTTAGGTGTAAATTAAGATGCTTAGAAGGTTATAATAGTAATTTTATCTTTGATTATTAGTTTAAACTTAAGAATTTATTCCTACACTACCCCTCCCTCCCTTCACCTTCTTCGGTACTCCTTTCACATTAAATTAAATTAAAGGTAAAATGAATTGATGGCTTCTTGCCTACCATCTGCCAAATGAATTGATGGCTTCTTGCCTACCATCTGCCAAAACGTTATCCCTCTTCTACTATTAAGTATTAAGTCCTCATACGAGAAAGAGAGAGGGCAACATACCAGGTTGAGAGAGAGAGAGATGAAGATTTCCATCTCCGAAGAAAAGTCGGCAACCCATCTCTTCAACGGTGATGGTTTTAAAGGTGGTGGTTGATAACGTTCACGGTCGCCTTCATGGTGTGTCAAAACGGACATATTAAAAGAAAATCTATGATGGTTTGTTAGCTTCTGCACACAACCAACATATCCACCTACATACTATGCTAATGCACAAATTTATTTGCAAACCCATAGCCGAATCTAACCCATGCCAAAAGCCGATGATGTGGTCTGTGCTTGTGATTGTAATTAATGGACAAACACACTAACACTTGATAGCTTCGAAAGGAAGAAGAAGCTATGGAAGTTAGTTAGTTATGGCAGTTATGATAGAGAGATAGATGAGATTAGAGAGAAAGGAGATTATTATTATTATTGATACTGAATGAATAACAACATACAGACTTCTCCTATTTAACCATATTTCACTTAACTAACTTTCCCGCCAAAACTCTATCTTTGAACTAACATTTAACTAACTACTACATTGACTATTACATTGACTTTTATTGACTTTTATTGACTCAGCTATTAGACTATATCAATACCCCCTCCTTAAGATGATCCTTGACCCCAAGGATCAAATGATGGAAAAGCTTGAGTGATCTTATTAGCATCCTCCCAAACAGCATCCACTGGATCGGTGTCACTCCACTGAACCAACCACATAATGGACATCCTATTTCGTTTTTTCACCATTCTAGTGTCCAATACAGCAACTGGAATCCTTGAAGGTCCTGCAGCAGTATAATTTGGAGTGTTCTCAGGAGGAACAGGACCCACATATTTTTTTAACTGAGAAACATGGACAGTGGGATGGATTTGAACATAAGGTGGCAAATCCAGGGTATAAGCTACAGAACCCACTTTAGCAATGATTTGAAATGGACCAAAGAACTTAGCTGCAAGTTTTGGATTTGGTCTTTCTTGAACAGAAGATTGCCTATAAGCTTGTAACTTCAAAAATACCCATTGACCTTCATCAAAATTTCTTTCAGTCCTATGAGCATCAGCTAATTGTTTCATACGATTCTGAGCCACATGCAGATTATGTTTTAAAAGCTGAATGACATTTTCCCTAGCAGTCAAACTTCTATCAACCACTTCAACATTACTTTCTCGTGGCAAGTAAGGAATATGTACTGCAGGAGGTTGCCCATAGATGATTTCAAAGGGAGTAGCTTTGGTAGCAGTATGATAGTTTGTATTGTACCAGTATTCAGCTAGTGGCAGCCATTTGCTCCAATCTGTTGGCTGCTGAAAACACATACTTCTGAGATAATTTTCTAAACACCTATTAAGAACTTCTGATTGACCATCTGTTTGTGGATGATATGAACTTGACATCAACTGCTGAACACCCTGCAATGCCATTAATTCTCTCCAAAAATTGCTAGTAAAAACCTTGTCCCTATCAGAAACAATGGACTTAGGATTACCATGCAGCCTATAAACATGATCAAGATAAAGCTGAGCCACTTCAACTGCTGTAAAAGGATGTGCTAAAGCAATGAAATGTCCCCCTTTACTTAGCCTATCTACAATGACCCATATAGCATTTTTGCCATTAGATCTTGGTAACCCTTCAATAAAATCCATTGCAATATCCTCCCAAACCCCTTGTGGTATTGGTAAAGGTTGAAGTAGGCCAGGATATGCCACAGTTTCAGTTTTACATTGTTGACAGACTAAACAATGCTGAATGTAACTAGTAACTTCATTCTTCATCCTGGACCAATAAAACAACCTTTTTATTCTTTTCAGGGTAGCTTGAATACCTGAGTGCCCTCCCTGAGAATCATGTAGCCACTGTAAGATAGTCTTTCTCAACTCAGAAACATTTCCTACCACTAATTTGCCTTTCCTTCTTAGTTCATTATTAGACCAAGTATATGAAGGATGGGAAGATGGATCTTGCTGTAGCTGATGAATCAAAGCCTGCAACTGAGAGTCTTGAGACCAAGAGTCTTTTATTTGTTGCAATAGATCAGTTTCCACAGTAGAAACAGCCAATTGTAACAGTTCACCATGAGTTACCCTGGAAAGGGCATCAGCAACCTTATTATCCACACCCTTCTTATATATGATTTCATACTGAAGTCCCATCAGTTTAGATAACCATTTTTGTTGAAAAGGAGTGGCCACTTTGTTTTCAAGTAAATGTTTAAGACTTTGCTGATCAGTCTTGATAACAAAAGGTTTACTAACCAAATAAGGTTGCCATTTTTGTACAGCATGAATAATGGCCAAGAGTTCTCTCTCATAGGTTGAAAGAGACAAGTTTCTTTGGGATAAAGACTTACTGATAAAGGCAATGGGATGGCCCTTTTGCATTAAAACAGCCCCTATTCCTTGCCCAGAAGCATCAGTTTCAATGACAAAAGGCTCATTGAAATCTGGCAAGGCTGATACAGGAGGTTGCATCATTGCTGTCTTTAATGTGTTAAAAGCTTCTGCTGCTTCATCTGTCCATAAAAAAGAATATTTCTTGAGCAGCTGGGTTAAAGGTCTAGCAATCTTACCATAATCTTTCACAAATCTTCTATAGTAGCCTGTAAGGCCCAAGAACCCCCTCAATTCTTTGGCATTCTTTGGAAACTGCCATTTCTGAATAGCCTGCACTTTAACTGGATCTGTTGCTACACCCTCCTTTGAAATGATATGGCCCAAATACTCCAATTCTTTGGCACCAAAAACACATTTACTCTTCTTAGCTACCAGACTATACTTCCTCAACAATTGTAAAACCAATTCCAAATGTTGTAAATGAACTGTCCAGCTTGGACTATATACTAGAATATCATCAAAGAAGACTAGTACAAACTTCCTTAGATGATTTCTAAATACATGGTTCATTAAACTCTGAAAAGTAGAGGGTACATTAGTTAAGCCAAAAGGCATAACTAAAAATTCAAAATGGCCACTATGAGTCTTAAGAGCTGTTTTGTTGATATCATCAGGATGCATCCTAATTTGATAATATCCAGATTTAAGATCCAGCTTAGAAAAATACCTTGTGCCATACAACTCATCCATCAATTCTTCAACCAAGGGAATAGGGAATCTGTCTGGAATTGTAGCTTGATTTAGCTTTCTATAATCAATGCACATCTTCCAGTTTCCATCTTTCTTTTTAACCAAGACCACTGGAGAAGCAAAAGAGCTGTTGTTGTGCCTGATTATTCCTTGATCCAGCAATTCAGAAGTCATTTGTTCAATGACATCCTTTTGCAACAAAGGATACCTATAAGGTTTAAGGTTTATGCCATCTGTTCCGGTTTTTAATGGAATTTTATGATCAAAATGCTCTCTTAAAGGTGGTAACCCTTGTAGATCACAAAACACATCATCATACTTTGTTAAAACTTGTTGCAAATCATGAGGAACCTCATCATCTTGTTCTTTCAAAACTACTGAAGTAGGAGTTTCTTTCCTTGAATGGCACAAACTTGAATCATGGACAATTCTGCCCTTTGAAAAGTAGCCTTCTGCAAATTTCCTTTTTCCATGGTAGATATCTTCTGTCTTTGACTACCTCTTAAAACCACCTTCTGACCATGGTACTTAAACTCAATGGTCTTAGTTTGGTAGTTCATTTGTATGGTTCCCAATGTGGAAAACCACTGAACTCCCAAAACTAGATCACACCCCCCCCTAAAGGCACCACAAAAACATCAGTCACAAACTCTAATCCTTGCATTTTCCACCTAAAATTCAATATCATCTTTGTAAAAACTTCTTGTTTACCATTAGCCACTTTAATTAACATAGGGGCCCTAATGGTAGTGACACAACCCAATTTCTCCACCAATGCAGCATCTATGAAGTTATGAGAACTTCCTGTATCCATAAGGATCTGCAAAATAAATCTCATGAAGTGGCCAGAAACTCTTAGAGTTTGGTAACAATTGTTACCCTCTAAGGCATTTACTGAAATCTGTGGCAACTCCATCTCTTCCTCAGCCTCAATTCCTATAAATTCCTCCTCATCATCTTCTATCACCTCCATCTCAATGTGATACAACTGAGGTTTCTTACCCCTACAGTTATGTCCTCTACTGAATTTTTCATCACAAAAATAACAAAGACCCTTAGCTCTTCTATCCTCATATTCTTCAGATGTCAATGTTTTCTTTGCCACAAATGGTTTGGTTATCACCTTTTGGTCATTAACAGGTTTTGGTGTAGGTAAAAGGCCCTTGTTAAAATTTCCCAACCCAGTTCTTGTTCCCCATTTACTCTTTTTAGCCTTTTGGGAGGCTTCTTGAAGTTTAACTAAAGAATAAGCCTCCTGTATGGTCTTTGGATGAAACATCCTCACATGTAATTCTATTTCATCATCTAACCCAGCCAGAAAACAACTCAATGCATAGTCTGCAGGTAAATTCAACTTACTTATGATGGCATCAAAGGTATCATGATAATCCTTTGCACTTCCCACCTGCTTCAAATTCTTTAATTCTGACATAGGATCATCAAAGAGATTCCCAAACCTTACTTCAAGAGCATCCTTCAACTCTTGCCAAGTAGGTAATCCTCCATTCTGCTTAACTAAATTCTGGAACCACTGTAATGCTCGCTCATCTTCAAAATGAATAGAAGCCAATCTGACCTTAGTCTCATCATTCGCATTATCCAGCATAAAGAACTGTTCAGTTCTGTACAGCCAAGCAGATAATCCCTCCCCACTGAACCGTGGAAAATCGATCTTGGTTAATCTTGAAGAATAATTCTGAGAAGAAGTTGATTCATCAAGATTAATTACTTTTTTGCTCTTATTTGCCTGATTATGTACAGAATCAGACAATTGTTTGATTGCTTCCCTCATGGCATTCATGGATGAAGCTTGCTCTCTTCTGATGTCATTTATAGACTGCTCTAAACATTCTTTCAATTGCTTTTGAAGTTCTTGACTCAAATCATCTTCATTAGAATTGCTGTCATCGGATGATCCGTTTGTAATCTTGAGAGAATCAGTTCTTTTTGTCATGGTTATGAATTTGTAGTGAATTATTATTATTATTATTATTGAAAAGGAGATATGTAATTTGATAGTAATACTATTATTATTATTATTATTATTATTATGAAAGCTCAGAAAAAATTGTTAATGGAAGTCGTTAATGGTGGTTAACGGTTTCAGAAAGAAAAGAATGGAAAATCACAGGTAGAGGCCAGGAATGGCTCTGATACCAATGATGTAGTCTGTGCTTGTGATTGTAATCAATGGACAAACACACTAACACTTGATAGCTTTGAAAGGAAGAAGAAGCTATGGAAGTTAGTTAGTTATGGCAGTTATGATAGAGAGATAGATGAGATTAGAGAGAAAGGAGATTATTATTATTATTGATACTGAATGAATAACAACATACAGACTTCTCTTATTTAACCATATTTCACTTAACTAACTTTCCCGCCAAAACTCTATCTTTGAACTAACATTTAACTAACTACTACATTGACTATTACATTGACTTTTATTGACTTTTATTGACTCAGCTATTAGACTATATCAGCCGATTAACCAAAAACGATTGGTTAATACCTACAATAACAAAAAAAATTGGTTTCGGTTCGGTGGGGCTCAAAACTGAATCAAACTAGACCTTTAAAAAATATACATACCCCATTGCTTCAAGTCTTCAATTAGCAAAATCAAGTGAAAATATAAACAAAATTAGTTACATCAAGTTTACATATAACCTCAAGAACCTAATCACTTGAATGTACTGTTCGTCCGATATAGTGGCCGACTAGAGACGTGCACAAGTTAGTTTGATTCAGTTTTGAGCCCCACCGAACCGAAACCATTTTTTTGTTATTGTAAGTATTAACCAATCGTTTTTGGTTAATCGGCTTTTGGCATGGGTTAGATTCGGTTATGGGTTTGCAAATAAAATTATGCATTAGCATAGTATATAAGTGGATTTGTTGATTGTGTGTAGAAGCTAACAAGCTGGTGAGGCATCATAGATTTTCTTTGAATCTGTCTGTTTTGACACACCATGAAGGCGACCATGGCCGTTAACAACCACCACCATTAAAACCATCACCGTTGAAGAGATGTGTTGCCGACTTTTCTTCAGAGATGACAATCCTCATGTCTCTCTCTCTCAACCCACTCTCTCTCTCTCTCTCTCTCTCTCTCTCTCTCTCTCTCTCTCTCTCTCTCTCTCTCTCTCTCTCTCTCTCTCTCTCTCGTATGAGGACTTAATAGTAAAAGAGGGATAACGTTTTGGCAAATGGTAGGCAAGAAGCCATCAATTCATTTTACCTTAATCTATACTGTATTATAATGAATGAGGGAGGGGTATTTTAAGATACCCAAAAGTTAAGAATTAATTTTTTATTAACAACCTTAAAATGAGGGTAAAATAGTCATTCATACATTATTTACACTTTAATACCCTATCTTATTTACACTTTAATTCTCTAATTTTTAGTTAGTAATTACATTTTCCTCCCCTCCCCTACAAAATTATATTTTTTTTATTTAATTCTATCATTACTTTAAAACTATTATATTTTAAAAATATTCGAATATACCATGACGACTAGCTCATTTTTGTCGACGTTTCGGTGTTTGTCGTAGTCAATACCGATGTGTGGATTGAAATGTACAAGAAAGAATGCCTTATATACAAATGATTATTGCATTTTATGTTTTAAATACTAACTAGATGAAATATATACCTTTTAGTATCCAAACACTGTGAACATGTACGTTGAACTAATTACATGAACATGTACCTTTGCTGAATTCTAATAATTACTTATGAGACAAGACAACACTTTTGCAATACTGATGACAGAAGCTGATACCACCAGGATATGGCTTGACTTTCATTCTTCCTTCTCTCTTCTGCTCCCCTTCTCATTTCTTCCTCTGCATATGCCTGTAATAATAAATTACATAATGCATCAATATGGACTACCAAAGAGAAGGTACAAAACTAAATTAGCAAGATATGCACCTTCTACACAAATCAACTTCTTCAGTACAGTCAACCTTCCCCAAAATGATACGGCCATCCACTTTAGGATCATGTTTGGTAACACAAAGATGAGTAAGCAGTTAATATAATTAACTAGAAATGGCTTACAATTAAACACACACATATTTGTTCACAAAATAAAAACAATATAACTTATGACCTTTCTTTTATAATTTTGGCAGCCTTCTCCCATGAGGGTTTTTAACATAATAAAAAAAGGAATATGTTATGTGTGTCATAAGCCAATGAACATGTAAAAGGTAATTCAAGAAATGCAGTAAAGAGGCAATGAGATTACCAAACGGTTGCTCTAATGGCACTAAGGAGCATATAAATTTACAACCAAAATTCCATGGTTGCATTTTAACAAAAACCATATGTTGCTAAAGTCAAACGACAAATTAAGCACGTAAATTGTTTATTTTTTAGATTTTGTTGATTCACATACTAATGAGAAATCCTATCAAAATTATCCGCATTAAGAGTAACAGATCCTTCACCGTATTCCTTGTCATTATCTTCATCATGTTTGACTCTAAGAGTTACTGGTCCGGAGTCAAACTCAGAGCCAATAGTTTGTAGATGTTTATTAATTGAATATTTGCGCACTGTTTTTGTTATATTTAACCTGTTCTGTAGATAAGAGAAAAAAAATACAGGTGATAAGAGAAATGAACATGTAATCATATAGTATAAAAAACCACAAATCACACAATAACGTAACTAATAAGATAACTATATAATGAATGTTCACTAACAAAACATGCATCAGAGAAAAATGAAGGTGTGCCATTATCTCTCAGGCCTTGAAACTATGTTTTAAGTTGCATACAAACTCCTATGCTTACAACATGCCAACTTACGAAAGACAATTTTTTCTTTATTTTCTGTTTATAGATTTGAATAATCTTTCTAAGTTACATTTTTTTGTAAGGGCTTATACCTTAAAATCAAAGAAATTTTGTTTAAATCTTCGATATTTCCAGATATTTTGTATAATGTGTATCATAGCAAAATACTAATATGTTCTTTTTTATTTTGTCTACGAGGTGTTTTAGACAAGTTACCAAAAGTCACATCCTTATTAAACATATGCATACCTACACACACATTACTACAAAATTGCATTTCCATATCAATTGACAACAAAATATATAAGACACTGAAACTTACGGTTCCCAGAACATCACTCACGTCTACAGATGCAAACTCACAGGATAAAGCCGGAAAACTGCATTGGAATAATTTAACCACTGTTAGCCCCAAAACAAAATAAATCAAAATAGACACATGTTGATTTCTTTGCCTCTAAAATCATAATCTTAAATTCAGAAATAATAAATTTGACGTTAAAAGTTGATTGCTTACCTCTAAAATCATAATCTTAAATTCACTACACACCACCATGCCATTATATACATGAAAGGAACGGCCATTTCAGAATTCAAATTCAACCATTGCAGGTGCGTAATCGATCTCCAACTTCTTTGCAATAGCAAAGATTCTAGGAAATCCTAGGATACCAGGTTTGTTTTGTTGATTCCTGTAGTTTTTCTAATGTATTTTGGTTATGATTTTTAGTTCTCAAACATAGTTGTCATAGAAGTTAGTCTTGGTTCCACAAAATACCTACTTACAATATACTGAAACTTAATGACAGACTTGAATGCTGCAATGAATGCCACATTCAGCTTTAGAAGATCCACAAATGTCTCCCCGATATTATAAGGTAAACATGTTTCCAATGTGGTTCAACTAAAATCTCACTTATCAAGTTCTTGATCCGAATCTACCCTACCTAATAAAAGAGTAACTCGGGCGAGATGTGGCGTTTTACTAGAGCCTCCACATCAGCTGACACATGTCAGCCATACAATTGCTATCTGCAGAATTCAATTGTAGAGTTTTATGTATTTGGTTTCAAATAACAAATCTTTCAACCGACGATTTGTGTTTTTCCCATGTTAACTTTAAATTAGAGATGGTTTATTGATTTCGTTGTAATTCAATTTGTTTCCCCGTTTGCGTTCGATTGTAGATAATTATAGAGGGTTTATGTATTTGGTTTCAATTAACAAATCTTTCAACCGGCAATTTGTTTTTATTTTTTTCTGTTTACTTTAAATTAGTGATGGTTTATTGATTCGTTTCAATTCACAATACTTTCGACCGGAGATTTATATTTTTTCATTTTGATTTCGATTGTAGATAGGTTGTGGATTTAGTTTCAATACAATGGTTGTTCGATTTGAGATGGGTTATGTTTGACGCTTTGTAGTACTTTGTAATCAAAATAGATTATTCAAATTGTAAGGCAGGTAGTACAATGAATCCTAATGGTAGCCCCAAACAGAATTTTTAGATATAAACATGTTGAAAGTCGTCTTATAATTATTGAATTTCTTTGATCAAAATAGATTATTTTTGTTTTGATATAGGTTTTGTGATCTTAACTAACGCCCTTATAGATTAATAAAAAAAATAATGCTTGTGGGTTAGTATATTCAACTTGCTAGATCTGACTTATATTAAAAACTTCACATTTCACAAGCCATGTTGACCTGTTACACACTCGCCAAACTCATCCTTTCTACCACCTCTTCTAATTGTTGGATATTTATAGGTGTACACGGCAGGTGTTTGTAGATTTGCCTTCATGTTCTTTGGTATGATTTTTGTAGTTGTTGCTTGCTTATGTTGTCACTATAGTTCACAGATCCATCTGTCATCTTGAATGTGTATGCTAAAATAGTGAAATTCCTAATTATATTATTTTCTAGGTTGAACTAGGCGGTCAAATTTAAAGTCGGGTGCACAATTAGTTTTGGGTCGTGCATACTTCCATTCTATTTAATTGCTTAAAAAATAGCACGTTACGCAAAATTAGCCTTAGGGGTGGTCTAGGACCTTTCCTCCCCTTTGTTTAAGTGGATTTATGTCATTGGTTTTAAATTAACAAAAGATTAGATTACTTCAATTTTTCAATGGTTTTGTGTAAATAAGAATTTTCAATCTTTGCATTATGACTTTTATGAATTTGGTTTCTGGAAGCACTATTAGTTTTCATAAATTGTTTATCGGTTTAATAATAATTATGTTATTTTAAGTAGTTACTTTTAAATACGTTGGTTTAGATTGATGTGATAACTACATATAGTTGATTCCTTTTAAACTGTATATATTCTACCAGCTTTTCGTTATTTGAAGACTTATGGAAAACATTTGGACAAGTAATTGTTGGATGTTGGTTGATGACTTTATAGGAATATGCTAACTGTGTTTGAATTCAAAAGTAATGTGGTCTGCTGATAAGTTGGTATTCTGGTATTGTATAGAGTGTAACTTGGGTCTAAGGAATGTAACCCGGTCTCCTATGTTTATCATTTTGAGTGTATAATAAATGGTTTAATTGTAAATACACATACTTGATGTGTTTTCAATCATATACTGTTAGTTGGTTGTTGACTTAATAGTGATATGCTAAGTGTGTATGAATTTAAAAGTAAGGTGATATGTGCAGATTTCTTCAATATAATAAATTGACGTTATCCTCATCATGTGGCCTTGTGGTAAAAGGGCCGGTTCTCTTTTGGGGGAGCCGGGTTCGATTCCTACGGGAGGTATGTGATGGATACCCCCACCCTTGTGGTGGGGTAGGTCGTTGGGAAGTGATGGAGAGACCCTTGACCCTTGTGGTCATGGGTTCGACTCCTGATCCCTCCAGGTTTTACCGGTTCACTACTGTCGTGCCTTCGGGCGGGTTTGTGGGCCGGGTTTTCCCTGGAACAGGAGACGGGTGGGCCGAAGGGCTCTGTCCGTACGGACTAGAGGCCGTCTGGGGCCCTTTCGGCCATTGGGGGCCGCGTACAAAGTACCCGACAATACTTTAGTTGATCGTTCAAAAATAATAAATTGACGTTTGTTTCTTGATTGCCACAATAAAAATCAAATAGACATTAGACTACTCGATTAGATTCATAAAACCATAGTTATGTGCGTTTGTTCATTGTTGTTGCTGTTTTGTGAGTGGATTAATTATTTGTTGTAGAAAGTTTAATTTAGGTTCAAGGTGGTTATAATGGAATGTTTTACATTTTGCATAATGATTTTTTTATTAAATTTTCTGTCAAAGAGTTTTGTTTCAAATATTTTGTTAGTGGTGCTTTCTTTTTTCTAGACTAATTTGAGGACTCATGTTTGTTGGGATATTTGGTTTGCTTTGTTTATCATGTAAGATTCCAAACATTATGTTTTATTACATATTCTATCTATGCAGGGGCGAAGCATAGTGGAAGCTTGGGGTTCCCGGCCTCGCCGTTTTTTGGCGCAGTGGTGGAATTTTGCGATTTTCGTATGCAATTTTTATCTGAATGGAGTCCAACCCCTACCGATCGAAAAAAAAGGAGTCCGGCTACTAATTTGATCGCCAAGCTTCGCCACTATATCTATGTAGTGCGTTAGATGTTTTGTTTGTTCAAATTTTGAAACACGGTTTTAATTTGGTTTTGTGCTTTATCCTTTCTGAAGAAATTAGTGGCTTTCATTGATTTTATTAATGTTTAATTAAAATAGTATTTTTACAATTTTACATTTTTACCCAACACAATTTGGAACTTGAGCTAAACCAGGACCTTGGTTATTAGCAGAGTCAGACTTCCTGTTGAAACGCTAAACTTTTATCAACATAAAATAGCACATTCTTTTCCCTACCCTATGGCGTAGATCTGGCGGGGGTGTTACGCTTATTCTAGGGCCGAGTCTTATACTTTTTTTTCATGGAGGAGGGAAATGACGAATATTTCATGACTTTGGCAATTTCCCCAACATGATAATGGAAATAAAAACCGGCAAGGGATTTTTAGGCCATGTCAAAGTTCCAATGCATTTTGACATGGCAATTGAATTTTAACAAAACTCATTTTACTATTTGCCTTTTTAGCATTGCTTCGTTCATCATTCATGTGTACAAGATGGTAACAATGAAATGTACAAACGTGTTTTGATGCCCGGATAATAAGCCTCATGCCAAGTGTTTGTAATGTATGCTAGGTTCAATGATCAAAATTATATTGTTGCCGATATTATTTCAGGAGGATTATAAGGTGTTTGTGTTCCTAGCTTGCTATTCTACTCATGCAAATGTTATGTTTCATATGTGTTTGACTCGGAGCCAATCAAAATGGTTATTTGCGGACTTGAAATTCTGAAAATATAAATTTTATAATTTTGTGTCGTGTGTTAGCCATGTCCTAATGCGGCTATTGATTAACTGCTGGAAAACATCATTCATTTGCGCCAATTTGTTATTAGTTTACTACATAGCTATGTTGCTGCATATAGCATTGTTTAATTAATGTATCTATTTTCGTCTACAGCGAAATTTTCTAACAGCACAATTCAAATGGAAAGAAATTCTAATATATACATCATCTTATGTTTTTACATTTTTCTTTGAAGTTACAAACAAGACAGTCACACTTTTTTACTTTGTGTTTATTTAGCAATAACAATCAGCCAGAGCCGAGGTCAATAATTGAAGAAACAACGAGTATAACTGAGTTAGATGTAGGGTATGATTTAAGTGAAATATGAGGTGACGACTCGTGTTCGCAGCAGGGTATAATCCTTTGCTCACAACGACGATTGATCTATGGTTATATACACGAATGGCAAGCAAACATATATAATGGACAAAGATATAAGTGGTTCGATCTCGTAAGATCTACGTCCACTGTGAAAGGTGATCTTTATTGATATATGGTGTGAATAACGATACAAGTGGAAGTACAAGTGTGCTTGTTCTTATTGGCTAGTATTCAACGTCCAGAGAAAGGAGGTCGAGCCCTCCTTTTATAGGAGATGCATGGGCCTCATCTTTTGGAGCCCATCTCTCCTTTACTGGGCCGGGCCGGGGGACCGGGCCGGTTAGTTGGCAGGCCCACCTAGTTAGATCCTAACTCTTGGTTAGATAAAGTGATCCAAGTTGGGGAGGGCCTCTTCCGATTGGACCACGTGTCATCCCGCGGTTGGCTGGTTGGGAGGTTCATTGTCCTCCACACACGTGGCGAGTTGTGAACAGTCAGCTGTCAGACGACTGACCACTCGTCAGCTGACATCTGACGGGGGGAGGCAAGTTGGTGTCCAAGGGGGATGTCTTTAGGTGTTGTCAACTGGTGCCCCTGCGCCTTTGGCGCTGTGGTAGTCCTGAAAGTGATTATTCCCGCGGGTGTTAGAACTTCCTGCGGAGGTATTTTTGAATGGCGGGTAGGGTGCGCCTGAAAGTGGTACCCTACCCCTTCAAGTCCCCCAAGTCCAGGGTGTCTCCTGTTCTTGCTTAGAGGGCTGGTGGGGCGCTGGACTAAAATGTGTCCTTTGTGCTCGCTTTTGTTGTAGCAGTGTGGGAACTGTTTTTGTTTAGAGCGAATGAGTGCGCGTTGCTACTCTTGTGTTATGTGAAAAGATATTGGCGTCCCATTATCTTTGCACATGGCTATTTTATAAAACAGTTCTTTTAGGGTGTTTAAAAAGTAAAATTCGGCGGAGGACGTGTTTTGGATTTTACGTCAACCCATCGCCAAGTGATGACGTGGCAGTCAGGGTGTTAAAAAGTAAAATCCGGCGGAGAACGTCTTTTGGATTTTACGTCAACCCATCGCCAAGTGATGACGTGGCAGTCAGGGTGTTAAAAAGTAAAATCCGGCGGAGAACGTCTTTTGGATTTTACGTCGACCCATCGCCAAGTGATGACGTGGCAGTCAGGGTGTTAAAAAGTAAAATCCGGCGGAGAACGTCTTTTGGATTTTACGTCAACCCATCGCCAAGCGATGACGTGGCAGTAACCCAGCGTCAGATGATGACGTGGCAGTGAGCCAGCACCAGATGATGACGTGGCAGTAAGCCAGCGCCAGATGATGACGTGGCAGCAAGCCAGCGCCAGATGATGACGTGGCAGTCATAATGATCTGGTGTTAATTGGTGTGCTAAATACGTTACCCTTGAATTTAAAGTTTTGAATTTTGAAGGGTCTCCTTGTATTTAGGAAACGTGCATGGGAAGTTGGGACGTTTTGGTGGACGTGTCAGAGTGCAGAAAGGATGTCTGCACAGTTGTCTGTCATGTCAGCACGTGGGTGGGAAGTTTATCCATCGTGTGTCAGGCGAGTGGCCGTACACGCGCGCGAGTGGTGCAGCCTGTCAGTCAGATTGCTGATGTTGGGCAGTTGAGGAGTCCTTTTGGGCAGACGCGTGTCCTCTCGTGCTGACGAGTAGCTGCTCATCCAGCTGTGATGCCACGTGTAGCGTCCAGATGTGCCCTTCTCTGGCAAGATGAAGGGTCGTCTGCCAGCTGTTTCAGGTCGCATTAAATGCGATGGGTATAAATACCCGAGGAGGTTTTTCAAATTCCTTCTCATCTTTCTTTCTTCACACATTTGTCTTCTCCATTTCCTTCATCTTCTCCGGTGAACCTTCAAGTTTTCCGGTGGTCCTAAAAAAAGTTTTTTCTTTCTTTTTCTTACCTCATCACCATCATGTCTGAGAGTTCTGACGTTGGTGGTAACCCTGCTAAGGCCACCGAGAAGGCCAAGAAACTGATTCACAACACCACCTGTAAGTGGGGTGAAAAAAGCTTTGCCAAGTTTGTCCAAGCTATGGAGTTCGATCCCTCGTGGGAGGTGGAGTTTCCATCGAACAAAGATACTGCTTTGGCTCCTCCCACTGGGAAGATGACTTTGTACGGAGCTCATCTTGCCCTGTGTGGGTTTCGGCTACCTGCCACCAAGTTCCAGGTGGATACATTGGTGAAATATGGAGTCCATGTTACCCAGGTGAGCGGGTTTGGAATGCTTCGTCTGGTGCACTTCGAAGCCTGTTGCCGAGCCTTGGATATTGAACCGTTGTTTGAACGGTTCAATGTCTTCTATGTGTTGAATATGGAGGGTTCCTGGTTCAACTTCGTTCTCCGTTCTCAGGTGTCTCCCTGTGGGACGACAGCTCCCAAGTCCCTTCATGACTGGAAGGAGAAATTCTTCTATGTCAAGAGGGGAGTGATTCCGGTGGACATGCCGTGGAAAGTGGTTGCTGAGCGGCAGAAGGTGGGAGACCATCCTGTGATGGAGGGTTTCGAGGGGCAGGAGTGGTTCCAAGAACTTGTGGCCCGTGCTTCCCCGTTTGATACGGGTATGTGTTCTGAAGCCATGTTGGCTCTGTTGGGCATGAGTAGGGTTCAGATTGTCGAAGGGAAAGAGCCCGTGATTACCGTCCCTGGTAAGGTTCTTTCATTTTCATTTTGCTGAAGTCCCTCTTCTGTTATTATTATATATTTTTTTTTTGTACCTAATGAAGTGTTGTTTGTTTTCAGGAATGTCGAAGTTCCAGGCGTTCTTGCTGAGGGATAAAGCCCCGCTGGAGTGGAGAGATCCTCCGGAGGGTAGGTTGTCCGTGATTGACGAGATGGTGGACAGGTTCTACTTTCCCTACCTGGAGTTCAAGCCTACCGTCCTCCTTTTTTCACGTGAGCATCCTATAAACCCTGATCCTTTAACTTCTATTCCGCATACTGGGATAGGCCCTTGTTTTGTTGTTTCCTCTGATGAGGAATCGACAGGGTCCTCTGTGGAGACGGTGGCCCCCCCACCTCCGCGCGGGCGTAAGAAGAGTGTGCCGCGCTTTCATAGGCATAAGGTGTTATCCAAACCTAAGTCTGCGCCTTTGAGTGCAGGTGGTGAAGGGCCTCTGTTTGGGCAGCGCGAGCGGCGCGCTGAGTCTTCTTCCTCCGCTCCTGAAGATGCTGCTGAAGTTAGTCCGCAGAAGAAGAAGCGGAAGATTGGAAAGGTTGGTGCGAAGTCTGGGACTTCAAAGTCCGGCGGGGCTGGGCCCGCGCCGTTTTCTTTGGAGATAAGTCCTCCGCCTGAGCGTCGACCGTTGATTCAGAAGACGCTGAAGAAAGTTACTAGTAAGTGTTCCGCCTTTGGTTTTCTCTTATTTATTGTGTTCATTTATTTTTACCAAGTGTTCTGTTTTCTTGTAGTTGTCTCTCCGCGAGATCCACCTTCTTCTTCTAAGCCTAGTGAGGTTGAGGCTAATAAGAAGAGACTGGAGGAGGAGGCGGCGGCGAAGTCGCGGGCGGAGAGGGAGGCAGCCGAGGCCGTGAAGCGGGCCAATGAAGCTGCTGCGAAGAAAGCAGAGGAAGAGAGGGTGGCAGCGGAAAAGCTGCGTGTAGCGGAAATGGAGAGGAAGGCGGAGGCTGAGAGGGTAGCGGCTGAAAAGCTGCGTGCTGAAAAAGAGAAGGCAGAGGAAGAGGCAAAAACAAAGGCTGAAGAGGAGGCCGCCCGGGTTAGGGCGGAGGAGGAAGCTGCCAGGATCGCCAGTATTCAGGCGCATTCTGGTGGTTCTCCTATGGGCGGGGCTGGGGCTTCAGGTGTGAGGTCCAGCGTGGACCGGAGTGACCCGGGTTACTTCGCGGGCGATGTTATCTGGCGCCCGCACTGGAGTATCCGGGAGAACTCCCGGTTTGCCAATCCTCTAACTGCTGAGGAGTTTGTTTCTCAGGCTGTTCCTCCCAAGGAAAGGGAGTATCAGGACAGCCTATCCCGGTCGCAGCTGATTACTGATATCTGCGTCGGGCAGGCTCTTCAGGTTGCCGCGGTGGAGTCTTTGAAGCGGCGAGACGAAGAGTTTGCCCGGGATGTGGCGGACTTCAACTCTAGGCGGGCCAGTCAGGCGCAAAGGGAGGAGAGGTTGAAGTCCGAGGTTGATAGGTACCGAGATCGGGCCTATAAGTCTGAAGACCGGGTGAAGGCATTGGAGCGCGATCATGCGCTGGCTCATAAAAGCTGGACTGATGCCTGTCAGGCTACTAATCAAGAGATGATGAAGCTGAAGGATCAGGTGCAGGTGCTGAAGAATGAGAATGCGAAGCTGGCAGAGACCGCGGAGAGTCACGCAAAGGTGTTGGCTGATAAAGACTCGATGGTGGCGGGTCTGCGGTCCGATCTGCGCAACAAAGATAATGAGCTGGTGGCTGCCTCTTCTCAGCTGTCTGAGCTAGCGGGTGAGAAAGAGGCTTGGTTGAAGGAAAAGGCGGGGATCACAGCGGAGAGGGCGCCGTTAGAGGAGTTACTGACCCTGGCGCAGACAGAGGCTGAGAATGCCAAGACCCTCCTGGATGAGGGCAACGTGGCGCAGGAGAAGTATCAGGAAATCCTTCGCTGGGTGATGACCGAGGGTATCGCCTGGGTAAGTACTTTGTAGACTTTTAACTTTGCCTTTGTGTTTATCTATAATCTGATTCTGATATTTGTTATTTATGCAGATTTTCAAACGGTTCTGGAACGAACCTAATCTTGGCGATCAGGTTGCTGCTATAGCCGCTGCTGCGCGCGCTGCTGGGGAGGCGGAGGGATTCGACAGCGGGTTTTACCATGCGTTGAACGGTGATCGTATTACTGATGGTGCGCATGATGGTAAACCCCGCGAGAAGGAGTATGAAGCCGAACTTCTCAAGTTCGAGCAGATCGAGTTCCCTATCTTGAAGACGGTTGCAGAGTGCAACCAGTATGCCGACCCAGCTGGCGCCCTCCGTTACTTTATAGAAGAATCCGACCGTTTGGGTGCGGAGGCGCAGCAGAAGGGGAAGCAACCAGCGGGTGGTGGTGAAGGTACGTCCGGCGGTGGTCCAGAGGGTGAAGATGAACAGCTGGTGGACTTTGAAGCGTCCGGGGAGGAGTAGGCTGTTTAGTATGTTTTTCCTTTTTAAACTTTTGTAAAGCTTGAGGCAGCTTGAACGCCTCCTTTTGTGATGTGAATATATGAAGTACTTTGTGTAAATTTTGGATTGATTGTTTAGTCCGGCGATAGTTATGAGTGGTATCTATGCCTTGAAGACCCAATTCCAGTAGTACACAATGTAAGTTAAAAGATAAAAATTTCTTAGGATTCCCAAAAAGGGTGGCTTAGGCATGTGTAGCCCAAACGTTTACAAGGATTACATATAACAGAAACGTAATTGTGCCGCATTCCAGGAGCGCGGGACGGGCCTGCCATCAAGTTTTTCTAGCGCGTAGGCGCCTTTGCCCAAAATTTCTTGTATTTTGTAGGGGCCTTCCCATGTTGGGGCGAGTTTTCCTTGCTTTTCTGTGTTCGAGGCGCTATTGTTTCGGAGGACGTAGTCTCCGATGTTGAAGTTATGTAGTTTAACTTTGTGATTGTAATAGCGCTCCAGTTGATTTTTGTACCGGGCTTCTTTGATGGCGGCAAGCTCCCGCCGATCTTCGAGTAAATCAAGGTTTAATCGTAGCTCTTCGTCATTTTGGCCTTTTTCCGCCATGAGTACTCTTGCGGAGGGGCATCCTATTTCTGCGGGAATGACGGCTTCGGAGCCATAGGTTAGGCTGAATGGGGTTTCGCCATTGCTAGTTTTGGCCAGTATGTGATTTGCCCATAAGACATGCGGGAGTTCGTCCACCCATCCTGTTCGCTTGGTGCCCAGGCGTTTTTTGATGCCTTCGATGATGCTTCGGTTCGCTCTTTCGACTTGGCCGTTTCCCTGGGGATGCGCTACTGAGGTGAAGATTTGTTGGACTCCCATTTGCGCCAACCATTGTTGTAAATGTTGGTCAGTGAATTGGGTTCCATTATCGCTTATGATTTGGTATGGCAGGCCGAATCTGCAGATGATAAATTCCCATATGAATTTCTTGGTGTGTGCGCCGTCGATTTTTGCTAGTGGCTTTGCCTCGATCCATTTTGTGAAATAGTCGATTGCCACTATTAAGAATTTGACGTTTCCTGGCGCTGTGGGGAATGGGCCAACGAGGTCGATTGCCCATTTCTGAAATGGCCATGCTGCTGTGACGGGGATTAGGTCATTTTTTGGACGCAGCGTGTTAGGCGCGTGGCGTTGACAGGAATCGCATTTGCGCAGTTCTGCTACTGCGTCTGGGTGCATACCCGGCCAATAATAGCCTGCGTTCATTAGCTTAGCCACTACCATTCTGGGTCCTGCGTGTAGTCCGCAGGTACCTTCGTGGATGTCCTTGATGAGGAATGAGGCGTCTTCTTTGTCGACACATCGTAGTAGTGGACCTAAGTATGATCGTCGGTAAAGGATTCCATCCGTTAATTGATAGTGCAGGGCTTTGTGCTGAAGTTTTCGTGCTTCCGCCTTGTTGTCGGGTATTGTTCCGGATGTGAAGTACGCTTTCAGTGGCGCCATCCAAGAGGTGTTACCTGTTTGGATGACGTTAACCTGCCTTGTTGGGACGGATGGAGTTTCTTGTAGTTCAACCCGGACGTTTTTGGCCATGTGGTCAAAGACTGTGGAGGCCATTTTGCTTAGTGCGTCGGCGGGTTTGTTGTCGCTTCGGTTGATGTGAAGGACTGCGCAGGAAATAAATTTGCGCATGAGTGTCTTGGCGTGTTGTAGATATAGGGCCATTGTGGCGTCTTTTGCGTCATACGTGCCATTGATGTGGCCTGCTACTAGTAGTGAGTCGACATGCGCTTCTACGTGAGAAGCTCCCATTTGATGTGCGATGCGTAGTCCTGCTAGTAGCGCTTCGTATTCTGCCTCATTGTTTGTTGCGGCAAAATCTAATCTGATGGCGTATGTGTACTCTTTTTTGTTTGGGCTGATCAGCCGCAAACCTGCACCTGCGCCGTCTGAGTTGGACGCTCCGTCGGTATAAAGTTTCCATCTTTCATTTTCCGGCGTTGGTTGCGCGGGGTCCTGCTCGGCTAAGCATTCGGCGATTTTGTCCGTTGGTATTTCGGTTGCGAAGTCAGCGAGGACCTGTCCTTTAACTGCGGGTCTGGGCTTGTAGTTGATGGTGTGTTCACCTAGTTCGATTGCCCATTTTGCTAGACGTCCTGAGGTTTCCGGCTTGCGTAGGACGTCGCTGATTCTGTAGTCTGTTAGGACGTTTATTGGGTGGCCATGGAAATACCGGCGTAGTCTGCGCGAAGCGTGAATGAGAGCTAGTACTAATTTTTCCATGGTGGAGTACCTGGTTTCTGCGTCTAACAAGGTTCTACTAATGTAGTAGATGGGTGTTTGTACAGTTTTTCGATCTACCAAAAGTACCGCGCCGATTGCCCGCTCTGTTACAGAGAGGTATAAGGTTAGCGGTTCTTTGGGTAGTGGTGCTGTGAGAGTAGGTAAATTCATAAGACATTCTTTCATTTCTTTAAAAGCTTTTTCCGCCTCAGGGGTCCAGCGGAAATTACTTTTCTTAAGACAATTTTTGAGAGTGTCTACAAATGGAAAAGACTTAGAAGCGTAATTTGAAAGGAAGCGGTTGAGGGCGACTAGGCGTCCCATTAGCGTTTGTACTTCCTTGATGCTTGTTGGTGAAGGCATTCTTTCAATGGCTAGGACTTTGTCTGGATTCGCGCGGAAACCGTCGCGCGTGACAACAACGCCTAGGAATTTTCCTTCTTCCATCCCGAAGGAACATTTGCTGGGGTTGAGCTTCATGCGCACCTTTCGCAGTTGATTGAATGTCTTCTGGATGTCTTCCAGCATGTTATCTTCGTCTTTGCTTTTGATGACGAGGTCATCAACGTATACTTCCAAGCGTACTCCTATCTCATGGACGAAAGCGCTGTCCATGAGACGTTGGTATGTGGCTCCCGCATTTTTCAGACCGAAAGGCATTTTGGTGTAGCAGAAGATGCCCGTGTCTGTGCGGAAGGCCGTTTTATCTTCATCTTCCTTCGCCATTTGGATCTGGTGGTAGCCTTTGTAGGCGTCGAGGAAGCATTTGAAGCGGAATGGTGCTAGGGAGTCCACTTTTAAGTCGATTTCTGGAAGAGGGTAGCAATCCTTTGGGCAAGCTTTGTTTAGGTCTTTGTAATCGACGCACATGCGCCATCCGCCTGTAGCTTTACCTACCATGACCGGGTTGGCGACCCATGTTTGGTAGCGTATTGGGCGGATGATGCCGGCGTTCAGTAGTTCGTTGACCTGTTCGTTCATCGCCTTTGTTTTCTCCGGTCCCATTTTGCGCATCTTTTGGGCCACTGGTTCCACTGATCTGTACGTGTTGAGTTTGTGTTCCGCGATGTTTCTTGGAACGCCGATCATGTCAGATGGTTGCCAGGCAAATATGTCTATGTTCTTTACTAGCAGTTGCTTAAGGTGCGCCCGTATGGTGTTGGAGATTTCATGGCCGATGATGACCGTTTGGTCCGGGAATTTAGGGTTAAGAACCCAGTTTTCCGGTTCCGATCGGGTTTGTGTTTTTTGTGGTTTTGCCACGTCGATCGTGTGGCACTGTTTGTTGCCACGGATTACTGCTACGCCGGTTCGGGTTGGGAAACCCACCATTTGGTGCGGGGTGGAGGCATTGGCGTTGAACTTTGCCAAGCCTTCCCTCCCTAGTAGGACATCATGGCGAGAGGTCGCTGGTAGTACCATGAAGTCACAGATTTCTGTGCGTTCGTGGGTACCATCTGTTAAGGTAACCGGGAAGGTGATAATGCCGCGTGGCATGATGACTTCATCAATGAAGCCTGAGATTGGTGCGTTGACTGGAACGAGGCGGGCTTTGTCGTCCTCGTCCAATTGTTGAAAACACTGATCATATATGATGTCAGTGCTGCTTCCGCCGTCTAGGAACATTGATTGTGTTCGATAATGTCCTACGACGCCGGTGACGATTAATGGCGCGGTGGCGGAGGGTCCTCCTCGTACTTTGGGGAGGAGGACATCCGCCTCTTTCCAAGAGTCGTCAGTCTCTCGTGGGCGCTTTCCTTTGTTCTGGCGCTTGCCCGTGGCGGAGATCATGTTACAGTGATGGTGCGGGGTATGTCTGATGTAGCTTGTTTGCAGATTCCGGATTTGTTTCTTTCCGGGCTCTTCGTGTTTGTCGTCGTAGTTGTTGCGCCCGCTCTTGTTGACGTTTTTGACGAGGTGACCGAGCTGGCCTGTTTTTAATGCCGCCTCTATTTCTAGCTTTAAGCTGTAGCAGTTATCCGTTAGGTGGCCATAATCGTTATGGTATTCGCAGTATTTGGTATGGTCGACATTCTTTCTTTTGCCCAATATCTTGGGTTCTTTGAAAGTGACCTGCTCTGTTTTGAGCACCTGCGACGGAGTTTTTGTGAGCGGCGTCCAGTCGGTGTTCTTTTTGGCTGGGGCCTTGTGGTCCCTTGATTGTTTGTTTGTGATCGTTTGACGGGCGTCATTGGCGGATGAGTATTTGCCTTCGTCCGTTGGTCCTGAAATGCGCGACCAAACGGATTGCTTGCCTTTGTTTCTGTTGGAGCTGTTGGTTTGATTGTATCCGCGCTGTTGTTTGATGGAGCGCTCTGAGGATGCGTATATTTTTGAAGCTTTAATGACTTCTTCCCAGGAATCAGGGACCCCTGTTTTCCCGGATAGGGTTTTCATCAGATCCTCGCTGCGCACGCCGTGAATAAAGCCTGCGCGGGTCAGTTCTTCTCCGCAGCCGATTTGAAGTGCTTCCTTGTTGTAGCGCACGATATAGTCATCGATGGATTCGTTGTCTGTGCGCTGGCATAGGAGGATGTGGGCCTTGTCTCTTTTGTGCCGCATGAGGTGGGAGAAGTGATCTTTGAACTTCTGGATGAGGTCATCAAAGTCTAAAATGCCTCCTATGGGGAGGTTATCAAACCAAACTCTGGCTGCGCCTGTTAGGGTTTGTGCAAATAGGTGACACCAAACCTGTACAGGCCAAAGGACTGTGGTTCCGGCGCACTCGAAATCATGTAGATGATCGGTGGGGTCTCGCAGGCCATCGTATCTACCGATGCTGCTTGGGAGTTTTGCTTGTTTTTCTATTGGTGCGGTGGCTATTCGTTGACAAAATTTAGAGCTTAAAGCGAACGACTTAGGCCTGTATGGTCTGTTTAAGTCGTCGTCTTCTTTGTGGTGTGATGTCGCCGAGTGGGTTTTTGTCAGCTTCCGCTTTTTGGCTCTTGAGGGTGTGGCGTCTGAATCGCTGGTGGGTTGGTATCCGTCGGATTCTGACGCGGAGTCTACTAGGTCTAGGTCACGCGTGTTCTTGCTGCGACCTGCGACGTGAGACTTTGGTCTTGTAGCCTGCTTTTCCTTCCCCTTTCGGCTGTGTTTTGCGGAAGGGGAAGCCTTACTCTTGGACTTGCTGGTTTGGATTTTTGCCAGCATGTTTTGATAGATCTTGGTGTTTTTGAGTTGCTTTCGGAAGAGCCACTCATCAGGGTCCATTGGTGTGTTGGGTGCGTCAGAATCAGATGATTCTGAAGCCGTGACTGCGCAGGGCGGGGTTTGTTCCCTGATGGTTGCTGCCTGTGTGTCCTTATCCGGAGTTTGGAGCGTTGCCGCTCTGGTGGTCTGAACGACCGTAGAGGGGGTCGCTCCCTTGGATCCGACAGGGGTTAGATCAGTCATTTTGTGAGTAAAAGATGTGGTTTTGAAAGTTTTGTGAGTCTTTCAGCCGGTACGGATGGCGCCAATGAAGAAACAACGAGTATAACTGAGTTAGATGTAGGGTATGATTTAAGTGAAATATGAGGTGACGACTCGTGTTCGCAGCAGGGTATAATCCTTTGCTCACAACGACGATTGATCTATGGTTATATACACGAATGGCAAGCAAACATATATAATGGACAAAGATATAAGTGGTTCGATCTCGTAAGATCTACGTCCACTGTGAAAGGTGATCTTTATTGATATATGGTGTGAATAACGATACAAGTGGAAGTACAAGTGTGCTTGTTCTTATTGGCTAGTATTCAACGTCCAGAGAAAGGAGGTCGAGCCCTCCTTTTATAGGAGATGCATGGGCCTCATCTTTTGGAGCCCATCTCTCCTTTACTGGGCCGGGCCGGGGGACCGGGCCGGTTAGTTGGCAGGCCCACCTAGTTAGATCCTAACTCTTGGTTAGATAAAGTGATCCAAGTTGGGGAGGGCCTCTTCCGATTGGACCACGTGTCATCCCGCGGTTGGCTGGTTGGGAGGTTCATTGTCCTCCACACACGTGGCGAGTTGTGAACAGTCAGCTGTCAGACGACTGACCACTCGTCAGCTGACATCTGACGGGGGGAGGCAAGTTGGTGTCCAAGGGGGATGTCTTTAGGTGTTGTCAACTGGTGCCCCTGCGCCTTTGGCGCTGTGGTAGTCCTGAAAGTGATTATTCCCGCGGGTGTTAGAACTTCCTGCGGAGGTATTTTTGAATGGCGGGTAGGGTGCGCCTGAAAGTGGTACCCTACCCCTTCAATAATCATCAAGGTTAGTTTGTTCTCGAGGCATCCGGTTTCACTCATGGGAAACGGTAAATGGCCTTTTTCAGGAGTTAAAAGCATGGAAGGATTAAAACTTTTAATCTTAGATTTTTTTTTGGAAGGTGTAGATCAGTTGGAAACCCATTAGCTTGCTTCAACCCTTTTTTGCGGAAGTCAAGCCACCCGGGTTCGAACCGGCACCCCACCAAAGCAGAGCTGGAATAACACATCATAGGCCACACCCACATGAGGCAATTTATGCCACCAGTGAGATTCGAACTCGAGACCCCGTGCGGGAACCTCCCTAGGGAGTAAACCCTCACATCCTCAACCAGCTGGGCTGGAATCACGGAACAACGTTTAATCTTATATGGTAGCGGAAAATCACAAAATTTGCAACGATGTATACTAAGAAATATTTACATTGTATTAATTAAATCAATTAAGCTATTTCATTTTTACATCTTCTGTCACTTTTCATTTTATTTTTTGTTGAACCGTGAAATTCAGGGGCCTCTAACCTAGTTATAATATAAAAGAAAGAGGAAATATGAAATATAAATATTATTGTTGTTGTTAATATAATCATTACAACTTCACATAGTTAAAGCAAAAGATAATTATCTGATTGACCCAGACACCCCTTAAATGTCGCGCATAAGAGAGCAAAGATAATGACGATAAAGAATGGTATTAGGGGCATTCACGGTCAGGTCGGTTTTAGATATACCAAACCGACCGAGTTGGGTGGGTCAACGAACCAGCCAGCTTGGCTGTTTGAACTGATTTTTTAATTTTGTTACTTTTTAGCTTGTGTTACAAAATTGAAATGATAAAAGGTGGTTCATGATTATAAACTTAGAATCCATATACATAATGTAAATATTCCAAAAATGAAATGAAATAAACGAAAACACAATTATAAATATAAAAAACAAATAAGTGAAACTCAAAAATATATTATTCATCAAGCTATGAAAACTAATACTAAGGATAATAAAGGACAACTAGCTGGTTTGGTTAAACTGCTTAATCGTTGAAACCGAACTGTTTGGATCTCAAATCGGTCGATCAGTTTGTGAACACCCCCTAATGGTATCTAAAACATTTAACTATGTACGTTAATAAAATAACTGAAGGAGGCCAGTTATATATACGTTAATAAATCGACTTCACGTATGCAAATATTAATATTATACTACAAAATAATAATATAACATATGCAAATATAACAAAATAATTTCAAAAAAAATAATAATATTATAACAATACGATATAAATGGCCAGATTTTATAAAAAAAAATGCACTACCAAACTAATTTTATTATTAAAAAACGAAAATTTTTAAACTTTATCCTTTACAAATGAAAACACTAAAATTATGCAACAAAAATTCCTAATTTAAAGGGGGTGGGAAAATCAGTTTTAAAATTTAAACCTATAGGGGCCTACTAAAGTTTATGCTATAAATATATAGTAATGTATACATATTTTATTTGCTAAAGCAGTTACACATGGATCTAAATCTGAATTCGAAGGTTGAGACTTCAAAGGTTAGGTTTTTCTTAGTTTATATGTTTTATTTTCCTCATTTTACTAATTATACCTATTTTATATGTTAACTTCTTGGTATTGCAGATTCATTTAGATGAAAATATGCTGAATTGAACAAACCAGCAGCAACAGAAGCATCTAAGGTTGTGCCTAAGGTTGGTTTTTTCTTAGTTTATGTTTTTCATTTGCCTCATTTTACTAACTATACCTATTTTATATGTTATCTTGTTGGTTTTACAGATTCATTTAGATGAAAAACATTCTGAATTGAACAAACCAACAACCACAGAAGCATCTCAGCACGATGATGGTGACGATAGTGTTGAGATTATTACTCATGGTGCAATGTTTAGTTCCCACAAATCTGATTTTCAACGTGAATTTAGTGAAGAGGTAATATTATTATTTATTTAATCTTCTTTTAATTCTTGAATTAAAATTTTGCACTTATTTTAAGGATCGGATGACTGAAACACAAAGAAAAATATTATACGAATGTAAAATAAGTATCGCAATACAAAGTATCGCTCCCGCTGCATCGTGCGGGTTTCCTACTAGTTTAATTAAATGTTAAAGGAGTACCGAAGAAGGTGAAGGGAGGGAGGGGTAGTGTAGGAATAAATTTTTAAGTTTTAACTAATAATCAAAGATAAAATTACTATAATAACTTTCTAAGCATTTTAATTTACACCTAAGGTAGCGTTTGGTACGCAGGAATGAGAGGCGTAATGGAATGGAGCATTACGATAGAATGAAAAAAAAGGTGTTTGGTTGGTCAAGGTAATTGAATCATCCATTACCTACTCCATTCCATCACCTCTAAAAACCCTCATATTCATTCCATCCAACCCCCCTATTTTTTTTCCATTCCATTCCCTCTGTCACCCTTCATCACCACTGACCACCACCACCACCCACCTCTACCACTAGCGCCCATCGCCACCGACCACCGCCACCACCGACCACTTCGTCACCCACCACCGACCGCCGCCACCCACCGACCACCGCCGTCACTCTCCGTCACCGACCACCGCCACCGTCACCCTCCGACTACCACCATCACCACCACCACTGTCAACCACCGCCACCCACCGCTAACCGCCACCTCCACCATCTACCACCAAAACCGACCACCACCAAGAACCGACACTCTCCGTCACCGACCATTGCCACCCACCGACCACCACCGCCACCACCACTGCCAACCGTCGCTGCCACCACTCACTGTCGCCAACACTCCTTGTCACGGCCCGCCGCCACCAACCACCACCACCGTCACCGCTACTATCACTACCAGACGCCGCCACCGACCACCACCACTGTCACCGCTACTATCACCACCAAACGCTGTCACCGACCACAACCACCATCACCGCTACTATCACCACCAGAAGTCGCCACTCACCACCACCGACCACCACCACCACCCATCGTCGTCACCGCCACTGACAACCACTACCACCACCACCGCCGTCGGCGCTGCCGCCACCACCGACCACCACTACCTCTACCGCCGTTGGCGCTGCCGCCACTACTGACTACCTCTACTCACCACCCCTGATTTTTTTCCTTTGTCTTTTCCTTAATACCAAACAATACAAAATAATAATTTATTCCATTCTTACGTGTAACTAAAGTACTAAACAAGACTATGGAATGGTAATCATCCATTTCATTCCCTTGTCCATTCCATTCTCTCATCCATTCCATTACCCCATCAACCCTTATCAAATAAGCTTTATTCTCTCGTATATGTTGTTTCAAAAGTTATACCCATGACAAAATTATAATATGGTACATCACACTTCCTTAATAAGATAATATAGATTATTTCATCCAAAGTGAAATCTAATCCCAAAGCAACAGCATTGTTTTGGTATTGATTATTCTCTAGGCTACACACTTTTCTTAGAATTAAACACTCTAAAAACTACTAAACTTATATTTGGTAACATAAAATTGAGTAGTAAAAGTCGTATCTTTGGGTTCGATATTTGGTACTTGCAGAAAGCTATGCTACACACGGTAGGTTCACTAGTTTTAGTCTACTAAGCAACTAGCGTTTCTTATAGATTTAAAACTTTGATAACGTTTTGGTAAAAGCCCACGTTTTCCTTGGCTATAAAACATCAAGTTTTTGACGCTATTGAATTACTTTTTAAACTTACTAAAACTACACATCAGTTGCGTTAAAATTTTTTCTCGACATTGCGATATAAATTTTAATTGAAAATGAATTGTATTCAAAATAACAATATGGTGACAAACTTGTATGATCTAACTCAAAAAATAAAGTCATCTTTTACGTCGATCGAAAATCATAAAAACGAATATCAATACTGGTTCCAATAACGCTAGTGGTAACGATGCTGTTGGTCAGTACCGACTTAGGGGTTGTTTGGTAATGAGGCTCTGGACCATTCAGCGCTGAATGATTCAGCATTCAGCACGTTTGTTTCAGCTTCTGAATGGAACGGTTAAGGCTGAACCATTAAGACTTGGGATGTTGCTGAACCATTAAGCACTGAACTAGGATGAACCTTAATGAGGCTCTCCTACTAATGTGGGACAAGAAAACTAACCATTAAGAGGTCCAACTTAATGATTCAGCACTTAACCATTCAGACCTCTTAGCCATTCAGACCTCTTAATGATTCAACACTTAATCAACCAAACAACCCCTTAGTTCTTCACCATATCATCATTTTCGAACACAACCAAGTTTTAAATAAGATTTGGAGAATACGACACCAACGACTAATATGTTGCCATATAATCGCCGCCACATAACATGAGATAATCAAATGATCTGTTGTTTCGCCTTCCGAGTCACATAAACCAAACCTCTGGTCACCAACATTCACGTTCCTTCGGCCAAGAGCAAGGTGGCTAGGATCTAATTCATTTCCGCCCTCCAAACAAAGATATTGCATTTACTCAAAACCCACTTACACCAATCCAAAACAAACAAATGACTTGAATCAATCCCCGAGGTATCTCTCTGCCAAGACCACCCATCACCATTCAGACAACCGGACAGAACTGGGCCAAATTAAGAGACAGTTCCAGTCCAAAATCTCCAACTACGTCGTAGGATTCCGCTTCCATCGCCATTTCCAACATTGAATCTGATTTTGGACTCCAACCCAGTCCCTCATGGCTCATATTGGAAAACATCTTTCAAAGGTTCTTTACGCAGTCATGGAATGGATCCAAAAACGAATGCATTCTCCATTCTCCATTCCCCGCCTCGCCCTTAATAAATCGATGCATATTTAATCCCGACACGATAAAGTTGGATCCCTTCTCACAATATTCCTCCAAACTCTAGTTAAAAGATTATTACAGGAGAGAATTGACCAACCTCTTTTCTTTAGATAAAAGACATTGATATCTTTTCTCCTCAAGCTGTGATGTTCACTCTTTAGGCAAGGTGACTCGATCCCAAGCCACCCGGTAGATTTTATTTACCTCCATAGAACCTCCCCAAAGGAATTTCTTCATAATGCACTCCAACCTATCAATAACTTTTCACGGCGCCTTGTAGAGCGAAAAGTGATTAAATTCAAGAAACAATCAAGAACAGATTTTATACCATACCAAAAAAATAAGTGATCAACATTTATTAGTTAAAGGGTCTAAAAGATATGCTACATTAGTGTGAAGTTGTTGTATTGGTTTATAAATTCTTTTAAACCTAAACAGTTGATCAAATTACAAAATAAAACGAAACAAAATTACAGACAGGTTAGAGAGGCCAAGAGAACACAAAAACAAAATAAAATAACAATCATTGATCCTGTAGTTGAAATCATCCTAGACTCCACTTATGAACTTCTCTTGTAAACCAGACACGTAAATAGTTTAAATTTTCAACCCGGAATGGATCGCAACCACTCCTCCCACAAGATTTTCATACTCAACCTGTTGAAACCCAGCATCCGCGATCATCGAAGCAAAAACATCCTGCAAAAGCACAAGCAGAAAGTAAAACTTTAGGTTGTGTAGAGTAAAACCTACATTAGCGATACGTGCCAACCCCACGTTTTGCCATGCACACCATACCCGCTTCTTCATACAAGCAAATCATGCAACATGGGTTCCTAAAGTGTCTGTATTTCCATTTTTATGTCATGCTCTTTTTAGTTTTCATTTGGGTTGTAGCCTATATAAAGGCCTTGAAGTTTTAATATTAAAGAGCAAGAAATAAATTAAGAAAATTGTTACTATCGTGTCTCTTCTCTAATCTTGTTCTTGGGAGATTGACCATCTCGAATCGGTCCCTATCAATTAGACAATAGCTGATAGTGGAACGAGCCAAACAGGTTGAAAGTCTTCAAAAGTCTATATTTAATGGAACTTTCTAAATTGTTTAATTTTGAAGATTTTGGTTACTATTATTGTAATACTTTCCGTAATCATAACTGACGCCTTAATTGTTTTTTAGATGCATAAAAACGAACACAAACTGATTGCGGTTAAACCAAATGCATACTTGACGAGGAAAACGTCGAACGCTCTCCACCAAATACTGATAAGAATCACGATCTCCTGCAACAAGCTCTCCTACAGCTGGAATGACTGAGAATGAGTAGTAATCATACCTGATGACAAAACAATATGAGGGTGTGAAATCTGAAATGTAATAGAAATAATAATTATCATCTTAGAAAAAGAGTTCAGTTTTGACTTTGAAAAGTCAACATAATACATGCATCTTTTGTTAGTATCTCAATTGTGTCTGCTGTCTACTTGATAATACTTTAATTGTTTTTTCTCTATTAACGTGAGAACCCGTTACCGGTAAACTAACAAGGATCCCATCAATACTATGCCAACCAATGGGGCCAGAGAAAACACAGCTTGAGCCGGACAGGTGGCCCACAAGGTTATTAAATGCAGAAATCTAGTGGAAGCTAGATTCAATAACCCGAGACGTTTGCTAGAGGGCCTCAAGCACTTACCAAAGCACCACCCTTGATGATTTACTTACAATTGTTTAATCCACTGTTCTTTTGCTTGAATCAAATATAATGCGATTTGTTTGACACTCACAAGCGAATTGTTGACTAAAAGTTTAACCGCTCATATATATCTCTCTCTCTCTCTGTGTGTATTTATTTGTAAGTACTTACAGCTGCTTGAATATCGGAGTGTCTACATGGCTGAGTTCAAGGCAAAGGAATCTCCCTCCCCTTTTGAGTACCCTGATATAAAAGCAAATTTTAACAGAGAATATTTTTCAGTAATAATTATAAAATATTTTTCGGCAAATTTTGATGTCATGTGATAAATAATTCTATAAAAAAAAAAACTAAAGACATAACATTCAACAGGGTACAGAAGTACCTGTATGCTTCAGCAAGAACTTTTTCAATGTGTGTAACATTCCTAATACCAAAAGCAATAGTGTAACCATCCATTGAATCATCCTTAAAAGTAAGCTTTTCTGCATCACCCTCGACCCATACAAGGGACCCCAGATTTCCAAGCCCTACGTTAGTTGGAAGACAGCTCGTTAATAAAATTGTATCATCTCTCAAAATAATAATGTGGGCAATGAATTTGAGTTTAACAAATTACAAACGCTTACCTCTTTCTTGGGCTCGCTTTTTGCCAACATTTAACATATTTGGATTAATATCACAAACATGAATCTGAGTTTCTTCCTGCAAATTATATTCGAGTGTGTCGTCCATGGCTCTGCCACTGTTAATAGTTTCCAGAATCCTGAAAGCAACATCACCTGTGAAATTCAATAAACACAAGATTCTTTGAGATGAAGTTTCAACTTCATTAAATAAAGATATAAAAAACGAAAAAAACAAAATACCAACCTGTCCCGCCGGCTACATCAAGATGCTTCATCCCAGGAAACGGAGTCAATTTTGAAACCAATCTGGAAAAGAGTGAGAATTACAAAAAGGGCTAGCAGGCGTATGACGGAATGCGAAATGAAATTGAGTTTTTAAATTCACCTATCTTTCCACAACCTATGCAGTCCACCACTCATCAAATCGTTCATGATGTCATAGTTTGATGCAACCTTGGTGAAGACATTACCAACCAATTGGCTTTTTTCTTCTTCATTTACTTCTTTAAATCCTGCAGTACCACTAGAAAGTCAATACATGGGTTTTCTTCCTCAAATGAAATAGTCTGAGCAATTACCATATTTTTTCATCAATCAACTAGCCTTTGGGGTGAATCGATATATTCTATAGTAGTTTACTATTGCAAATATTCTTAAAAATAAGGGACAAGATAAACACTGATTAACTTCTGTTACATATATGATAAAAATACATATGGCTTGATAGTTTAACTAACCATACGCATATGAGCTTTATTTAGGTTTTTACCTGTGTTCAAAATTGAATTTTGCATATTTCAGTGAGCTAGCAGCAAAACAAGAAAGGGCTGCATGATTACTATGTCCCTTTTGGTTTTTGAGTATATGTGTGCTATTATTGGTCTACTTAAAAAGCTAGCACTTCATGCAGAATTATTGTTGATAAGGGCTATCAAGCAGAAGCAAAAAAAAAAAAAAAAAATCTTTAAGTAACTTGTAAGATTACAACCACACTATCTAAAAAGTTTCTTGTAGGAATGTAATAAGAAAATTGGTGTGCATCCAACGTTCTATATATCAGATTCCAGCAAGATAAAGTAGAGTTTTCAATTTTAGCTGGCATATATATTATATTTCGAGCAACGGGAAAGGAAATGTTGTGTCTAACCTAATACTACGTGTGATTGCAATGTTAATAAGCATATACATATTATATGCAAAATGTGATTTAACTAAATCACAGAATCTGCATGATGTCCTTTTCTTCTATCATGTAAAAGAATTAAGTGAGTATATAGGATAACAGCATTTTCACTAATAATTCAGTAATTATAAAAAGAATAAATGAAAGCAGGGTAGCAATATTGACCTACCGAAGCTAGTAGCATGCGAATGCAGTGTAGCAGCAGGAGCAAACCTGGGTAATAGGTTGCTCCTCAGTCTCCTAGCAATCATTCTAACCGACATTGTTTAACTCTGTCAAAGTCAACAAGTAAATAAGGGATTAAAGAATATATATAGTGAGTGAATAGGCTCTACCATACGATAAGTTTCATGCCAAAGCATAACAAAATAAGCATAATGTATACATGCAACCAGATGTGTGATTTTAAGTAGTCCTCTAATAGTGTAACTCTACAATGACTCTACAATAAAGGCTCTCATGATGCATTAAAACTAGTGAAATCACTTGCAAATCGAGATCGAAAAGTCACAATGAAACCTACTAGGCACATTGTAGCGGGCGAGCTATAAGCCCTTCACACAATTTCCTGACACTTAATAAGGTTAACTGTTGCATATGAATATAGTTCTAAACATGATATATCAAAACAAAAATAAACTCATTAAACTATCAAGCACTTCCCTTATTGTAGCTCTAATATCACATCCATAACAGACCCATTAAAACTACCATTATAATTAAAAAAAAAAAAAAACAAATTCCATGAATGTGAACTCTGTGAGACATTTTATCAAACACCTTGAGTGCACCACAAAAATGTGATCAAATATGAAAAATAGCATGTGGGTTTTCTAATTTGGAACAGTTATAACGTACGAAAGATACTACATATGGAAAAACTACAACACCCACCAATCAATTACATAAAAACAGGTTTTATATTATAAGAAAAATAAAGAAAGTTTAGAACTTTATATTCGGTTTATATACCACAATATTATAGGTATCACTGGAGTGATAGAAGCCGTTGCAGTCGGTCGTAGCTGAGAGGCGGTGACGAAGCAGTAGTTGTATGATCCGGTGGATCGGTTACTTTTCTTTTTCTTATCATTTTTAGGCAATTGCTTTTATATTAACCATCTAAGCGGCTGTTTGGTTGACTAAGGGATGTTTGGGATTGATTATTCAAAATATATTATGTGTTTTGAAAAAATATGAGTGAAACTGCTTTTAGATTATTGTGTTTTGGTAGCCTAAAAAACTGATTATCTACGTTTTTAAAACGCAATCCCAAACACTAAAAACTGATTATCTAGGCTTCAAAACGCAATAATCTAAAAATAAGATTCAAAACGCAATCCCAAACACCCTCTGTGTGTTGAATCATTAAAAAGTCTGCATGGTTAAGTGCTGAATCATTAAGTGCTGCTTTGTTGGACCTTTAAATGGTTAGTCTTCTTGTCGCACATTGGTAGGAGAAGTAAAAATGGATTTATTCAGTGCTTAATGGTTCAGCAACTTCTCAAGGCTTAATGGTTTAGCATTAACCATTCCATTCAGATGCTGAAACAAACACACTGAATAAGTTGAATGCTGAATCATTTAGCACTGAATGATTCAGATGATCATTAGAGGATCAACCTTAACCATTCCATTCAGATGTTGAAAACAAACACACTGACTAAGCTGAATGTTGAATCATTCAGCGCTGAATGATTCAGAGGATCATTCAGCGATGAATGATTCAGAGGCTCATTAAGAGCCTTACCAAACAAAAAAATAGTCGTTTTTTTCTCCGTTTTTTATATAGCACTATGGTACTCGTTTGAAAGATAATAAAACGCTCGTTAATTTGGTGTAATTTTTTTCTTTAAAAAATCTCATATATAAAAGATATTAAAGTTTAAAAGTTATGAGAGAAAACATGAGAGAAAAAATAATAAAGTTTTAATATTTAAATTTAGTAGATTATGTATTTAATATATTATGTTAAATCATATTTAAACCATATTTATTCTTTTTTTTAATTGGTCTAGAGTTGCCACATCACATCCTATGTGGCATCTCTTAAAAGAGAGATTGCATAATATTTTGACATGTCATCAAAATGGCTTTGGTTTATTATATGTATAGATATTAAACATAAAATAAAATTTAAATTTTATATTAAATATAACACAAATTTTCAGTAAACTTAATTCTAATTCACTTTAATATTTAGCAAACAAAGAGCATTCATAACAGCTCCACCATTTTCTATATTTTCAAAATTTATCTCTTATTTAAAAAAATCTGATATTTCATCCACTATTTTTATCTTTATCTTACTTACAAACATCTATTTTATTATATTCCATATTTTTATACCGTGACAATAATTTGATATAGAATGAATAATAATAATAATAATAATAATAATAATAATAATAATAATAATAATAATAATAATAATAATTCATATATGAAAAGCTAGAGCAGTTTGTCATATTATAAAAATTGGGAGAAAATTGTAGTTTTCGTCCCTGTGGTTTGCCTAAACTAACAGGTTCAGCCCAGGCTTAACACCCTGAGTACCTGTGCTTTCATTTTCTAACAGTTTACATCCCTCGACCTAACGTCCGTCACCTTGCCGTTACATCACCCCCACGTGCAGTTCACGTGAGGGGTACTCTGGTCATTTAAAGTCGTTAATGAAGGGCAGTTTGGTCATTTCAATCCCTGGAATATGAACGTTATAATTTGAAGAAGCAATCTTCTTCTTCCCCAATTCCACTTCAAAAACCTTAATGTGTAATCCATTGTTTTACTCCAATTCGAGATCAACAATGTTCAATTGGAGCTGAAATTATCATCTACGAAATGAAAGATGGAGTGATGTTCCTCCAATTTGCAGATTTTGTTATTTGTGTTGTACTTTGTTCATACTTTGTTATTTGTGTTGAACATTGTAATAAATTTGAATTGGAATGAAATGAAAATGATTTTGTTACTTAAACATTGCATACATTTCATTCATAGCAACTTGTTACATCAGCATCATGTTTTAGTTGTTCATCACTTCCATTTGTTACATGTTTCACTTCCAGTGACGATCATCATCAGAGCATGAATCAGATCGACGCTCATCTTCATATGGGTCGTGGTACCACTCATCATCAGAGTCTGCATAATCCCATGCTTTTTTCAAAATCTCATGATCATAATCGTCGTATGGATTAGCTTCTTCCTATTCCTTTTTTGTCTTTCCTTCATGATCATGTTCATCATCAGCAACATCTTGTTGATTATGAATCAGTGCTTTTCAAACTGATTCAACTGCACATCACTCTCATCAGCAGCATGTTTTGGTTGTTCATCAATTATTGGATCATATTCATCATCAGTAGCATGTTGTGGTTGTTGATCTTGATCATCAACAACATCTTGTTCCTTTGGATCTTGATCAATAACAGCATGTTCATGTTGAGTGTGTTTAGTTTTTAGTCTTTTGTTTTTTATGTTTTTTGATCCATCTTACTAATTCGATTGTATGGTCATTTGGTCCCTTTTTGTGCTCTATTTATAGTGAATATGGTCGTTATACAGGGCAATATGGCAGTTAGAAATGACATTCAATTCATGATCATATTGACCCATTTGCATACTTGACCCATTTGACTTAAACCTATGAAAACCATCTTGTTTTCATAGGCTGCAAAATTAAGCCATTATACCCTGACCCATTTGACAACCAAACTGCACAAACCAAAACCATTCAACTGCACACCCATTCAATTAACAACCTACACAATCAACCATTAACATCATAACAAACTGCTCAAACCAAAACCATTCAATTGATCCAACATCATAACAAACTGACCCATTTGACAACCATTAACAAACTGCATTGAGTAACAAACTGACCCATTTGACAACCATTAACAAACTGATTCACTAAGAGATAACATTGAGATAACACTGTCCACATGTCAAATGGGTCAAGGGGCATAATGTTAATCAACATTGTCCACATGATAATATTATACTCTCTGTTGTTCATTAACCTTGTGACCCTGCACAACCATTATGACCCTGCAAAACCATTAACATGACTGATTCACTAACATATGACTCATACACAATAACATTCATTCATCCATAATATTCATTTCATTACCAAAACATTCATTACATAATATTCATTCTTCATTTTCCTCAAAACATGGCTTTCATTACTTTCATTACGAAAAACATCCACCAAACCTAGAAACCATGACTGCACAACCACCAAAAAACATCCAAGACCTGCACATACCCTAGACCTACTTCATCACATAATACATCACAAAAAACATCAAAACAAACACTAGAACTAGTTTCAGCATCTTGTTTTCATTCTCTGTTTTCTTCAACACTTGATCAGCTTCTAATTTCCTTGCACACATTTTTCTGACATTGTCTTCATGGTTTCGTATGGTGGCCAACAGAGCAGGTATCAACATAATAGGGTTTGTACAAGTAGGGGGTCCATCCAATCAACGAAACCACATCCATTTGTGCAACGATGGTACCTACGTCCTGGATTCTCATTCGTCCATGAAATTCTGAGGTCTGTTGTTGCTCCACACCAGCACGTCACCATTTGTAGTTTGGTTGGATTGTTGATTGTGATTATTGATGAAACGATTGAAGATGAGATTAAGCTTAGGGTTGAAGATTAGGGGATTAAATAAGGAGGGAAAGTTAATTTATCACAGATATTTTCGTTAAGATTTTTTTTAATCAAGGTGAAATGACCAAAATACCCTTCGTTTTTGACTTGAAATGACCCAGATACCCCCCTCAAAGGATGAAATGACCAAACTACCCTTCATTTTCGAGTTGAACTGACCAAGATACCCCTCACGTGAGGTGCACGTGAGGGGTTTGTAACGGCAGATGGACGGACGTTAGTCAGAGGGATGTAAACTGTTAGAAAATGAAAGCACAGGTAGTCAAGGTGTTAAGCCTGGGCTGAATCTGTTAGTTTAGGCAAACCACAGGGACAAAAACTGCAATTTTCTCTAAAAATTGGGTATAGATATCGTGCGTCCAATGTAGAGTAAAACTAGTGTTTTTTTAGCATTCTATATACTTTTAGTATTCAATATAATTTGATACCCCTCAACTTTTTTAAATTGCCAAAACTTGCCTTTCAAGTTTCTAAGTTGACAAAAATCAAGTTTCTAACTTGATGAAAATAAAACTCATACTTTATAACCTCTCTTTCGCCCTCAAACTTTTGACGTGTAACCCATTTTAACCTTAAACTTTGCTATAACGTCAAAGATAACCCTCTAATTTTGTAAATGTCACTTTGAACCCCCCAGATTTCGACCTTTCCTTAAAACTAATTTTTATGTTTTTATTTTTATGGGCGTGTCGGTATAAATTCGACTTCTTCTATGCTTTAACGTAATTTTTGTTTGAGAACGAGCCGGGTCAACTCTAAAGTGTTACGTTTTAACGTAAATCTTGTTTGGAAACAAATCTGTAAGATAGGTAAATAATTCGCTTCCCTTTTCTCATTCATTTACATTGAATATATAGATACAATTAGTCTCCTATTTTTGGGGAGATTGCAATCAACATAATTACATACAAAGTTTACACAAATAAGTGGTCTATTACACCCCCGCAGTCGAAGCGTAGGGCGGATGAATGTTGAGACTGGAACGAAAGTCATCAAATAGGTTCGTGGGAGACCTTTGGTGAAGATCTCATCAATCTGATGACGAGAGGGAACGTGTAGAACACGCACAGCGCCACGTTGGACTTGTTCTTGAACGAAGTGAATGTCGAGTTCGATGTGTTTGGTGCGTTGATGTTGTACGGGATTGCCAGACAAATAAATGGCACTGATATTGTCACAGTTTACGAGTGATGCACGAGTAATAGAATGATGCAGCTCTAAAAGAAGATTACGCAACCAACATAGCTCAGCAACTACATTCGCAACCCCGCGATATTCTGCTTCAGCACTGGAGCGGGAGATGGTAGACTGTCGCTTGGAGGACCATGAGATAAGATTGTCCCCTAAGTAGACACAGTAGCCTGAAGTGGAGCGAAGTGTGTCCGGGCATCCTGCCCAATCAGCATCAGTGTAGGCGAGTAGAGAGAGATTATTGGCAGGAGTAAGATGAAGGCCAAAATATGTGGTGCCTTAAATGTACCTGGTAATGCATTTCAACACATTCCAGTGAGAAGCACGATGAGCATGCATATACATACAAACTTGCTGGACGACATAGGAGATGTCAGGTCCGGTGAAGGTTAAATACTGAAGGGCCCCCGCTAAACTGCGATAAGTGGTCAAATCATCGTGGAGAGGCCCTGTGTCTGCTGACAACTTAGACTGTGTATCGACAGGGGTTGCTGCTGGTTTGCAAGAATCCACGGCAGCTCGACTAATGATATCTTTGGCATATGCCTGTTGGGATAGAAACATTGTGTCCCCCGAGCGTGTGACCTGAATGCCCAAAAAGTAAGAGAGAGGCCCCAAATCCTTCATAGCAAATTCACCTGCAACAATATTTAAAAAATGTTGGCGCAAAGCGTCAGTAGAAGTGGTGAGGATGATGTCATCAACGTAAATAAGAAGATATGTGATGTCTGTGCCGTTTTGGTACACGAATAGGGAATTGTCAGATTTGCTTTGGTGAAAGCCTTGTAAAGTGACAAAATCTGTGAATCGTTGGTACCACGCACGAGGAGCCTGTTTGAGGCCATAAAGAGATTTCTTGAGAGACAAACATAATCCGGATATTGTAGATGACGAAAACCCATCGGCTGATGCATGTAGACGGTTTCCTCTAAGTTGCCATGAAGGAAAGCATTTGTGACGTCTAATTGGTGAATTTTCCAAGATTTTGCCAAAGCAAGAGAAAGAACAAGGCGAATCGTGGCAGGTTTTACCACTGGGCTAAATGTTTCATCGCAATCGATACCGGGTTCCTGTTTACGTCCATCACATACCAAGCGAGCTTTGTAACGCTCCAAGCTACCGTCAGACCTGTACTTATGCTTAAATAACCACATGCAACGAATTATATTCATATCAGGAGTGTGAGGTACAAGCTCCCAAGTCTTATTTTTAATAAGTGCACTAATTCGTTAGACATGGCATTGTACCATTCTGGAATAGCTAAGGCAACCTATGGGTTTTTGGGGTACGGGTATGATGGAGTTAGTGTGTAGGTTAAAGGGTTGCTTTGGTTTAGTGATGCCGCTCATAGAGCGGGTTCGAATGTTTCGAACAGGTGGGGGGGTGGAGGTGAAGGAGCTGGGGCTGGGTGATGTGGGTTGGGTGTTTGTGGACAGAGCTGGTGAGTGGTGGGGCGAAGTATTTTATGGGCCGAGGTGCGGAGGTGTGGGCGGGGTAGTGGTATGGTCGGTGTTGGAGGGAATATTGGGTTGGCGCAGACTGTTTGGAGGTGGGCCGGGATGTGAGTGAAGATTGGGCTGGGTAGGTGGGTTAGTGAGGTGGAATGGATAGGCGTTGGGGGGTAGGCTATTTTGAGAGGAGGGCGGAGGTGGTATTGGGCTTGTATCTTGAGGACCGATGGTAGTGGGGGATTGGGTAGCGTTTTGGGCCGGGGGGTTAGTGGATGGGTTGGCGAGATGTTCCCACACAAGAGGGTGAATGGTGGGATTTAGGAAATCATATGTGATAGGGGTGGTTGGAGATTGGATGGAGAATGGAAAAATGGTTTCTTCAAAGTGGACATGGCGAGAGATGATTATTTGGTGGGAATTGAGATCGAGGCATTTGTAACCTCGATGGTTGGGGGGGGGGGGGGTTAGCTGTGACAACCAGCAATTTTCGATCTACACTGACGTGAGTTTTTTTATGATTAAAAATAATAATTATTACAAATATTGCTAATTATTAAGTTTCGGAAGTTTACTGACCGTTTTTACAATCGAAACTGCGACCGATTTAATTAACGCGATTTAAATGCGCGAACTGAAAGCACGCATCGGGTAATGAAAATATTTATATTTTTGCTTGGTTTATTATTATTTTTAATTTCGAACGAAACCGACAAATTTTTATAGTTAATTATGAAGCCTAAATAGAAACCGAGACGTTTACGTTTTAAAACGGGTTCGATACGCGGTAGAAGCACACCTACCTAAACCCTAGGTATAAAAGGCATAGTTTCTTCTTCCTCTTTCATTATTTCAGCCGCTAACCTGCTCTCTCTCTCTAGAACCTCTCTCACTCTCTACTCTCTCCCTCACGCTCGTCTCTCTCCCTCCCTCTCTCTCTCAGATCTTACTCTCTCCCTCTCACTTCTGCCTCGAGAACAATGGCTGGCCACCACCGTCCTTGGTGGTGGTGGTGTGGTGGAAGGATCGGTGGTCGTTGGGTTCAGAGTGAGTTGGCCGGAGGTGTGCAGGTTCGGTGGAGAGGGTTGTGGTGGTTGTTCGGTTCAGAGGTCGCTGGTGGTGCTCGAGGTTTTTTTTTTTTTTTTTTTTTTTTTGTGCAGGTGAAGCTTGTCGGGTGTTGATGATGGTTTGGTTATTGATGGCGGCCGATGGTGGTTGCGGGTGACGGGTTTGGTGGTTTTAAAATAAAGACGGGCGGTGGTGGTGGTTCTAAGGTAGAAGACGACATGTGGTGGTCGTTGCTTTGTAGTAGGCCGGTGGTAAGGTGGTGGTCCGACGGGCGTTGCTGGTTTACGGTGATGGTTGTGTTGGCCGGTGGTTGTCCGGTCATTTGGCTCCGATTTGGGGGTTCGGTTCAGGTTCGTGCTTCGTGGTGGACGCGGGTTCAGTGAGGTGGGGTCGGGTTGAAGTGGTCACAGCCGGGTTCTGCAGATCTGGTGAGTTTGTGATGATTTGGTTATGGTCCGGTGATGATGGTTCGGGTCAGCTCGGGCCAACAAGTCGTGCGACAGCTGGCCTCGAGTTTGCATTCGAGTTAGATCTGAGTTCGGGTCAAAGTTTGGTGGGTTTCGTGTTCGGGTCAGATTCGGTACGAGATCGGGTTCGGTACGGGTCTTGTTCGGGTCAGATATGGATGGTCAAGCCTCGGTCAACACGCGGTCAAAGCTGGTCAAACTTTGGTTCCGGTCTACACGTAGTTCGAGGTGGCTTCGTGTTACTCGCGTACGAATCGGTATACTTTAATTCGAAATTGTTATTATTGTTGTGGATATTATATATATTTATAAATATATTGATATTCATAAAATAGTTTTGACTCGCGAACGGACCGAATAATAATAATAATAAACAGTAACTATATATTAAATTGGATGATTGGTATTGGATATAAAAAGCGTGACTTATAATATCGATATTGGACTAAATTGGTTGGACTATATATGTATTTATATATTGTTGTATCTTTATAAAAAAATAAGCAGTTTATATGAAAAGTTGTCGAAACGTGTAAAGTCTTGTAAATCGATATGGCGGATATATGGATTTGATGTCTTGTATTGGGTATTGATTGTGGGATAATTGTAGACGACTTGTGTCGTCTGGTTGGCGCAAAAACAGAGGAAACTCTGCCTAAATTTTTATAAAATCCAAGGCGCAACGAAAATGGAATTGTCGCATATTTTTATAAATGATGTTCCCCAAGTGTTTTAATAGAAGGTATTTCATCCAAGATCGCAACGTTTTTGACAAATATTTATTGGTGATAATAAAGGCGAATCCCGAACAATAATTCAAAAACAAATACAAATATTTCTTACAAAGCGACAAGGATGACGAGTTCTCAATGGCTTTGGTAACTAAACATTGTTAATCGTTCGGGTGTAAAATAAATAAACATTTGATTAATTTGGGAATGCTTATGTAAAACTTGATGTTTCGAAACCTTTAAAGGCACACGGATTTGGAAAAAAGGAGCGACAATTGTTATTGATTGGTTTTAATAACTATACTTGTATTTTCCTAAAAGCAATGATACAAGACGAATACATCTATCCGAATTACAAGATGAGCTACGGCTCAAGATAAGTTATACGTTTCGTAATATCAGTCCAACGTGGTGTACACACTAATAGTGACAAGTGCGCAACTTGGGTACTATGTCGTGTGTTAACGCATAAGTAAGGTAAGTCACGATCGGTTCGTCGAGTTAAAGCATATTAGTACTCGAGTTAATACACACGAGTCTAGATAGTTGGATAAACTATCTTTTAGCCGGATAATAGGCTAGGTTTATATGTGATAGACTTTTAAGGTGTCCTTTGTTGTATTAGGGCACAAGGAAGTCGGTCGAGATTTCAGGCTTTGGTTGCTAGCTAAGCAAGGAAATTAAGGTGAGTTCATGATCCCACTTTTTACTGCTTTATAAATGTTTTCGGGGTGGAAGACATGCTTCTTTTATGAAAACCTGAGGAATTTCAAACGAACAAGTTTTTGAGAAATGAAATGTGTGCGTGAGTGTCACGACCCTACTTTTACTGGTTTTACTTTCGGGGAAAAAACATACTACATACTTACTTACTAAAGGTCCTGTTATACTATGGTTACTTTATAATACTATACGGCTTTTATGGAAAGTCCCAGGGGGAAACCATGAATGTGCGGGGATGCACAACGGGGGAAATGTGGATAGATCTATTGGGCCTCACAAACCCCACTTGACGGCGGGGCCAGGCGGGTGCATATTGTCTCTTTTTACTGGCTTGCCGAGGCATCGGTTATAGCCAAATCGTCTGGGCATGATTCAACTACTTACACACGTTTAGTAATGGGTTCCCAACCGTAGTAGTAAAAACACTAAACGTCTAGCTAACGTTCTTATAACCTAGTAGTAACGGATATGATCTTTTCAAACTTATTACAACTCCTTTATAAAACTTATGAACTCACCAGCATTATATGTTGACCTTTTTAAGTATGTCTTTCAGGTTTAAACTTTGGTAACGACACGGTTGGAGTAGTCGACGTATTGGGATCGGGGATCCTAGAGGGTTAGCAATGGCGTTCAGGAAATAAGAGTCTTAGATGCAACTTTCCGCTGCGCGGCGAAGCTACCAAACGTCACAACCGATGGGGCAAAAGTCGGGGGTGTGACATTAGCCAAGAAAGACACATGGGTGGGATCGAAAATTTAGTTTGTTTATGGCAGTGGAGGGTGTGAGTGGGTAGCAAAGGCACCCAAATATGAATAGGTGTGCGTATTCAGGAGAGACTTTGTATAGAAGGGAGGTTGGAGAGCGGAAGTTTTGTGTTTTGTTTGGTAAGATGTTGAGAAGGTATGTGGCAGTTTCAAGAGCATGATGCCAATAGTTGGGGGGAAGAGAGGCTTGGGCAAGGAGAGTTCGAATCATGTTGTTTATGGTTCGAATTTTTCTTTCGGCTTTTCCGTTTTGAGAGGATGTGTAAGGACACGAAAAACGGAATTGCATGCCATTGTGGTGACAAAAGTTGAAAAAGTTTTGGTTTGCATATTCTTTTCCGTTGTCACACTGAAATTGTTTTATTTTTCTTTCAAATTGTGTGTGAATTAAGTTGTTGAATTGGGTAAATATGTGAAAAACTTGGGTTTTATTGGCGATTGAAAAAGTCCACAAGAAATTGGTTAAATCATCCAAAAATAGGATGTAGTATTTATGGCCACCCGTGCTAAGAATGGGTGATGTCCAAAGGTCACTGTGCACAATATCAAAAGGCAAATGAGTACAATTAACTGAATCATAGAATGGTAATCTAACACTTTTTCCAAAAATGCAAGATTGACAAATATGTTTATTGAGTTTGCTATAATCAATAAAAGAAGAAAGTTTTAAAGATTGCAGTAAATTGTTGCAAGGGTGACCCAGTCGTTAATGCCAGTGATCTTGAGAAATGGTGGTGAAGGCTCTAGGTTGATTGAGGTTGAGAGGAAGCGGCTGTGTGAGAGGGTAAAGATCGCCAGTACTATTGAATCGTAGGATAGGAGCCCGAGTTTTGAGATCCTTCACAAGAAAACCAAATGGGTCAAATTCAATAGATACTAAATTATCGGTTGTTAAACGACGAACAGAGATCAAGTTTTTAATGATATTGGGTGCAAACAGGACATTATTTAGTTTGAGGGGTGGGAAAGGTGGGGTAAAACTTGGTTGCATTTTGCTAAAACAGGTATAGACATGCCATTACCAACTATAATGTTTTTATTAGTACACGAATTAAAATTAGATGGGGAGTATATACCTTCCTGGTTTGCCGAATGAGAGGATGCCCCAGTATCCATGAGGCCGTGATCAGGCGGGTTCAAGGACATCGTGTAGAGAGCTTGCTCGATGTCCGTGGGTGTGTAGCCAGAGTAGTGAGCCTGATCTGGTCGAGCCCCGAGAATCCCTTGAGAGTTGGTTGTGGGCCGCGATGGCTAAGGACAAGGTGGTGTGTTTTTGGAAGTACCACTATGTTGAGTAGGCCCATTAGAAAAGCCGGCCCACTGCTGTTGAGCCCAGTTAGAGGGAAAAATAATGTAGGGATGGGGCATGGGACTTGTCTGACCATTGCTGTTTGTGTTTCTGCCGCCACGACCAGAGGAGCCGGTCCTCCCACGGCCACGTCCTCTTCTTCCTCGTCCACGACAACGGTCAGCAGGGATGCCGTAAGAGTTGGTGGTGGAAACAGAGGTGTGCAAGGCGGACGCAGAGGCTTGAGCCGATCGATTTGCTTGGTGTTTCTTTTTATTTTCCTCCATGGTGAGACGAGATCTGAGCTCGTTGAAGGACGACAATGGTTCACGGTTCTGCAGGACGGTGGAGATGCCGTCATATTGTTCTGTAACACCGGTGAGGATTTTGACAGCAAGGACATGGTTGTCTACAGGGGTATGTGGTATAATATGGTGAATCTTTTTCAAGGAGGAGGGGTATGTGGGATTTGATGTTGGAAACGGTAAGGGCCGGGTGAAGTTTATCCATGGTAAATGAATGAGAGAGGAGGATTGACTGGAAGACATCGGATGATGCGGTTCTTCACCGTGCTACTCTTGTATGGCAGCCTGGGTTGACCATTGGGTACCTGTAGATTTCGTACACATGTTCAACAGATTGATTGATGTTCCCCTGTTTGATTCAGATGGGATCGATCCTGGAATGTGAGAAACGGAAACCATTGGGTACCTGTAGATTTCGTACACATGTTCAACTGATTGATTTATGTTCCCCTGTTTGATTCAGATGGGTTCCCCTGGAATGTGAGAAACGGAAACTTAATGAACTCGGTAGATTGTATAGTTTGATTGAGTAGTTTGGAATTGGTGATCTCGGAAATAAACTGTCTTGTAACTCGGTAGGCTGTATAGTTTGATTGAGTAGTTTGGAAAAATAGTTGTTAAGTAAATTTGTAATATTTGTTTTAAATAAAGCTATCATTATTAACTTGCCCGTTTTCAATCGTTGGGTGGTGGTCCTTGATTCCCGTACCCATCATTATGCTGGGGATGGAAATGTAAATCACTAACATCGTTAAACATTAATAGGAGAAACAACAATACATAATCAAGTTACATGACGAGAAGTTGCTTCACAACGGCATTTGTATAGCTCATCTGCCATGTGTCGTCGATAATTCACACAAGCATCTTCGACGTCGATTTCTAGCGACAACGACTTTTTTCTCACAAGCCTATCCATCATCATACAAACCAAGACACCAGCATTATCAACCTTTCCCTTGTCTTGGGGCACATCTAATTCAACTAAACCAACAGAAATTGGTGTTTTGTCCACGCGATTAGACTTCAGCCAGTAACGAATACGTTTTAGAAACCATTCGAAAAAAAGCCTAATCATCTCCATATAGTGAGAAACTTCGCGTCGCCTTTCGTTTCTCCATCTCTTATCAGTCCAATATTGGGTAATTACCATGTTTCTTAGATCAATTAGGATAAGCAGCCAGTCTCCCACCCCCATCGATAAAGGAAGGTAAATGCGGTCAACTTCCCAGAATGGCGGGTAGGGTTCCATTCTTCCAGCCATGTCGAGGGCAACTGAAGAATTCGAGTCCTTCATTTCATCATAGAAGGCAGGGGGTAAAACTGTCCAACGTAGCTGTGAAGCAGGATCTCTTAAAAGCTTTGCTTGTCTAAGTCGCATCAGTCTTACCGTCCACGCCTCAACGTGCTGAAATCATAATAATGCATAAGGTTCGTTATTAAGTTAAGCAAAGCAAATCAATTTACTTTCAAGTTAAATTAACGTGAAAATTACCGTTGCGGATAGCGCCCTGTTGGGTTGGCACCCTAGAAGTGTACCCCAAAAATTTCTGTCTAGTTTGGCGGAAATGAAGCGAGTGTAGCAAAATGGGGCATCCCCGTTTGTATAAAAGTCGACAACATCAGCAGACCAGTTGGTTCTGCACTGTTGGTTTTCTTGCGGGTTTTCTTTGGGCTTGTCTTGGTCGTTTTCGGCTGCTTTCACTTGTGGGTTACTTGAAGTCGAACCAGCCGTGAATGTTGTTGATGGCTTGCGTAAACGCCTCCAAATGTGCTCGGTCGATTTTACCGTTTTAGGAGCTGGTTGTGAACAGTAAAAGCCGTCTCCATTGTTTTCCATTGTTATATATTTCAAATATGAGTGGGTAAGAGAGAAAGAAGTTGAGTGAGTGTTGTTTGTGAATCAGCTACCTGCTTGCTTTTAAAGAGGTGAACCCTTGTAATGGTTTGACGGCATCTACATGAAGCCTCGTAATGGTTTAGCGGCTTCTATACCTCGTAATGGTTTGGCGGCATCATAAAAAGTTGAAGCCGCTAAATGGTTAAGCGGCTTCTACATGAAGTGAAAAATGGCCCGGGCTGACGTGTTTGGCTGTCTATACAGTCTGGCAGGGCCTGGCAGTCAGGTAACCGGACCTTCGGACGCGTTGTCCTTGGCTAGTACACGGGTGTCGCACCATGTCCGGGCCGTTTTCGGGTCTCCGGGGCCTGATCCAGGCGGCCCGAAAACGGCCAGGAGGTCATTTTTCAAAAAACCCACAAAGTGGAAAATGGCCCGGGCTGACGTGTTTGGCTCTCTATACAGTCTGGCAGGGCCTGGCAGTCAGGTAACCGGACCTTCGGACGCGTTGTCCTTGGCTAGTACACGGGTGTCGCACCATGTCCGGGCCGTTTTCGGGTCTCCGGGGCCTGATCCAGGCGGCCCGAAAACGGCCAGGAGGTCATTTTTCAAAAAACCCACAAAGTGGAAAATGGCCCGGGCTGACGTGTTTGGCTCTCTATACAGTCTGGCAGGGCCTGGCAGTCAGGTAACCGGACCTTCGGACGCGTTGTCCTTGGCTAGTACACGGGTGTCGCACCATGTCCGGGCCGTTTTCGGGTCGCCGGTGCCTGATCCAGGCGGCCCGAAAACGGCCAGGAGGTCATTTTTCAAAAAACGCACATTTCATAAATCCACAATACATAAACACATAATACATAAACACATAATACATACGTCCTAATCCCAAAGAACTTATTTAAAGCTTACATAAACACATACTAAAATCCTAAATTACTTGGGAGTAGCCAGTGGTGATGGTGGTGATGGCCTGCTGGTGTAGCCTGCTGGTGGGGGGGTGGTTGTACCTTGGTTTTGGGGGATCTGTGTACTCTCTTGCATCCGGGGGGTGGGTGCTGACAACCTTAAACGGTCCAAATCCCGTAGAGCCGTGGCATAATCCACAACCCAGACCAACTCCTCTTCCGTTAACTCATCATCTGCTGGGGGAGTAGGATGACTTGTTTGAGTAGGAGCAGGAGGAGGAGTTATTTGAGTAAGAGCAGGAGGAGTTATTTGTGCAGTAGGAGGATTATAGAACGAAGGTTGTGCAGGAGTTGGAGGAGATGAAAAGGATACTCTCCGTCCCCGGCGAGAGTATCGCCGGACATTTGAAGATCCGTCACATTCGTGATAACCGCCACCCATAGTTTTTAAACCCGATGAATAGAGGAAATTGTGACTTAGATTGAGACTTGATATGGTATTTATACTGGTTTGGCGGCATCATCAAAAGTTGATGCCTCAGAATGGTTTGGCGGCATCATGAAAAGTTGATGCCTCAGAATGGTTTGGCGGCATCATGAAAAGTTGATGCCTCAGAATGGTTTGGCGGCATCATGATGCCTCAGAATGGTTTGGCGGCATCATGATGCCTTAGAATGGTTTGGCGGCATCATACAAACCTGATTCCTATTTAAGGGATACTCATCCCAATCCATCAACACACCAAAATTTCTTCTTAAACTATCTCTATATCTCTATATCTAACAAACCCAATCCATCAAATGGCTACTTTCGTTCCATACCTGGTTAGATTATACTGGGGTGGTAAGTTTTCATACGTAAACGGGGTTGTTCAAGATGATAACTCGTTGGAATCATCGAGCTTTATTATGCGACAGAAGATGTCTTTTGAACAACTGGTTGAATGTGTATGTGCTCATGTTAATATCAACAAGGAAGCTGTTACTGTCAAACTCCTGCTCGGATACACTTATGCTGGGTACTCTCAAACCAGCCAAATTTTCAACAACGACGGGGTTGATATGATGGATTATTTAGCCGCTGAGAGACGTGGCGACTTTGTTGCGGAGATCTATGTTGAATGGCAACAAGACCCTCCGTTACAACAGCTTACTTTTACTAACCTGCTACGTGACGTGTCGAACGTAAATGTACCACCCTTTGGGTCTCAGCATGATTTCCCCCCAATGGAACATGATGCCGATAACGAAGTCAATGACGAGGCAGGATCCCCTATGACGGACGAAGAATGTTTACAAGAACCTCAATATGTTGCCGGTAATGACAAGAATGACGGGTTTGATGAATCCGGAAGCGGAGACTCTAAAGACACGGAAGATAGTGATGACGAACAACCGGCATCAGAAGACTCTGAAGACTCCGCAAACGAGGCCGATCCTACTCAGGCGACGACCCAACAGACACCACCAAATGACAACCTGGCTCTCCAGTTAGGTCCACGTCAACACTACGATCCTCAAGATGATGTGGAGCTAACAGATTACATGGTTCAAGAATACGAAGAGGATGAGTTCGTGTTATGGAACCCAAAAGCAGGGGACAATATCCGGCTTGGTATGTATTTCAAATCAAAAGAAGAGGTAGACCGTGCGGTTAGACAGTGGAACATCCGTCGTGGACGGGAGATGTATGTCAAGTCAAGCAAACCGAAGGTATACACGGTCGTATGTTACACCAGACACCCAAAGTTTGTAAATCCTTTCTCTAGTGGCCGCAACTGTGAGTGGCGTTGCACGGCATCGATTCGGTCTGACTCACATTACTGGCGAATTACTGTATGGGCTACAAAACACAGCTGTTATTCTTCGGCCGTACGTAATAGCAACAGAAGTTTAAAGGCAAAGGATATTGCAAGACACATCTTACCGCAGATACGTACGGACATAAAGATTAAGGTAAAACATATCCAAACCCATGTCAAGCAGGCCCTGAATGTTGATGTTTCGTATTCCAAGGCGTGGCGAGCAAGAAGAAAGGCCATAGAAACTATCTATGGTGACTGGGACAGCAATTTCAAGGAGTTACCCACATACCTTATGCGGCTGCAGTCGAGGAACCCAGGTACCATTGTTTCGTTCTTTAATCATCCGAACGGGGATCCGAATTACCCCACGTTTAAATATATTTTTTGGGCGTTCGCTCCTTGTATCCGTGCATTCCATCGATGCATGCCTGTCATATCGGTGGACGCGACTCATCTGAAAGGACCCTACCGGGGTAAGCTGATCCTTGCGGTAACAAAGAATGCAAACAACTACATCCTGCCTGTGGCGTATGCTGTCGTTGACGAAGAGACTGTACACAGCTGGTGTTGGTTTTTCCAAAACCTTTCTGAGTACGTTACCCTTGATAGCATGGGGCCTTTGTGTGTGATATCAGACAGACACAACGGCATAATTAATGCTATGGAAAACCTTCCACAGTGGAAGGAACCCAACGCCTACCATCGTTACTGTCTTCGTCACATCAGAAGCAATTTCAGCGGGAGGTTCCGAAACAAAACCCTACGGAAACTGTGTTGGTCAATTGGTAGCACATCTCAGAACCTAAAGTATCGCTGGGCTGTTAGCGAAATGAGGCTGAAAAATCAAGAGGCATGGGACTACCTTAACAACATTGATAAGACTAAGTGGACGGTTAGGTATGATAAAGAGCGTCGTCGGTGGGGTAACCTAACGACGAACATCTCGGAGTCCATGAACAACGTCTTGCGTGAAGCGCGACTACTGCCTATCACAGCTCTCATTGACTACACCTTTCGCAGAGACGTCGAACAATATGTTAAGCACACTCAAATTTCGAGCGTTTGCAACACACCTCTACCCCCTCGCATATGGAGCAGGTATGAGAGCCTTTTGGGAGTTGCTATGCAGCATGAAGTGACGATGTACGATGCGAATGCGTTAAGGTGCAATGTTCTTTCAAGGGTTGAGACAAATGACAGGGGCGGAAATGACTACACCGTTGAGTACAAAAAAAGGGTATGCTCGTGTGGAAAATGGCAAATGCAAAGATTTCCATGTTCACATGCAATTGCTGTTTGCAATTGGTTGGGTAAAAGCCCTCACAGTATTACTAGTTGGAAATTCCACACAGACACGTACATTCAACAGTACAACAGTCATTTTTACACCTTGGGGCATAAGTCTGAATGGCCGGCGGCAGAGTGGAGAATTCAAGGGGACCCGTCGATGATTACTACACACCGAGGCAGAGTACGTCAGAGAAGAATGCAAAATGAGATGGATGTGAATTATGACGATCGCCCGAGGCGTCATGCATGCACTCGATGTGGAGAAACAGGCCATAACAGGAAGAGTTGTGGAAATGCAAGGCGTCAACGAAATCAGTGAATGACCCTACAGGGTTGTGTCAGTCCTATCATCACGGTCATCTTTTTTATGTTGTTTACTTTTTTATTATCTGTATCGTCAATCACCTTTTGCTTTCATGGATGAGTTGGGTGACTCATCTCATCATGTTCTGTACTAGCTTTATTTAATAATGGCAGAATTATTATGGTACTGTTAATTTTAATACCACTACTATTATTATCAGAACTTTTCTAAAATAAAAGTAAATAAATACATGTAGTAATGATAGATTTATTTAAAACACATAATACAAATTTATTTAACAACTATTTTTCCAAACTAGTCAACCGAACAAACTATACAATCTACCGAGTTACAAGACAATCTATTTCCGAGATCACCAATTCCAATAGCTTGTGTGTAAGTTTTATTAGCTTAAATATCTCTGATCCATGATATGAGAGGAATAATCCATCGAGAACTTGAGAAACAGAGAATAAGAGAAGAGATAATAACATATGAGCTACAATGACGTCGTGTTTTGGAAGCTACGTAAAGACATCATTGTACATATACCTCCTTATCTAAAAGAAACCAAGCCCGTAGTGTTTGAAGCCTAGTTCTTTTGGACACAGGTACAGTGAGATTGATAACTTCTCTATGGAAGTTGCTAGAATAGTTAAACAAAAGCTGAAATTGAACAGTTATTTGGAATGTTTCTGATCATTTCAGTTATGCCATCACTATTCCAGTCTCCCGAGATCACCAATCCCAATATTCTACCGCTGCTTCATTGAGTTTCTATTTTGCGCCTTCCATCTCCATTGCTTCAGTGACATCAATAATTGCTTTATTGAAGGCAAACCTGTAGCTGTGGGCACAGAAAGGCGTTCTTCCAGTCAGCGGTAAATAAGGACCGCATTCAGATTCAAACCCATCTGAATGCGGCAGGGGAAGCATATCAATATGTTGAACATTGGTACCAGATCTACAGGTACTTAATGATCAACCCAGGCTGCCACACCGAAGTAGCACGATGAAGAATCGCATCATCCGTTGTCGCCAACGTCGCTAATGACTGACCGTGATTCTTCAACATAGGATGGCCTTGTGCTACAGGCTTTGCCTGGAAGGTTGTCCCCCCTAAAGAGTCTGTTGCCATTAATAGAGGTGGTACACTGGAGATTGAGAGCACCACCGACAACCGACTTTATAATATTATAAACTACAAAGACAACGTTGCATTCAACACGTGTTATACCACGTGTGGATGTAACATCGATCCAAGTAGTTTCATGTGGATGTAACACCGATCCAAAGACCGAGCTTTCTTGGACCCCAGAAAGAGGGAAGCCACAGTATGGCTTATCCCCGCAGAAAACAGTGTAAACTCCATGTGAATGTAACATCGACCTAATATCAATAAAAAATCGTTCCCTCCAGAACAATTGGTATTTTCTTTGGTTTTCTACGATAGGTGGCATTTAAGTATGTGTGGTTTGAGTGTGGGGTTTGGATGTGGATGGAGAATGGTAATCTGGTGGGATTATATTTATATGAGGGATGCCTCATTATCATTTGGCGGCATCAAAGGGATGCCTCACACTTGGTTGGCGGCATCATATTTCAATTGGCGGCATCACCATTGATGCCTCAAACTTGGTTGGCGGCATCAAGAGGGTTAATTTTGGCGGCTTCAATGTTAACTTACCATTTGGCGGCATCAATGTTGGATTTCTTAGATACCGCCAAACAAGTTCCATACATCACCAAAATCAGTTTTTTCCCCCAATACCCCCCAAAAGTAATTTCTAAAAAATTAACTCAACTACTTATGTAAATGATTCTGTTTTTCTTTCTATACTCGTCTCCTCTCTCTCTCTCTCTCTATATATATATACACACACACACGTATACTTTCTCTCTCTACCCTTATCGTTGGTGTCGAAGACGACAGCAGCAACTATCAGAATAACGAACTTCGATTCATTTTTCTCCACAAATCCTTTACACTTCTCTAATCAAAGACTCAGTCTTCAACTAATTAATAATAATAATAATGATACTAAAAAACCAATCAAAGCCAAACTTTGTTGATCATCTGTAAGTTCTTTTGCTTTCTTTTAGTAATTATATACTTTTGTGGTCATGGGTCACTCTTTAATTTGGTCTTTAAGCTACTGATTAATGATTATAATTTATAAGTTAATTTTAGTGACTTTTTAAGTTGTAAAGTTTATGGCTTTTTATGTGTTTTTAGCTGTTTGAGTGTTTGGTTTTGCTTTTTAGTTTGTATTGGATGAAATATGATCTGGGTTGTGTTTAATTTGGAGTTGATTGATGTAGTGATGGATATCAATTATTTTGGGGATTTAGGGTTAGGGTTAGTTGAAAATGATATTAGGGTTTAAATGGTGTGTTGTTTGTTGTGGAAAAAGCAATTTTGTTTCATGAAATAGCTCTAATTTATCAAAGGGCCAGTGCTCTAGCGGTACCAGGTGACTTTCTCTAGTGAAGGTCGCCGGTTGGAGTCTCCTCTGTGATAAATGTCATGCGCGTGCCCAGGGGCGAAGCATGCTTCTCGAATTTTGGGGGGGGGGGGGGGGGGGACTCATTTTTTTACGATCGGCAGTGGCAAATCAGTAGGGGCCGGACTCAACCGGGACTCAATTTACCTACGAAAATCACAAGTTTTCACTACAGCGCCAAAAAACAGGGGGGGGGGGGGGGGCATATATCCTTCACCTCTGCGCGTGCCAGAGGTTTTACCACAGTGGGCCTTTGGGCCGTCGGCTTCCTCTGGAATTGGTGATGGCACTCTGTTTGCGATCGCGGGCATGGGTGGTTTTTTTTTGTCTATGGGTGTACCTGGGTAGTCGGGCTTTGTTGTACGTTAAAAAAACAGTTCTAGTTTGAACCATGCTGATAACTATCGGGTCTGTAAGAAGATCGTTGATTGTTTATGATTTAGTAATCGGCTATGTTGGAGTAAATTTATGCTTATGACAATTAAGTATGACCGTATGAGTAGGTATTGATTATATTATTTATTTTTGATTTTATGGCAGAATATATTAGTCTGTCAATATTGTAAAAGGGTATGTAATATATTGCAAGTTTGCAACGGATTTGATTGTTTGGAGTTCTTTTGATACAGGTCTCTGGGTTGAGGTGTTTGAGTTCGATAGTTTGTTTACATGCAATGACGGATTAAGGAGTGTTTGAAGGCGATTTTAACTTGTCTGATAAAAATGATGGAGGGTTCAAAGTTTCCAGGTATCGTGGGAATTAATAATGGGAATGATAACTTTGTTGATCTGTCCCAAGTATTCTACCATAAACTTGGCGAGGGGTCCAATATGTCTATCGACAGCTTCAATAGTTTGCAGATGAGCAACGGTGGTGGCTCAGTTGCTATGTCTCTTGACAATAGTAGTGTCGGGTCTAATAACGACTCACACACTCGCATCTTAAACCACCAAGGTCTGAAGCGTGTAAAAAATAGTTATTATGATGCGCAGAGTGTGAGTAAAGTAAGACCTTCTCAAGGTTTAAGTGATGACGCTCTGGCTCAAGCTCTGTTAGATACTCGTTTCCCGACGGAGGGGCTTGAAAATTTTGATGAGTGGACTATCGATCTTAGGGAGCTTTGTATGGGACCCGCTTTTGCACAAGGTGCATTCGGGAAGCTTTATAAAGGTACTTACAATGGTGTGGACGTTGCTATCAAGCTTTTGGAAAAACCGGAGAATAACTTAGAGAGGGCACAGCTCATGGAGCAACAATTTCAGCAGGAGGTTATGATGCTTGCAACGTTAAAGCATCCAAATATAGTTCGGTTTATTGGTGCATGCCGAAAGCCAATGGTATGGTGTATTATTACAGAATATGCCAAAGGAGGTTCTGTTAGGCAGTTTCTGACGAAGAGACAGAACAGATCAGTGCCTTTGAAGTTGGCAGTTAAGCAGGCTCTTGATGTTGCAAGGGGAATGGAATATGTGCATAGACTTGGGTTAATTCACCGGGATTTAAAGTCGGATAATCTTCTAATATCTGCTGACAAATCGATTAAGATTGCTGACTTTGGGGTTGCTCGAATTGAGGTGCAGACTGAAGGAATGACACCTGAGACAGGGACCTACCGCTGGATGGCCCCGTAAGTTTACTTCACTTGTTGACCATGTGGTTCTTTTCAAGACTTTGTGTTGCATCTTTTACTTTTTTTTCATGAATCGGTGTTCAAGATTTTTCTTACTTCATGCCATTCAAACTGTTAAAATCACTTAGCCTTGACAGGTCCAAACTATGCATTTTTTTTAACGGTTGCGAATTCTCTTGTCATTTACCGTTTGCTATTTTGAATGTATTTGGATACATGCATTATTATTGCAACCTTTTTTGAGTTCCAGTGAAAAAATATACCATCTACCATAACTAATAGGTTTTAAATATTTGGTTGCTTGGCTTGCGTGGTTGTGGTTATACCTAATTTTATACTTCTTGGTCAAGTTCCTGATGATTCTTCCGTATTTGTAACGGTTACTTTTTGTAATTCTCATTTTTTCGCTCTGATAAACAAATTTCATCTGAGTTACATTTTACCTGTTATTGTTAGTTTGATGATTTGAATGATTCTATCAAATTAATGAAGTTTCCATTTGTTTATACATTTCATTTATGTAATGTTTGGGTGTCTGGTATATGCGTAGTAAGTTAGAATATATTTCCTTTTTATCATGTTTCGCACATGGACCAGCCAGTGGTAGGTTGAGATTTCCAGACAGTGTCTCAAATCATTGAAGTTGTTTCTCATTCTTTATTTTTAGAGCTGGATGTAGATAACTAGATGTGCTTACATTGGACATCGCTCAACGTTTTCTGACATGAAAAGTATGTTAGAAGATTTATTTATAAACTTGATTTTATCATGTGTTATTGTATAATTGAACATATGTTATTTAGAATATCCTAAGTCTAGTAGTAAGTTTAGTACCGGTTTGTATCACACCGGTTTGTAAATATGTATGTCCTAAGTATGATAAAAGGTCTAGGGACGCGTCTGTTACTCTTGCACCGGTTCTGTTTGTATAAATAGGCCGGATGCCTCATTTGTATATGTGTGAAAGTTTATAGTTTCTATATAACTAACTTTTAAAACAAACTCTCTCTTTCCCTCCTTTTATAACCGTTCGCATCACACACTTAAGGCCCTCATCAGAATTCGCAGATCAATAATAGAAGGACCTGTGCAGAATCAGTTTCAACATGGCATCAGAGCCCGATCAGAAGAAGTATTACGGTTTATTCGATATTGAAGAGAAGTCCGGTGATGTTCCCGAAGACAAAGGCAAGCGGCCTATGTCTCCATATCATATTGAAGAAGATCGCGTGGATCAAGTCATTCTCAACAAGAAGATTGCAGAATTTAAGAAGGAGTGTATGGACCCTTCGAACATCAACTTCTCCAGATTTCATATCGGATCAGCACCGCAGAAGAAAATAGACAGAAAAGTGCAGTCGCAGAAGGCGCAGAAAGAATTCAATAAGCAAGTATTTGATGTCCCCGAATACCCACACGCGATGTGTTGTGGTAAATGTAAAGAACCCTTCCATTTTAGAAGAAATTGCCCCAAGAAGATAGGCAAAACAGAATTTATGGTGAAAGGCACGGAAGGAAAAGGATGGGATGATGTGTGGCACGCGAGTCTAACAAGAAAAGAACATGGATGTGGTTTTAAGGATCAATTCGCCACATTTAGTAAATCATTTGGAGTAGAAGGCCAACCAAGTGGATATAGAAGAGAGTATTTTAGAGGAAGAGGATCGGTGATAATCACAAGTGGAGGACAAGTACACAAGATCAAGAAGGTATATTATGTTCCTACACTTCGCAAAAATGTTTTAAGTATTGAAAGATTGAATCAAGAAGGCCTAGAAATAGAATTCGATGGTGACACATGTCACATACATAGGCCGATCCTACAAGAAAAAAGAAAGATGATTTTATGCCGAATTTGTGATAGTGAAAGTCACTTCACATTTAAATGCCCCGAAAGAGAAAATATTGTTGAAAAAGATGGAAAAGGACCACTAGAAAGGTTCTCAACCAAACGGGTCAGATTTGAAGGCATTAAAGAACCACTAAGTGTTGAAGATAAAGAAAGGGCTTACATGTTCAAACAATTTCAAGAATTCTCTATTGATAAGGACAATTATGAAGGCAATATGGAAAGAGGTCCTATCATGTACCCAACCAATGAATCAAGTTTGCAAGATTGCTTGGTTTTCATGGATTTAATTCATGTCACAACAACGGTTGAAAGGTACAAGCGTAAGTTCGAGTTAGAGTTTGAAAAGATTATCATGTGGTTCATGCGTGACTTTTTAAGAATTAGAGCCGAAGCCCCTATACCACCACGAGACACATCCGGTTATCCAATTAGTTTATTGGATTTGTACACTAAAGTTCAAGTGTTTGGTGGATATGAAAAAGTCACAAAATATGAAAATTGGGCGATTGTTGCAATGAGTATGGGTTATGGAAGAGGTCTACCAAGTTTGGCAAGCAAAGAAGAAATAGCAACAACACTAAGGCTAGTGTATGTCCGATATTTGGAGATGATGGAATGGTACCATCTCAAATACAAAGGCCGCGAGTTAGTTGTCGAAGTCAACAATGAAGAAGGTAGCACAAGTGATGGCAACAAGTGGAAGAATGAAGATATGCCGCCCACGAAGAGGAGCCGTTCATCATCAAGTGATGAATGAAGAGTTGAAGGAAGGAAAATCAAGTTTAAGGGGGAGAATGTTAGAAGATTTATTTATAAACTTGATTTTATCATGTGTTATTGTATAATTGAACATATGTTATTTAGAATATCCTAAGTCTAGTAGTAAGTTTAGTACCGGTTTGTATCACACCGGTTTGTAAATATGTATGTCCTAAGTATGATAAAAGGTCTAGGGACGCGTCTGTTACTCTTGCACCGGTTCTGTTTGTATAAATAGGCCGGATGCCTCATTTGTATATGTGTGAAAGTTTATAGTTTCTATATAACTAACTTTCAAAACAAACTCTCTCTTTCCCTCCTTTTATAACCGTTCGCATCACACACTTAAGGCCCTCATCAGAATTCGCAGATCAATAATAGAAGGACCTGTGCAGAATCAGTTTCAACAAAGTAGAATGCTCACTAATGTTCGATTTTTTCTTGCTAGTGGAAAATTGTGTTCTAAGCACTTATCAATATGCCCCCTTTTGATATTATTAATTTGACTTAAGATCCATGTAAACCGAGTGGTTAATATCATGGAAATCTGATCAAGTGTAAAGCTAGTGTGGGTCAGCATGTTGAAAGTCACTCAATGTGTTATTCAAACTATATGTTATTTTATTGGTATAGTTTCTAAAATCATATTTAATACATTGATTAGTTCAAATATTCAGAAATGCTGGCGAGTCAACCCAGCTTGTTTTGACTTTTAAGTTTTGACCCGAACCCATTATTCAATGTGCCCATTTTGCCACCTCTGCTTTTCTTTCTTGGAGTTTCTCTTTAGTCTTAGCTGCAACTGATTCCTGGTAGGTACAGCATAAGCACAATCTATCTAATCTTCAGTTTGCTTTAGAACAGGTACATTATGTCTGATTAGTAATCGCTTCCATGTGATCATATGATAAGCGAGATGTTAGAAGCATAGTTGTCAAAAGCGCGCCTAGGCACACCAAGTGCGCTGTGCCTTGTGAGGCGCGCGCCTAGGCACTGAGGCGCACTATCGGGGCTGTTTTCAGGCTGATTTACGGCCAAATTCAGGCTAAAAGTTGCCTAAACCTCTAAAACTTCCTAAATGAGTTATGAACAAGTCCTAAACAACCCTAAAACATCCTAATGTAGCCCTAAACAAGCCTATAACATCTCTAAAATCCCCAAAAAAATGTATTTTATACTATGCGCCTAATTATAAAAAGCCCTCGTTTTTTATGCGCCTTGCGCCTAGGCTCCGGGCTCGGCCTATGCGCCTAGGCGCTTTGACAACTATGGTTAGAAGGACAAACTTGTTCATTTTGTCCCCCTATTAGTGTGGGAGAAACTAGAATGTGCACTATTACGTTGTGTGATCAGTTGTACCGGCATGTCCAAATAATCTTATATTTGGATCAAACAAAATACTATCTTGGGGCGTACTAGTATCAATCACAGATGCTTTTTTTTTTTTTCTTTTCTGTTAGGGTACCTTTCTTTCGAAATTAAAGAAGCTAAGATTGGGATATAAGTTTAATTTAAAGCCGTCCTGTGGGTCATGACAGGCAAGTCTTCTTGTGTGAGCGTAACTGCATTTGTGCTAGTCCTGCATTATTTTATTCTACTGACGGGTGCTTTGTTGGTCCTTCGTTTTGCACGTCTTTTTAGATTACAACTGATTTAAGTACCCTACATTGGTTGCTATTGCAGGGAAATGATCCAACATAGGCCCTACACACAGAAGGTAGACGTTTACAGCTTCGGGATTGTGCTGTGGGAACTCATCACCGGGATGCTTCCATTCCAGAACATGACGGCTGTCCAGGCTGCATTTGCTGTCGTCAACAAAGGCGTCCGACCCACCATCCCAAATGACTGCCTTCCAGTTCTCAGCGAAATAATGACACGTTGCTGGGACGGAAATTCAGATGTCAGGCCACCTTTCACTGACGTAGTCAGAATGCTTGAACATGCTGAAACCGAGATCATGACCACGGTTCGCAAGGCTCGGTTCAGGTGCTGCATGAGTCAGCCCATGACTACTGATTGATGTGTATGGAAGAACGCGATAGTAACGAACTGGAAAGTTTGAAAATGAAACATAAAAGGAGAAACAATAGCTGAAAAAGGCATCTGTATCTACGACGGTAATTTCTTTCTTCGGATAGGAGTGAAAAGAGGAAGAAATTTATGATATGAAGTACGTGTTTTGTTTTGTTTTGTTTTTATTTTGTTTGATGGATTGTGTTACTGAATTAGTAGTAGTAATGGAGGATAATTGATGTATTTATACATGACCTTGTTATACCTCAAGAAACTGTTTTTCTTACTTGTTATTGACATTTATTTCATTTAGTACTTTTGAATCTTAGCCTGGTTCATGTAAGGGTTTATTTATTTATTTATTTTTATTTTTTTATTTTTTAGCAGATTAAATGCACAATAGTTGGCGTCAAATCTTTCCACTTTGCAGGTTGAAAGCAATGTTTCCAAAACCGGACAGCCAGATCAGACTGATTGAAGCGGAATTGGCATTGGCAGTGGTGGCGATGTTTGCAGACCCATAGTAATATATTCCTTTCGGGGTCAGATAATTGATTTTCGTTTTATGTTTTCAGTAGTACCAAAATCCTTGTCAGCGTTTGCTTGCCACGTCATTGTCCATGTTAACATCTTCTAACTGAGTTAGTTCTCAGTTAACAAAAGTTCATCGTTGGCTAATACGTACAAATTATTGCCGGTCAACGAGGCAAAATTTGAATTATTAAGATCCAATTCCCCTATTTACTTGTTGCAGTAAGTTGTATTGACCAAAGAATGACTAAAAATTTCAACACACTTTGTAAACGGATTTCTACGGCCGAGCTATGTATTACTTGTTCACAATACACACTCAAAAGTCATGAAACAACTTCATACAGAAGAACCATGCGATTATTTATTGTAATTGTATCTTTGTATATATCTCCATCTATAACAACCACTCTATCTATTCAAACTATTATCATGTAACACCTACTTCATAACCATGGGAGAACACGTGTACTTATTGATAGCTAGAATTGTAAAGGGAAAGGAATTTTTAGACTGTATATTTTGTTTATTCATACAGGAACTATAATTTACATCACCCAAGTATAGAATATAGATAAGAGTACATAGAGGTAACAACCCGCGCTTCTCATGACTGTCCTTTAAGAATCCTATAACAAATACAATCCATCTCACTAATATGGATCAGTGAGGTTGCACATACTGTACAATGACAATCTATGGTTATTGATAGCTAGATGAGAATGAGATAACAGCCTTAAGTTTTACGAGGATAGAGGCGAATCGGAAGTCCCTTGGCAGGGAGAGGGAAACCATTCACAACAATTTGCTCATCTGGAATCTTGACGGGTCAAACTTTTGCGGTTCAGGAAAGTATTCAGGATTTTTGTGAGTTGCGACTGCGCTCCAGTACAACTGTAATATGTGTATAACTACTGTTAGCCTAAAGACAAAGTCCATTTAAATGGAGACATGCATTGTTTGACTTACCTTCCAGCCCTTTGGAATAGAGTAACCATTGTATACAAAATCAGTAATGGCTTCTCTAAAAGAACCTTGGGTTGGTGAAGTAACTCTAAGGACTTCACATGCCACATTCCATGAGTACTTCATCTTAGAGATGTCGTTACAGTTCAACGGTTCTCCCAATCCTTTGGATTTTGCGATTTCCATTTGTTCTATATTAACAAAAGATCATCATCATCATCATCATAGTCAGTTAATCCCACCAATATCAAAAGTCAAGGTAGGGTCTGAGGAGGGTAAGATGTAGACAACCTTACCTCTATCCCGTGGGAATAGAGAGGTTGCTTCCAGTGAGACCCCCGGCTCAATAGTGGTTTTGTATCAAGCCTTAGACAATAAGGCACATAACACTTAGCAATCGGGACAAACCCGACGGGTGCATGTACCCCCTTGTCTTTTGGCTATCAATGTCACCACCTGATGCATGATTAACCGTCCGTCATTTTTAACGTTATTTTCACGAAATTAGTAAAGTAACGTTATAATTAGTGCAACTAAGATTGCATCGGATCAGTTGTAAATTATTTTTCGTTTAGTTATTTTAGTGATTTTAATACCTTTGTAGACTCCATTGTAGACTTCTGGCAACTCGGCGAGATACTTAACAACAAATGCACATGTAGAGCTTACAGTGTCGTGGCCAGCAAACAAGGAAGCCATAATCGTGTCAGCGATGCTGGTTTCTGTCATATGTTGGCCATCTTCATCGGTATCCTGAAGCATGTGTGATAATAGGTCTTGTGTAGGTGATGCATTAGCATTGATCAGATCAGTCTTCCTTTGCCTTACTATAGACATCAGTTCTTTTCTGAGAAACTTGGCTGCATTAATTCCTCTCCGAAACGATGTTCCAGGGAGGTCTATCGGCATTGAGAACATCCCACGCAAAATGCTATTAAGTGGGACAGAAAGGTACTTGACTCGTTCGGGTTCATCAATACTAACAAAGATTTTGAATGCAAGCGAGATAGTGAGACTCTTGGAGAGTTCATGCGCCACTATCTGATCCTTGTCGTCCCAACCGTCTTCAAAGTGTTTCTGGGTCATCATGTCCATAATTGGAACATATTGGCGTAGCGTTTCAGGCATGAAGAAGCTAGGAAGGATCTTTTTAAACCTGATGTATTCTTTCTTCGTCCGTTGGTTAAGATGGAAGATCTTGTCCATAGAAGGCACATGCCATGCCCGCACAAGTTTATTCTCATTTGAGAATAAGAATTTGTTACCTTCCGACCCACAAAATCTTGTCCATAGAAGGCACATACCTTGAAGAATTGAGAACCATTATGATAAGACATAATAGCGTTTGTGTCTTCGGATCAAATCCTGTTTTTCAAATGTTAAAATATAGCATTACTAAATCCGATCGAATAGTAAATCCGATTCAATATATGTCTAAAAAAACTGTGATGACAATAATAAAATTAACATAAATCTGATTGAACGCAATCCTTATTATCCCTTTATCACAAATCCGATTGAATATGTGTTTATCATATGTACGTTCATCAGAAATCCATTTCATTAGAACATGTGATAAACACAAGAATGATTTCAAATGGTAATTATATTATGAAATATTAAAAAGAATAAAAAAAGTAACAATAGGAATCTATAGTATCTTTGTTATCCCTTTATCACAAATCCGATTGAATATATGTTTATCACAAATCCGTTTCATTAGAACATGTGATAAACACCAGAATGATTTCAAATGGTTATTAGATTAGGAAATCTTAAAAAGAATAAAAAAATAACAATTGGAATTGATAGTATCTTTGTTATCACTTTATAATAAATCCGATTGAATATGTGTTTATCACAAATCCGTTTATCACAAATCCATTTATCACGAATCCGTTTCATTAGAACATGTGTTTAAGAAGAATGATTTCCACGTAAAAGAATAAGAATTTTCATTCGGTTTGATTTGTTCTTAATAATGTTAACAATAAAAAAAGTCAAAATAATAATAGGAATCAACATTAGAAGAGTAGTATGAATGTTTACCTTTAATCAGTTGTGGATAATCAACAAATTATGCAAGGTGAAGAAGAAAGATTGAAAGATTTGTTAGGAATTAGGAAGAATAGGAGAGTTTTGATATGGAGAATGAAAAAAAAAATAAAAGAAAAAAAGTTTTTATAGTCATAATTTGGAGCTCCATATTAGTTGTTAGATCATAAAGGCCCTCTCTAAGGCCTTGATTCAACCCAAGTGACCTCAATTATTATATAGATAGATTTAAACCATTTACCCTTTACACTTTTTATATAATTCACCATTTCTCTATCTCTACACACTCAACATTTCTCTAAATTTCTGTCAAATATGGATCTAAATTTTCCTAACACACCGAGCCGACCACCATTTACACCACCCGTCTTCCTAAGCACACTCGTAGATCCCTTGAATATGTACCCATTTGGTGGATTTAGTCAAAATCTGAACGCGAGGAAACATCAAATGAAACAACAACTAGCCATGCAAATGCAAGGTCAAATTCCACGGATACAAACCACTCAACGCCCCAGACACGATTTCGTTTCTCTAAGCCAATACGATCAAGACAAAATTATACCCTAAACCCAACCAGGAAACGTAAACAATAACAAAAGGAACTGAGCGGAGAGGCACCAAGCATACCTTGGATGCAAATCGAGTTAGAAGTCTGGCCTGAGCGTGGTATAACGTGTCACTAAACCCGATAAGAGGTTTATTTAAAAAAAAAAAAAAAGTCTGTAGATACATATATGTTTAAATATAGGTTTTTTTTTACATAGTTTTATGTTTTATGTTATGTAGGTAATAATCAAACAGGTGATGGTTTTTGGAATAAGGTTGTGGACCAATGATGGTTTTCAATTGTGTTGTTAATTTGGGGTTTTTGTTAGGGTTTTTAAAATGAATTTGAGATTTCTGGTTGGTACCATGGGTTAAAAAAAAAAAAAAAAAAAAAAGAGGTTTGTCTATTATTAAAAAAATGCCACCGCCCATTTTTGTTTGATTCTTACCGTCCGTATAGTAAACTTATTTGTACATGAACTTAACTCTATAAAGTAAATAATAAAAAAAAAAAAGAGAAAAGAGGAGGATAAGGCATATTTACCACATGTAGGGTTTCACCTGAAGAGATCCCTAATATAGGTGGGATGAGTAATCAGTACAGAATGGCCCAAGGTATCAAGTGAAGCTTCACCTGCTGCACCAGTCGTAAAAAAAATCATAAGAGAGTACGTAGATAGCGGATGAGAAAGTAAGAGACCATACCATAGCCTTAGTAGTGTGATGTAGCAATGTTAGAATGATGACACGTTTTTTTTGGAAAATGTAAACATTTTACTGCATACAACAATTATCAAAAGGCTCCAGCTATTCACACTCCCCTAGTTCTATTCCCCTCCTCCCCCCCCCCCCTCAAAGCGTCTCGCTTTGGCCTAAAAGAGGCGCTTTGGGTCAAATCTTACGAGGTAGTAGGAGGTGGCAGAAAAAGTGGAATATTTTGATCCAAAGCGCCTAGCTTAGGCCAAAGCGAGGCGCTTTGGATCAAAGTTTTAATTTGGGGTATTTTTGGTGTTTTGAATTGGTTTTTTATTTTTTTAATTCTATTAATATAATTATTTTAAAAAATTAAAAATAAAGGTCTTAACTCTAATCAAACGTCTATATAGGCGTTTTCGATTTCCAAATGAATCAACGACTTAAACTTGACATCATCAACCACGTATAGTCAAAAAAATTAATAACAAAGGTCTTAACTCTAATCAAACGTCTATATAGGCGTTTTCGATTTCCAAATGAATCAACGACTTAAACTTGACATCATCAACCACGTATAAAAAGAAATTAAAAACAAAGGTCTTAACTCTAATCAAACGTCTATATAGGCGTTTTCGATTTTCAAATGAATCAACGACTTAAACTTGATATCATCAACCACGTATAGTCAAAGATTTTAACAATAGATTCAGTACTTCCGGGAAAAATACAACATTAATCTTCGTTATCCTTTATCATCTCTCAGAATTAAATTCCTAACAACTGTAAATTGAAATTTAATGCAACTTCTCATATACTCCTCTTTATGGAGTACTACCTTCAACAGCTATTGTGTACGAGGAACACTTTCTTTTTTTGTTCTACAATATATTTTTCACAAAATTTCTTTGGCCCCAGCTATTCAAACTGTTCACCACCGTTAAGTACTAACGGAGACCTTGATCTGCAATATTTGAAAATTATCATTTCTTGACATGCTTGGTAACAGAGAGGAACACTTCTTCTTTTGTTCTACAATATTTTTGTTAGTTGTTAATGTTGTTATAGTTTTTTCTACTTTTAGAAAAAATAAAAAACCAATTCAAATGCGGTATGCGCGTTAAATTTCATTAATCCACACCTATCTCCTGAAGCAAAACCTCTCTAGGTTTACCATCACCAAACGGATTCACCTTAGGCCTCGGTTTGTCCACTCAAATTCCTAACATTAATTCCAATTCCAATTCCACTGGTGCAATCAGAATCTGAAGAGACGTTATTATCATCATCATCCACAATGTTCTTACCTAGAGCTACCAACCATCCGGTTGAAGAAGAAGAAGACAAATATCACTAACATAACTTGCACCGGCTTGATATATGAGTTTGATTAGCTTAAATCTCTCTGATCCATGGTATCCACATTCAAAGGATCCATGACACGCGATAATCGCTACGGTTAGTGGATACCATGGATCAGAGAGATTCAAGCTAATCAAACTCATATCTCAAGTTAGTCCAACAACTGAATTTGACTTGCTTGCATTATAATCTTGTACGAAATCATCTCATTGCATATTCTCCATATCCATACCTTGTTTCAAGTATCTTGTAAAATTCATTTCGTCTTCAAGACTTCTAGGAGTCAACAAAGGTTGACTTCTTTGAGCATTAACCATGACTATATTACATTATTATTATTTAAATTATTATTATATTTGTAACTTAGTTCCTTTGTTTTATTATTATAATAATTTATTATTATCAAGAATCGGAAATTAGTAAAACGATTTATGAAAGTATCAAGAATCGGGAATTAGTAAAATGATCGGATGTGATTTCTGAAAACCACAAACGATCAATTAAACATTACGAAACGCGTCAAATAGAGACCGGAAGTCCAGCATGTCGATTAGACATGCAAAAATCGTGTTTTGAAAAAATATGGGTATCGAGTGTATAGTCGGAGCACCACGTAGAATGAATCATGAAAGTTGAACAAACTCGGATGTTTCAACCAAAACATACAAGCGAGCAATAAACGACCCGTAACGCCTCAAACGAATTTTGTTGTATTGGGAACAACTAAAAACATTTTAAAATGAATTAAAATTAATTTTTAATCAATAACAAGTATTTAAAATGAATTAAAACAAGTTAATTTTTTTTTTTTAAAAAAGGCCAAAGCGCCTAGTGTGATGTAGCAATGTTAGAATGATGACACATTTTTATGGAAAATGTAAACATTTTATTGCATACAACAATTATCAAAATCGTGGTGTCCGTTTTCTTTTTATTTTTTAACTTATCAGATTAATGGAAGCTTAATGTTATTATTTTATTTTTCTATTGTAAGGACATGACTTTTTAGAAGTTAAATAACACTTTTGTATGTAAATGAAAGCTAGTCTACTTAGTAAAGGTATACGTTTTTTTAGAGGAGATGATTCAGACATGAATAGGGTTGGTTAAATTGCTCGGCGCTCGTCAATCGCTTGCTTGGAATTTAATTCGGAAAATGCTCGCTCGATTTTCCGCTCGGTTGTAAACGAGCTGATCGGCTCGGTTCAGTTCAGTTTGTAAACAAGCCAACCACGAGCAAAGGTCCGCTCGGTTCGGCTCGATAAATTTTTATTAATTTATTATATATATGTATAATTATATATACACACATTAAGTAAAATTATATTTATAGTTTTATACATACCACTCTATTAGGTTTAGCTTAATATACGCATATATACAATTATATTTATAGTTACTAGCACAATCAACCCAATGATAACTTACACTAAGTTTAATTGTAAAAACCTTAAGTCGTGAAAAGACCTACTTGACTTCCTATTCCCGTTAGTTGTCCGCCATCAATTGTCTCCCGCTATTAACCTATGCAATACGACAATTGTTCTCTGTAGTATGTCCATCGCCTCACCGGCCTCAACCTGAGCCTCATTCTCAAACAACCGGACCTCTTAATATTAAATAATTAAGAGGTTTATTAAGTAGGTAACAAACACCCTCAAGTTGAAACGCCTTGAATATGGAGAGGTATAAAACTAGTTATATTTGCCCACGGATTTTGTGGTATTAATTTATAATCCTCTTGTTATTTATGCTAATACTTATTGCTAAGTAGGAACAAATTCCAGCCTATAATTTATCCAATTATTTGAACATTTTGAAGCCCACATAAATCTCATGAAAAACAGGAGAAGCAAAAAACTATTCATGGCATATTTCTTCCCCTCTCTTCTCTAACATGTCTTTCTTTCTCTCTAATCACATTTCTTTTTTCATGCCCACACAATCTCATTTCATTTCCATCTTTTCTGTAACCAAAACATTAGCCACCATTGCCTTGTACAATAGCCCCTTCAACGGGCGCGCACTTGTATGTGCGCGCACCACTTCTCTCCTTTTGTTCCATGTCGGCCCGTTCAGGTCGTTTCCTTGTCCTCCTCCTCGTTGCCTCGTTCATCCACCTTGTCAAAGGTTCGGATTCACAAACGCTCCTTGAGTTCAAGGATTCCCTTATCAACGGCAAGAAGTTAACCACCTGGAATGCCACGATGAGTCCGTGTGATAATAATAGAGCCAATTGGCAAGGCCTTGTTTGCACCAATGGGTCTGTTTCGGCCATAAAACTAGACCGCAAGTCGCTTGGAGGTCACATTGAAACCAATATTTTATCCAAATTGTCATCATTGGTGAGCATAAGTTTCAACAACAATAACTTCAAGGGTAGCTTCCCTGATTTTGGAATGCTTGATGGAATACAAGAGATCTTTTTGTCGAACAACAAGTTTTGTAGCGAAATTCCAGCTAATGCTTTCAAGGGTCTGAAACGGCTCGAGAAGCTAAATCTGGCGAATAACAAGCTCATTGGGCAGATCCCTGCATCATTGACAAAACTACCCAAACTAAAGGAGTTGAGGCTTCAAGGCAATGGATTCGAGGGTGAAATCCCAAACTTTGCTTCAGGAAAGCTGAGTCTTGCGAATTTCGCAAACAATCATTTCCGTGGCCATATCCCAAAAGGGCTACAGCATTTTCCTGCAAGCCAATTTTCAGGTGAGATACAAATTCATATGTTTTATCCTGTAGAAATTTGTTATGATAGAATGTCCATCGACAATGCTTGATGTAACGGTACAATATTAATCCATTGAATATGCACCATTATGACCGACGATATGCATGTTAGGTGTTTAAGTATTTTACGGATGAACAGCTATTGCTCGTTATGAATTAACATCAACATTGGAGCAACTGTAAGATTGCTTCTAAAAATTCTAATGAAGATTTTTCCTTCCTGAAACAGGCAATAAACTTTGTGGACCGCCGTTGGGAGAATGCCAGAGAAAAACTACTTCCACCGCCATGATCATCATCACGGCATGGATGGTGGCAACAGCAGTTGCAGCAGTGATTTTTGCTGTTACAATATTATGTCACCGCAGCCACCACGAAATCCCATTAGAACTTCTAAATAGCAGTTCGATACCTCTAACAGCCTCCGCCAACTTTAGCACGCAGGAGAAAGACGGAGCATCAGCACATAACGGAAACAATTCGGATCTTTCCTTGAATCTGAATTTCATGGTAGATGAGGAGGAAAGATTCGACCTTGCAGACTTGATGAAGGCTTCAGCAACAGTACTCGGAAGTGGGATGTTTGGATCCAGTTATAAGACTCTTATCGCAGGCAGGAAAGTGATGGTGGTAAAGAGGTTTAAGCAAATGAATAATGTTGGGAAGGAAGAGTTTTTTGAGCATATGAAAAGGTTAAGCCGGTTGAGACATCCGAATATACAACGGATTGTGGCTTTCTACTACAGAAACGACGAGAAGCTTTTGATTTCCGGTTACGTTGACAACATCAGTTTAGCCTTTCATCTTCATCGTATGTTTTCTGGTTCTTCAAATATTAATACAAAAATCCTAGTTCCACACTTCATATATTTGTTGTGGTGATCTCAGGTAATCGGTCGGATGATATTCAAAGCCCGGACTGGCCTACACGGTTGAAGATAGTGAAAGGGGTAGTGAGAGGGCTTCAACATCTTTACACTAAGCTACCAACCCTAATTGTGCCTCATGGTCACCTTAAGTCTTCAAATGTTCTTCTCACTAAGAATTACGACCCACTCCTCACTGATTACGGGTTGGTTCGAGTAACCAACCCCGAACATGCACACAACCTCATGATGGCTTACAAGTCACCAGAGTACAATCAACTCGGCCGCATCTGTAAACGGACAGACATATGGTGTCTAGGGATCTTAATCCTTGAGATCATGACAGGGAAGATTCCTGTGTACACTATTCACCAGAGCAAAGGATTTGACACTGAAGTTACAGATTTCATCAACTCTATGGCCGAGCGAGAGGAGCTCCATAGCGACGTGTTTGATACGAAAATGGCAGGATTCGATAAGAGCAATGAAGGGGAGATGATCAAGCTGTTGAAGATTGGATTGAGTTGCTGCGAAATAGATTCGAATAAAAGGATGGATATTAAACAGGTCTTGGAGAAGATTGAAGAGGTGAAAGAAAAAGATGGTCCAGAAGACGACTTTCAATCCACATATAGTAGTGAACTAGACAAGCAGTCATTGACAGGACTCTCGGATGATTTCAACTAAATGTATACAGGACACTGACTCAATATATCGTTAAAGAGTTAAGACGGTTGGAACTGTTCATTAGGTAGGCATGACTTCATCAATGATCAGAAGTGTGTTTTTCAAGGATCTGAAGTACTCCATGCCGCTTGTGTCCATCAACATAGTTTTCATAACGGGGGTGTTTGAGATTCGGTTGTGAGCATTGCTATCTGAAAACATGATGATTAGTTTGAAGAAACTACTCTCAAACTGATTTTTTGAAGCTGGTACTCACGCTGAAAACGGACTATTCATAAACTGAAAACACATAATCACCGTTTAGAACGGCCCTTAAGGCAGCATTAACGGACAGCGGAAGAGTTGATTTGGGGTATCTCATTCTTGAAGACAATGTATATTTCGATAGGCTTTTCACGTTTTATTTAGGGAGATATCTAGAAATAGTCTATGTGCTTTACTGACATGTAATTTTATTTCGCTTAGAGGTTACGGAATCCAGTTTTGTCATAAGAAGTTTAGGCATGTGATCCTCTTACGACATGTATTTTATAGGATTTTCTAATATGACTTAAAGATCATGTTTTCAAAAGTAGCACTTTGAGAACCGAAGGGTTCCTAAGGGTATGTTAGTAAGGTCTAATTACATCCGTTAGGTTTAACTACAAGGTGTCTCATAACTCAGAACAGAAATATAACACTCACTATAAGCATGCTTCTAGAGAGAATTAATCGTAAGGGGTTAAACGGGTCATTTGTTCTTCATAATATATCTACCCAAATTTTGCATTATAGAATTAATAGTAGCTCATATTCTTACATTTCTGTTTGCATGTTGGTGACACCACAAAGCAGGTATAGATGAACAATACATAAAAGATGTTGATTGGCCTGATGTATAGAAGATACATTGGTGACTTTGCACCCTTTTGATATGGCAATCTGCATAGAAACAATCAAAACAATGTGCAACTAGTTACAGATTAGAGCAACAACTAGAACCCTAAAATATAATTTACTGGACTTTTTGAGTCAAAGTCATGACCTTTTCAAGTTTACAATTGATATCTGTTTTATTACAAATTGAAAAGACAAATTTTTTTTTAAGTTTTTCTAGTTAAAGCATTCTATTATAATTTTAAGATCAATTTCAAAAATCTAGAAAATTAAAAAAAAAAAAGATCATATCAACTTTGAAGTTTGATGTGCAGTCTCTTCAACTCAAAAGGTCAAACTTCCAACATTGGTTACATGTACTGTGTAACGTAACATCGTAACGTAATGTTGGAACATTGCCAAGTAATTGAAATTAGAAAAGACAAGACTAACCGAGGTTGGGCAAGGTGCACTGATGAGGTGTGTTTCACAATCACCATGGTGTAGTACAACCTGTTGTATCCAAAATTCCAAAGTATTTTTAGAAGGGGTGTTTCTATCATTTCAACTCGCCCAGAATCTTTCATCAATGATGTTCTTCAACGTTTAGCTAAAACGCACATTTCTAATCTTCCATAGTCAGTCAGTAATTCCAGAAAATTTGATTGCTCCGATACTTTTTCTTAACATATAGCGCAATCAATTCTTTATACGTCCACGTTTTCTGCATGTTAAATTCCAAAAGTGCCTCCGAGCTAGAGTGAAAATCCCCTTTTCCCAACACCTCAAACAGAATCGGGTCGGTCAAAACAACAGGGGAATCTTTCACATTCATTTTCCTTAAAGCAAAATCCAAATTTCTCCCCAATCTTCTATCCAAATATGCATCAACAACACAACCATAAGTAACAAGATCCGGGATGATTCCATTATGCTTCATATGCTCAAGGCTTAAATGAAGATCCCAAAACAAAGACATCTTTGAGAAAGCCACAGCTCTAATATTAAAAGTAGTGAGATCGGGATAAAATCCCGCTTCCACCATATTTAAAAACTCTCTTTGCAAACTCTTCATTTTGAAATTCGCAGCATAGGACAACAATAATAAATTCCAAAGAAGATTTCCAACATTTCTTCTACCAAGGCCCACTTCCCTTAAAAAGCTACCCAAATTATGAAACTTTTTATCCCGTATATAAGCATGAGAAACCGCCGTAATCCCGTCTTCTTCAATTAAAAATCTTGAGCTTTTTAGACGCTTGTATGCGTTTTCCATCATGGTTATTGAAGCAAAACGACTATAATACACCATATAAGCATTCCCTATAGAGGAATCAACAGGATATCCCTTTGAGACCATTTCCTTCAACGTATCATCCATTAGCTCAAGCTCTCCAATCTTACCAAAACAAGATAGTGTATGCACATAAACTTGATGTTCTAAATGAGGATGCCTAATAGTAACTTGTTGTACAATTCTGAGTACTTCGTGAAAAAGCCCTGCCCGAACATAAGCATCAATTAGACCTGAAACTAGATGAATATCAAGATTATAAGCACTGTTTATAATTGCATGCCATAATGCATCTGCCTGGGTGAAAAATCCATTATTGGCGTAGTACAACATCAAAGCTGTCAAGGTAGAATTGTCGATAAGAAAACCCTCAGTTTGTAATCTAGGAATATGTTGTAGTCCCTTTTTGCTTAAACTTTGAATGATAGACGTACAATCTTTAGAGTTATAAACCTTCCTAAAATTTCCAAATCGTTTACGGTCCTGGAATATATGTCAAGCAAAACAAAAAGGATCAGAGAGGAACAATAACAAATGTCATGAGTCATTTCTGTTATGAGACTTTAAAATCAACTAAATTGCTCATAGACCTTACATATCGTTATGCAGGAGTATTGCTTCCATATATAACGTTTTTCTCATTTTATCTTTCTCCAAGACTTGATTTTAAATCTCCATGATGAAGCAAACAACATCTTCAAACAAATCACAGTTCCATCATTTCATTCAAATTCACTCGCTTTCCTATCCGTATTCTTTAAAAAAATGAAACTTCAAAAGTTATATTTATTTGTGATCATTAGATGAAATAAACTTCTTGAGTTCTGCTAAAACCGTAAAACTCCAATAGGCTTGCCAGGTAAGATAATTTTGATTTCATGGCACATTTCAAAATGCTTATGGCTTACCTTGCATTTTAAATGCCAAGACAACTTTAAAGTGCTTCGTTGCGACTGAATTTTACTTTATTTTAGGCATCAAACGCACCTTGTTAAGCATGTATTTGTAAATATTAACATTATTATAGTTCTAAGTTTTATGTAACACACAAAGTATTTAGCATACATATATCTTCCCCGGAATGCATCGCGCCTTTTATTCCCATTTTTCAAAAAAATTAAACCACGCATCTCCAAGGACCACAACTATAACAATAACAACAACAACCATACCAAGTAAATCCCACAAATAGCAAAGCTATTGGTCGGGTCTGAGCCCTCAGGAGTGTAGAATGTAGGCAAGCCTTACCCTATCCATGAAGATAGAGAGACAGAGAGACCACCGGCTCCAAAACAACAGATAAACAAAGAGAACTAAAACATAACATACATAAAACATCATACAAAATCATACAGGCATAACTATATTTACCTTTATTATACAAAATAAGTTAAATAACATTAGAAATGCACAAAAAAATAAATAAATTAATAAATAAATAAAACTTGCTTACCTTTCTAGCAGAGCCTGTATTGTGTGAGTTCTTTTGAGTGCATACCAACTTTAAACCAATCAATTTATTTTCAAGAGGGTGAGTTACAGATACAACTGAGATAGCTTCCATATCTGAACACATAACAGGTCCAAATCATTATTGGGTTAAAAAGTGGTTGATAATAATAATAATAATAATAATAATAATAATAATAATAATAATAATAATAATAAATTAGAGGTAAGAATCAGCAAGATACCTGAAATTTAGCAACTTTATCTGGTTTACGAGATGGGTTTATGCTGCAAGATCAGCAGTCTCTCTTGTTCTTGCTATTTGGGGATTAGGGTTTATGAGATAAATAATTGGACAGCAAGAATCAAAATTGAACCTTGAAAAATCAAGGTACAAACTTGCGATTATAATTGGGATATTGGGGTAAAAATCTGCACTGCAACACTATTTAGAGCATGTTTGGCTCTCCTTATTTCTTTATGAGGTTTTAGAGGGTGTTTGGGATTGAGTTTCAAAACAATTTATTGACAAAAAGTCAATAAGTCAATAAGCTGTTTGTGTAACCCAAAAGCACTTTCTGTTTTGACTTTTGGCCTTTGGCTTTTAAGGGTGGAAAAACTGTTTTTGAAATGTTAGAAATCCTGGCTTTTGGCTTTTGACTTTTGAAAAAAAAATTACAAATATGCCACCCATACAACCAATATTGACAATAAGTTAAGCGAAACACTTAAAAAAACAACAATTTATTGACTTTTTGACGTTTCTCATCCCAAAAGCTAATCCAAACACTTTTTTTAAAACTCCTTTTCAAAAAGCCATAAGCCAATAAGCACTTTTGACCAAAAGCACTTTTGCATCTCCAAACTCAATCCCAAACACCCTCTTATACCATGAAAAATGAGTTAAAAAAGTGTTTGTGAAATGTGATTTATCATTTCTACTTATGAGGTTTTATAACATGAAAAATGTGTTTTTAAAAAGTAAGTGAAGAGTAACTTTTCAAAACTCTTTATGACTTTTTGTAAAAAGTTATAAGACTGAGGGGTGTGGGACGGGGTGGTGCTTCGGTGAGCTGATGTGGACGGGGTCCCCGTCGGTGTACAACGCCCCCACCGAAGATAGCTCGGCACCACCGGTGGAAATGCATCGTTCTCCCCGAAGACAATTATATAATATAATATTATAACTTAACTGTACTTTATATATAGTAATATTACTTTATTATATAATAATATATAATATAATAATAATATAGAAGGGGGAAGGGGAAGGAGAGGTAACCATTTCCCCTATAAGAGGGAGGGGAAGGGGGAAATAACGTGGCGCTAATGTGGACAAGGGGGAGGGAAGGGGAAGGGTGACCACACCCCATAACCTAAGGAGGTGAAAATAAGGAGAGCCAAACATGCTCTTGCATTTACAAATACTTACATTTGCAAGATTTGTTAACATTTATTTCACTGTATTGGCTCATGTGGCATCGTATCACCGGTCCACGTTTTTAGCCACTGTTTTTGTAGATGGTGGGTGAAAACTAGGGATGCAAACGTGTCAAGTCAAGCCCGAGCTTGGCTTGGTTCGAGTTTTATTTTCAAAGCTTGAGCTCGGCTCGTTGGTAATTTCTCAAGCTCGACCTCGGCTCGTTTATTCTCTAGGTCTTAATATAGTAAATAAAAGTAACATATATTATATACTCAGGTAGGCTCGTGAGCTCGATATGTGAAGCTCAAGTTCAGGCTCATTTAGTAAACAACTTTAAATGAGGGTAATATTATTAAATATCAATAAAACTAATAATACACAAAGGCTCGACAAGCCTAGCAAGCTTCACATGCTTGGCTCGAGCTTGGGCTTGATAACTAAACGAGCTTTGTTTTAGGCTCAAGCTCGGCTCGGCTCGGGCTCAATAACGTTCGGCTTGTTTCAAGCTTTTTACCGAGCCACGCTCGAGTAGCTCATGAGCGGCTTGGCTTGTTTGCACCCATAGTGAAAGCCCACTGCTTTTCCTCTCCACGCTCTCTCGCTGCTTTAGGGGTTGTTTGTTTCAGCATTTAATGGGACAGATGTTTGAATCGGTCAGACATAGCTCATTCAGACTGTTTGTTTCACCAACAGATGTCTGAATCAGTCAGACATTTGCCTCTGAATGGGTAAGCATTATACTAAGTCTGAATGGTTATGACCATTTATTTGTTCAACATTTACTGGTTCAACACATACCCATTAAAAAGTTGTCAAACAGTCCTTAATTCTCCCTCTCTTTAACGTGTAGCTCTTGATTTTGCTGAACCATAGAGGTTTTTGTCTATTTTGTTAGGTTGGTGAAATCTCTATCTCTATATCTATATATCTATCTCTATATATAATAAAAGAAAATAGGTTTGGAAAGGGAGAAGAGTGGTTAGGGAATGTGTTGGATAAAAAGCTTTGGAATTTATTTATTATTATTATTATTTTTTTTTTGACAGCTTAGTTTGTTGATGAAGGACGATGTAACTTGGCTACAAAACGGTACCTAAAAAGAAAGGAGGTCTGAGGATTAGTAGGTTGGGTATGACTAATGAAGCGCTCCTTGTAAATTGGTGTACTGAGCAACACAAGTTATGGGCGAAAATAATCAAAGTATGTCATCAGCACAAAACCAATTGGTCGATTGTACCATGGAACAAATATGCTCGAGGATGTTGGGGGGCGATTGTTAAAAACGCTGAGAATATAATACTGAAACACAAACATCTTAACTACTATTTCAGAGGCGTTTTAGGAAATGGTCAAAACGTGCACTTTTGGTTGGATGCGTGGCTGTTTGAAGAGCCACTTAGAGACAAGTTTCCAAACCTTTTTCAGTTGGCACGAGTCAAGGACAGCAAGGTCGCTGAAAATTGGGCGTTTATGGGTCAGTTTCCCAGTTGGGTGATGTGCATAATTTCATTGATACAACTGCAGTAGAGTGGGCTGAGCTCGACGCTGCATTGCTGTCTCAACGACTTTCAGATCAGGTTGACAGATGGAAATGGACTGCAGAAGACTGAAGGCTGTTTCACTGTTAGGTACGTTAAGAAGTTGAAGATGAGCGAGATGGTTTCCGAACAGAATTTTAACTTTAAATGGTTACATTGGGTGTCGTCTAAATGCAGTATTTTTTCGTGTTAATTTTTTAACTTTGGTATATGTTTTGATCTGTCAGGGAGCTGTGTTTTCCATGTCATTTTCTGAAGACTGTCCTTTTTGCTGGTTGTTGCTGGCTCCCGAGGAGACTTAAAGGTAAACGATATTATAACTTTTTTTTACACACCATTATTGACTTTTTCTTACTGGATAACACTTGCTTGGAGATAAAACTTAGATTTAATTTTAAGGTTTTCTAATTTAAAAGGATAACACACGAAATGATATCATTGATACAACTGCAGTAGAGTGGGCTGAGCTCGACGCTGCATTGCTGTCTCAACGACTTTCAGATCAGGTTGACAGATGGAAATGGACTGCAGACGACTGAAGGTTGTTTCACTGTTAGGTACGTTAAGAAGTTGAAGATGAGCGAGATGGTTTCCGAACAGAATTTTAACTTTAAATGGTTACATTGGGTGTCGTCTAAATGCAGTATTTTTCGTGTTAATTTTTTAACTTTGGTATATGTTTTGATCTGTCAGGGAGCTGTGTTTTCCATGTCATTTTCTGAAGACTGTCCTTTTTTGCTGGTTGTTGCTGGCTCCCGAGGAGACTTAAAGGTAACCGATATTATAACTTTTTTTACACACCATTATTGACTTTTTCTTACTGGATAACATTTGCTTGGAGATAAAACTTAGATTTAATTTTAAGGTTTTCTAATTTAAAAGGATAACACACGAAATGATATCTACTGATAATTAATAACATAAATTCAAACAGTTGTAAACAGATAGACTGATAACAAAAGGGACATAATTCAGAACCAACTTAAAACTGACGAATTATAAACCTATTTTAATTGATAATCAAATAACTTAAACCTAAACTTCTGCCTCTGTTAAGTCATAGAAATCTTGTAGAGTACCTTGTTCTTGATTCTTTACTTTCACCTCTTTTGCCTCTTCCATTTCAGTAATGTCAATAACTTCGTCCCATTTCTAGTTCAAAAGAGCAATTTTGCGTTTGGATTGCTTGTCAAGTTCCTGAAATTTAAAAAAAAAAGTGATAATAATAAGTATAAAATTCGTCTATCAAAATACCAAACAATGTTTTGCAGGCTAGTAAAAAAATACCTTTTCTAAAGTCATATCGTCGAAAGTCCGCTGTGAAGTAGTAAAAAAATAGGTGTTAGTAATAATAAAGGAATGAAAAAATATGCTAATAAAATATAATGTTTTGTAGCCTAGTATGTATATGAATGTCACATAATACCTTTCCTAAAGTCGTGTTTTCAAACGCCCGCTGTGAAGAGGAAAAACAAATATGCATTAGTAATACTTAAGGAATGAGAAAAATAAAGATTGCCATGGTTTAAGTTGTGTAAATGCAGTAAATTCCAAACAATGCTTTAACACCATAGGAGGCCAATTGAAAGTTCTATTAATTTCTAAAGCTAACATTATAAGTTATAATCTATCTCCAAATCAGTCCTTTAATTATTTCAGAAAAACTGTTGTGGTTTGCATCAAAATGAAAATTGATAATTGTGTATAATGAAATCTAATATGCTTTGTTATATACAAGGAAACTAAAGGTTCATAAAAGAGGTCTGCAATGATAAGGATTATGATGTGTTTACTCGTAAAAGGTTCTACTGGTAAGAACAAAAACTTGTATGAACAGTCAGTGTTGTACCCAACTGGTTACATGTGGACCCAATAAAACAATAGTTAAAACATAGCCAAATAACAATTTTTTTTTTACTCACTGAAACAACTCATGAAGATTAGGTATTTACATAACTTTTTAAAAAAGGCATTTAAAAAATAGTAATCTTGTTTTTGGTGCATATTTTGTTCCTGAAAGAAATTAAAAAAATTAATATTTCAGTAAAAAGATATTATTTTTAAACATCAACAAACATTGAATTGTAGCACAAAAGAGTTTTTAAATGATGTTGTACATAAAACATACCTTAGAACATTCTTTTGCTATATTCATTTCTTCAAGCAACGTTTTCTTGTCCATTATAAATATGGTTTTTTTTCCCTATTAAATCTGTGGATGTAGATAAAATAATTGCTTATGTATTTATACTAATCCAACCATCCTATAAAATAGGTAATGGGGATGAGATCGTGGCTCCTGTTTGCACTCTTGAATCGTGCAGCAGCATGTCCTATTTCTATGGGATGTGGGTTATTGGGATTTCAAAAAGGCAACTCCTATTTTCTTGCTATATTTTTTAAATGTTGATCGTGGCTCCTATTTTTTTGCTTGAATTGTGCACAGCAGCAGAAGTCCTAATGCTTTTGTTGTTGTTGTTGTTTTTTTTTTTTTTTTTTGCAGGTTGGTATTGAAGAGGAGAATAAAAGCAGAGCAAAAACAACTGGGAAATGTGGATATTGATTATTAGGTTTGATAACTTAAACATTTTGTCCTATTCTTTCAATATATTATTTATTCATTTGTTATTTAAACGTTTGGGTTTAAGTAGTAGTGATGACCCATTTCGATCTTTATCAATGTTATAGTTCTTGACTCATGTTTTATTTAAATCATGTCAAGATTGAAACAATTTGTCCTGTAAATCTTGTCAAGATTGAATTTTTTTTTATTTTAATTTTAGGCATTTGATTATTAGTCAGACATTTGTATTTAAAAGCTGTTAATGATTTAAGTTATTTATTTTGCTATGTTTTTGTTGCAGGTTAATAAGGATTATGAAGGTTGCTATAAAATAGGTAATGGGGATGAGATCGTGGCTCCTGTTTGTATTCTTGAATCGTGCAGCAACATGTCCTATTTCTATGGGATTTCAAAAAGGAAACTCCTATTTTCATGCTATATTTTTTATGAAATCGTGTCTTCTATAGCATGAAAGGCCATCGCACATTGTCTTAAGATAAAGAGGAATATACTTTATCAAATTTACGTGGCTAACATGTTTACATATTCAATTCAAAAACATCACTCTAATCCTTGATTGTCCACAATTTATTCATCTGAATTATCAAACATACCACACCAAGATCAAATACTAATATAGTTTATTGTTATTCCTTTCAAAACAAATCATATTTGACTATTTAAAGTCACAATAGCAATTTACAACCAAATAAATATGGTTTGGTAAGATTCTTAAAATTAATGCAAAGTATAAATTTTAAAACCTACACAAAAAATGTTAACTCACTATAAAAGTAATAAAAATGTGACAAACTAATATGAAACCAATAAGAGGTACAAGTCTAACACATGAACTTCGGTTATGGTAAAGAAGGCAAACCAGTGATCAGTGGACTCTTCAACCATTTCTAATTCAAAACCCATTTTTTGTTTCTTTTAACAAATAGGTAGTTGATCATCCTCTTCCGTATTAACTCTAATCAAACCAGTCACGGTTTGGCCCATTTACATCACGAACCTTAAATATGAATTAACTTTTGTATTCACATGATAGATATATTTGTCAAGTCATAAGGTTTCCTTGTGAAGATGACAAAACCGAAGAATAAAGAAGAGTCACCAACGGTAATGTGGTGCACGATTGTGGCCATAAATAATTGGTTCGTGTAACGACAGTGGTATGAGATATAAAACATAGGGGTGTGTGGGTGATGTATAATCGTACGGAGAAGATTCAACCAACCGATGTTGAGTTTAAGATTTAATTGCTATGTTCTAACCCGAACCTAGTTTCCACATATACTGTTTATTCCAAAGTTTGGTTCTGTCCACCATTTTAATCAAATTCTCATATTACATATTTTACATACATAAGATTTTAGTTCATATTGTTACCTCAAAAGGAATCTTCATATGCACATTGAAATGGTGGTTTGCTTGTCTCTTCGTACAAAGAATATGAGAGTGATTGGGTGTGTGTTGTGTGTATATATATATTCAGATCATCTATTAAATTCTGGGTAATAGTACTCCATAATTGTGTTCATATAAGAAATAATGTGTGACTGTTTAAATTCTAAAAATATATTGTTTGGTAGGTTATTGAAGGTTATTGTTGGATATGGGATAAAAACTCAAGGGTTACAAGTTCATGAAGGATCTATGGCTTTAAAACATGCATATTCATTATATTTATCAATTAATTTATCATGTAGAAATACCATTTTGCCCCTTACTAACTTCATCATGTTGTTGTACCATAAGTATAAAATGTTATATTTACTTAAATTTTGTTAGAATCCTTGCTAGATACTTTATAATATACTATAGATAACAATGATAAAGACAACGTTCATAACATGCTTGATAAAATGGAGGTCATTTTATATATTTGTTGTAAACTTGGAGTATTTGAATTTTGAAATTTCATAAAATCATGGTCTAACATTAGTGTATTATAGATCACCTAGTGGGTTTACCCGCGCGTTGTCGTAGGATCCAATTACAGTTTGCAATACATCATGCAATACATAAATGTGATGTACAAAACACAAAAATGTTGATTTAATAGTACACCCAAGTGCCCAAAGTTGTGTTTCAAATAAGCCCTAATAACACAAATGCTTAGCTGCTCGTGAAATGTCGGGTGAGTCGTCAATATAGGGTGGGAACATAAAACCTTAAAAACGATTCACTGTACAAAATTGTTGTAATTCAATGTGATAGAAATGTAGTGTAGATGGTATAAGGGAACACACTCCCATTTTTGCCATCTTCTCTATCTAAACCTCTTTCGCCTTTGTAACCCCAATTTATACTTCTTCAATGATATCAACAATGATCTTGTATGCATACTTGAAAAAATAATCACTAAACTTTATTCAAGTAATTTTCCACAGCCATGTTCATCCACTACGATACTTCAACCAGCAAACTGATATGAACAGGTTGGTTAACGGGTCAAAACAGGTTGGGTTGACCCAAAACACTCTTGCCCTGCTCTTTTCTACAAAAAGACTATTGTCATGCATTATTACACAAGTTATATAAATTCAGTGGTACAAACTTTGAATAAAATAATGAACTTGGGATAACTTTCAATCCGTTTTACCCGATTCCTTTTAAGCAATTTTTTTGGATTTATCTGTATCGCTAGTTGGAGATAAAGTATAGTGTGAATTGATCAATTCATAAGTAACAAGTATATCCTGGAGAGGTTAATTATCAACAACAACCAACTTCTTCAAACGACATAGATATAACTTTTTCTTTCGTTTTTGTACGCCTCGTGTTCAGTTCTTTCTCACTTTAAATTAATGAAATCTAAATACAATCTTCATTGTTCAACTCGGACCAAAACAGATTATAAATATAGATTATTGTTGACTAAAAGTGGGTAGCAATTAGGCAAGGTTGGATTGACCCATCTGTCCATACATTTTGAATTTTATAGATGATTAACACATAATATATGATTCAAAAAACTATACTGTTAAACCAACATCTATGTTGTTTCAGTAAATCAATTTATAAGATCAAAGCATCAAAAACATTTAACTAAAACTTTAAGTGACTTTAAACCCATTTTGACCCGTTTAGGCAAGTTTTTAAACTTGACCCGTTATAGAAATAAGTGCAAGCAACATACCACTTTCAGATCAGGTAGGAAGAAGTGGTCGTCTTTCATCAGAATCTATATGATGGTTGGCCTGAAAATGTCTTGGTAATTAGCAGTCATACTAAAGCAAAAGGAGCAAAAGTGTGGACAAAAATGAACCCGTATTTACCTCCTCATTAGCACCTACTGTCATATTGATGAAACTCGAGTCTTCTAAGCTATCAAAGTTTTTAAAATCGAGTTAAAACAAATCTTAAATATCTGATAAGAAAGACAACATAAGACAAACATAGAGACCTATCAGTTTTTTTAACAGATTCTAACTCCAATGCTCCATTTTCTTCTTCCTTAACTTCTGAAAGAGGCGAAAAGAACTGACGAAAACAAGAACAAGTTAAATTTTTTTTTTTTAAAAAGAGCATAAATGATAAGCATGATTACATGAACGTTTATGATCATATCTGATGCATTGAACTGAAAACAATAGAAATTCCTAGCATAAAATTTATAGTCAAGCTATGACCGAGCAACGCAGCAGATGCAAAGCCTGTGAAGATTGTGGCAACTGTTGATGAATACTTTTCAAAATTGTATCTGCATACCACAAATTAAAATTTAAAAAACAACTCAAGATAAATTAACTATGCAAATTTATACCATCACATAACAACTCTTAACTGATATGCGCATTCCATCTTACCAGCATATTTGAAGAAAAATGAGGATAAAATTCCCTGCCCAGCATTGTTTATAAGCAAAAGCATGGTAGCTTTTGAATGTCCTTGAAAAATATCAAAGTTTTCAGAGCCTAAAAAACAAAAATTTATAACAACAATTTACAAGTTGGAGTAATATATATATATATATATATATATATATATATATAATAATCAAAATTGTAAGTAATATTAATTAAAAAACACCCAAATATATAATAACATCATGAAGACGAGAACTCCAGAGTAAATTTGAAACTAATTAACAATCAAAATCGACGTACTTATATTAAAACCATATTCATAAATTGTAAGATACAATAAGCTGACATGGTTAAATGGACTATTGTTGGTAATTAAGAAAGCTCAAGAACCCTAGAAACTGAAACTCTAAAACTGATTAACATTAAGAACAAATAACAAATAAACTTGAAAACCCTAAAATCAGAGATATGCGATATATGGGAGTGATAGGTGAAATCAACAAGGGTTCGGGGTTAATGAATATGGCAGGGATAACATGATTGAGGGCTATTGTATGGACAAAGAATGAATGAAACTGAATGGAGGACATTGAATGGACAATTATTATAAATTAAGGGTGACAAACATGAGGGATACGAAGAAACTGAAGTGAAGAAGTTGTAAAACACAGTAAAGCAAGGGCAAGATGGGCAATTTTGGAAGGAAAGGTGTAAAAATTGAATATTTGTAAACGGACTTTTCGTATGCCATCTTTAGTTTGGCACTTTTGGACGATTTTAGACATGTCTCGTACATTATAATGTAGTATAGATATAGATAGTATAGATTACTAATCGTAGTTATTTGTGTCCACAATTAGCATTAACTGTCCAACATTAACAATAGAAGTTAAAGGATCAATCTCAGTTGGATCAAATTTGGCATCATCCGTTAATGTCTGCTTGCTCTAACCTATTCTAGTTCTCTCTAGTCGGCTCAAATAGCTTGCTAAATTGTGCATGGAATTAGTAACATCAAAATATATTGCTTATAAAAGAAATATCATAGACATAACATTAGCATTCATATATGATATATATTATATATTAAATCAACAATATATATACAGTTTACACCTTAATAATGTATTAAGAAAGTAAAATATATATATCATACATAAATACTTGAACAAAAAGTAAAAACATGAGCACAATTGGTTAACTTAAACAGTACAAATTAACCATCAAGCAAGTTTCTTTTCTTTGTGTAGATGCTTGACACCAAGAAACCATATATATATATTATGCATCTTTAGAGGGCAAGGAAAAAAATGCATATTTACAAGAGCTTCCATGCTTTGCCTCCATTCATGTTATATTTCTTTAGCCTACCAAAAAACATCACTGCGATTAAAATTAGTTTTCCTTTGTCGCTCCATTTTCCCGCGAAACCATACCATTTGTTTTCACAAATGCCATCTGGTTTAAGCTGACGACCACAACTGTAACCGGTGGTGAACCCCACGTTACCATAAGCACTGCAATTAGTTCAAATTCACAAACTCTAAGTTGATAGTTTTAGTGATTAGCAAGAGAAATATATGTATGATCTTGAATTCAAGTTCCTTCTTTCATGTAATTGACATATCTTTATTCTAGGCTTCTAGCGGTATCCAATCATGATATAATTAATAAGAAGATATATATTAATAAAGTCCTATGTGTTTAAGGGGGATATCCCCTTAAATAAACGCCACATAATTTATTGATAGTTATGGAATCTAAAATAATTAGCATAAGTTATTGATTTAAAAGACACAATTTTTAAAGTTGATGTTATCATTGTCTAGTTTAGACAGTTGCAAAAACAAAAGTATCAATGTATTTGTAATCTGATTACATAATTAAAATGCCAAAACAATTGCATTGCCATTCCTTCATTCAATTTTTTTAATTCTTTGTGTCAACTAGCTAGAGGTGCCACTTGGATTACACACCAACCATTCACCACCTTCCATTGTGCAATTATATTACATATTGCGTACATAGGATTTTAAAAAAGCATGCATATATAATGTGTATGTGTGTCCAGTATATATACGATACATATACATACATCATATCATCATATAGAAGGAGTATTAGGGTTACCTTATGACTTCAATCACGATATTTAGGACACTGAAATTAAGGGGATCATCTTTGATATTTCTCCTTTCCGTTATGCAAATGAGGATGATGAAAACCACGAGATAAGAGAGTTGTGAGAATATGATATTATCCAACAAAACTTTTTTGTTTTTCTTCTTTCGTTGGTCGCTATTTGTTTTGCCACTCTTTTTCCTCGATAATGGCAAATATGAGGTATATGGAGGAAGGTACCTGTGTCGAGACCATTTCAAATTTATCGGTTAGGCCAAATACATATACTTAGTTATATACGTTCTTTTTTGTATTTTTTTTAATAATTCAGTTTTAGCCCAATGTGTTGACAAATGCAAGTAATTTCTAAGGGACTTACTAAAGCAAAGTCAGATTATGGCAACTATTATAAGAAAATATGCAATACATGCCAGATAATAAAATTAAATATACAAAATGTGAGGATTGATTATGTGAATTCAAAGTTTTTATAGTGTTAGAGAGTAAGGCTTCTTTTTATTATTATTATTATTTTTTGCCAGATCACATGGATCCATACCATGTGATATTTGCAGAATATTTATTAAAAATATCAAAGATCTATATTATTTCCAATATATAATTTGTGTTAGAAAATAGACCCGACATATTTAATGAGTTTCACTGGCATGGTCTTCAACATGCATTTTTAAATACTATGTATGCTTAGAATGTTACATAATGATTTGATGTATTTAGTTTTATTTTTAAAATAAATAAATGTCGAACTTTTAGCTTTTAAGATTTCAAATTTTGACCGTTCAACTTTTTTAAACTTGCATTGCACTTTGGCCAAACTTGTAGCTTTTAACCGCGAGTATTTTTTTGAAGCCCACACGAGAATAACAGCCACTTAATATTATCTTTTATGTCCACGAAACCCCCCACGCAATAGGAGCTCCCACAGCAACGCACGATCTTTAACGTTCACTAAATCCTCAACGCAACAGGAGCTCCCGCCGCGAAGCGCGGGGTAATAGAATCATAATTTGAATTAAAATAAAGAAAAAATAATAAAATATTTCAAAAAGTAAGAGTGTAATAATATTCAAAATAATTATGTACTTTTTGTGGGTGAAAGTGAAGTTTCATAGCATGATTTGAGTCGTTCTTAAATCACCCATTTCAATGAATTGTTCAAAATTAGTTTGTACTCATTAGTTATTTAATGAATAAAAGTAAAACCGACTCGTTTATTCTAACTAACACCTCATCACGAATATTAAAATTATAACTACTTAACATACGGCATGTCCTAGGAAATAATTTCGTTTAAAAAATATTAAACCTAACCTATGATTAAGGTTTTTATATATGTAATCTTAGAATATTAATTCATCTTTGACTTCAAGATATTCTAGATTAATTTTCAGTTTAGTTTTAATTTGACACAACACGTATATATTTATTGGGGCCGGTTCAAATACAAAGTAATGAAAACGTGCGCAGTGTCACTTTGTACATGATAATTACGTAATGATAATTACATAATGCTTTCATGAACATACAAAAACATTACGTAATTATCATGTACAAAGTGCATGATAATTACGTAATGATAATTACATGTACAAAGTGCATGATAATTACGTAATGCTTTCATGAACATACAAAAACATTACGTAATTATCATTTTACGTAATTATCATGTACAAAGTGACACTTCGCACGTTTTTGTCACTTTTCATAATAACCGCCCCTATATTTATATTAAATATATGTTCGGATAACAAAGTCATAAAGAGGACAGGTACGTGCAACCATGTGATTATGTGAATCTTCACAATCGCACCTTTATTTTGATACTCATGATTGGGTTGAAATTGATTGATAAATTATGTTATCCATATATGTTTTAATATAGAGAATAAAGTAGAGAAACTAACATCATGACCACGATCAACACCAATGAGGCCGCAGCGACGGTGGAGATATCAATAATTGTTTCACCCGTATGCCTAGTATTGATGGTCTGAAACATAACACCAACGAACTTTTGATAATTGTTCATGCCCGTTAAAGCATCAGCGCTCCATTCCATCGAAGCAAACAATATAAATTGTACGAGGATAAACACCAACACCGTAACGACAAGAAAAGACGAGTGAATGTGGGAAAGAAAATGATGGAACTTGATTTCTTTAGCATTGTTCAAGAGGTAACTAGTTTCATCTTTCTTTTTGAATTTTCCAATGCTCCAAACAGAAAATCTCAAAGCTGAAGGGAACAAAGTGTTACCTAGAAGAACTTGAGGGATTAGAAGTAATAATAGGCCAGAATTCTTGTTAAACACCATCATGTTCTCATTGGTGGGAACAAAACCACAGCTAGCAAAGGTGGAAACTATAGTAAATAGGGAGAAAGTGAATGTGTTTAGACCCTTTTGTTTGAGTACATTTTTGGCACTTGAGATGACCTTTAGGTACACAAAAACTGAGAAAACACCTAAAGTTTGGACAAACAATAAATAACCTAAGACTAAAAGGCCCAAAAACTTTATGGATTTGTACTTCAAATCATCTATATCAGCCACATGTTCTGATTCATAACCTAACTCAAAAATATCTGATTTAGAGCTCTCAAATTCAGGGTTAGCTATGGTGCCTAATTCAAGTTGGCCATGAAAGCTTGGTGGGATACCAAGATCACTCATGGAATCGTTCACCCTACCGCCCTCTTTTATAGAACCACGACGCCAAAAACTACGCACAAGGAGTCCAACCATAGAAGTGAAAACCTCACCCCCGATGAACATCAATATTGTCATTATGGTGAGTTGGGAGTTAGAGAAGACCTCCATTTCAACAACGGACATACTAGACACAGTAGTTGCCGAAACGGAGGTGAAGAATAGATCTAGCTTTCTAGGGGCAAATGTGGTGGTTTTTGGATCGGTTGCATTGAGGATAAGAAACCCGAAACACGAAACAACGAGAAAATAGAACAGCTCAATAGAATATGGGTTCATACGACGCACAACATAATGGAAGAAATAAATGACTAGGAACCACAAGAATCTAAAAGAACTTAGTAAACAACTACAAAGTTGTTCTAGTTTCTTTCCTACGTAGGAAAAGGCCACCATCTTGAAGGTTGCAAGAGAATTAAGAAACCTTAATTATCCGGCAATGTAAAGGAATGGGTGCTAATTGTTGAGTAAAGTGGAGGTATATATAGGGAGGGTATATATTGACTAGGAGGTGCTATTGTGTTTTTATATTTTTTTTCTAAGAAAGTACACAGTACAAAGTTTATTAACGTATACAGAATAAGAAGTCACCAGGTGATGTCATGTGTCAACTTAACCAAACCTCAATTAACCTAACCAAACTTTAATTAACTTTAATCTTCAGTTAAATCCAAGGGCAATTCAGACTTTTTTATACGTAACTGATTACTACAATCACGTTCTATATTTTTGTAAACGATTTCATAACATACGTAAAGGATTTTTCAAATTCGAATTTGAATTATACAACACCAGCCGATCACACACATTACGATTCAATCGAATTACGATCCAATCACAATTCGATCATCACAATCACAGTTAATTCGATTAATTCATAATGTTCGGTACGAATGTTCATAGTTAATTATATCAGTTTTCGGTAGAATTTTGTATAATTTTTGGTTTTGTTTATCAGATTTAAACTTGTCAGTTGATGAGCAGAGCGTTTCTGCTGAGAATTCGAATCCAGTTGTTGATAATATTGTTTTCCATGGTACAGATGTGACATCCGTCACCCTCGTCTTTCGTCAAATTTACAATAATAGTCCTTTAAATATTTCCATTATAGTCCCTATAAGTTTCGTCGAATTTTAGAGCGAACTAAAAATTTATAATGGATCGGGTATAAGTTTTAATCAAATGCGTATGTTGAAATGTTTTCGGTATGGATTTTATAAAAAAATAAAATAAAATTCAAGTTTAAAAAGTTTTTAAAAGTTTTAATTTTTTTTCTTTTTTAGTTAACTTAAGTTAACAAAGGTTAGGTTTTGTTAAGAAAAGTAAACCCACATTATACTATGACTAACTGCAGGGACTAGAATAGTAATTTTGTGAAAGTCAAAATCTCAAACCAAACCAATCCCGCCCCTACTTTCTGATTCCGACCAACAGGTGGCCGGATCCGGCCAACACTCCGGCGACAGGTTTTATGATGTTTCAATGGGTTTTAATCCGTTTTAATGCTTGTTGTTGACTTTCTCCATCATTATACAACCGTTTCCATGAATATTAATGTGCAATAACGCGTTATAATCGATTTTTAATCGGATGTAAACGATGAAACGGTCTTGATAATTTAATCGCCTTAAACCCGTTTTTAATCGTTTGATATATAAACCAAATACGCCATTTAGTTTCTCTCTAAATCGTGTCTGTAAGCTCTCCAAATCGTGGCACTTGTGTCCAGTTTTTGCGCCTCAATTCCGAGCCTTATACGGGTTTGTAAGTTCAATTCGTTTATGCCGTTTTGCTCTTTAGTTGTTCCTTTACGAAAGCCCTCTATAACAGATTCGTTATTGTGTTTGTATTGTGTTATTGAAATTTAGGGTGAGGGTTAGGGTTTAAGAATGTATTTGGGGAAGATGATGCTTTGGAAACAAAGTTTATAATATTTGTTTTCTAAATAAATTCAACAAAGTGGTACTTAGCCTAGTGGTTGGTGTGTGGGTAAACAAAGGAAGCAGGTCGGGTTCGAACCCAGGCACTGCCTTCTTTTCAGCCTTTTTGTTTCTTTTTTTTATTTTCTTTTATTTTGCTTATTATACATATAAACTTAGAATATTCATAATAAATTCATTTTTGCTCCAAAAATTGTAAAAATTTAGGAGTAGCATCTTGACACCATAAAGAAAATTACCCCACTTTTATTTTCTAAAAAATGTCTTATTTTTATATTTGTATTGAATTAAATTGTTTAAACCATATTTAATTGATTAAAAATTCATTTTTAATGATTTTAATCTCAAACTTTTTGAGTAATTATTTCTCATCATCATGAACTGAAATAAAAATTATTGGTTCAGAAAACACTTATTTTTATTAATTTTTCTATTTTTAATCATTTAAACATGATTTAATTCTATTAAATTAGTTTTAAACATAAATAACTTTATAAAAATTATGAGAAAATTATTTTCATTGATTTACATCCTTAAGAATACATTTTCTATAAAAATAACATTTTTTTGGATCATGTCTTGTATTTTTAATCTTATTTATGTTTAATTAGACATAATTGAACATTTATTTATTCACAATATTTAAATATCTATTTTATAAATATTTTTCTTATAAAATAGAAATGTTTTATGTTTGAAAATCTTAATTACCATTTATTAGATCATTGTGAAACACATAATTATTTATTTATACATTTATGATTATTGTATTTATTTTAATTTAGTTAAAGTAATTAACTAAATTATTTTGTCTTAATTATTCAAACATATTTTTATCTAAATATTCAATTGGCAATAATTATATATTACCTAAACCATATTTACAAACTTTGGTATATTATTCTTAAATATATAACTTCTATAATAATTCGATTTATTATAAAAAAAACTCTAATTCCCTAAATCGACTTAGCAAACCCTAATGCCTTAGACCATAGATACCTTAGACTCTTAGACTTTTTTTTCCTTATTAGTATTCTTATACATTATAGGTTGAATTTTTCGGAATTCCCATTACTTAACTCACGACTGCTTAAGTTGGACTTCGATCGCTTTCGCAAACCGTGAGTATATCTTTTCCCCTTTTTACTGTTTTACTATTTTGGGGTGACTCGTGTACTTACTATCAATTTTCTATTTCATCTTACTAAAATAGCAATTCTTATGAGTGTTTGCTTGTGTCATTTCGTGTATCTATAACCTGTCAAATCATTAACCGTTGCGGCATAGCATTTCAATGAATAGTACTATGGTATATACACTTGTGACTCTGTTGAGAGTCCTCGTCATTGCTATGTATTACATTAATACCAGCGCATACTATATATATCTGCTTTCTTTTCATAGGGTTGATTTGACCCGGATACCACTTATTACATTTTGAAAAATAACACATGAATTGCTAAATTTTCCTTATTATATATATCAAACGGGTATGCTCACCAATACATTTTTGTATTGACCAAATTATTTTCGTACATGTTTCAGGTTCTTATGAGATCACTTCTAAGCGTTTGGAACTTAGGCTTAGACTGAGATTTACTGTATTTTAATATTAGATCGCTAGTTGTAATTGTTGTATTTTTTTCAATGTAATAAATTATTAAATTCAATGTATCAATATTTACACTTTTAGTCCATGAGCTATTGAACAATCGTCACTACGTGACACCTCGATGTTTCCGCTATCAGTTGGGGTGTTACAACAAATCATCATGCTCTGTTTTTTACTCATTTTTTTCAATCCGCCTTTAAATATTTTTTGTAAACATGATGTTTTGTGTGTATTCAGACTTGATCGAAGATACTAACCAGGATGTTGATATTCATAGTTTGAACCACATCAACGAGTACAAAAGGATTCAAGGTATTTTAATTTTTTTTGAATATCAGATATTTAATAGGTGCGTTTAAATTAATTGATAAGTGCGTTTAAATTGTTATAATATTGTTACTGATCATGTAAGAGTGTGTTTTAATATAATAAGGAAAAAATTACACCGTTAGTCCTTATGGTTTCCACCTAGTTTCAATGTCAGGTACTAAGGTTTTATTGTTTTTGCTTAAGGTATTAACCTTTTAATTTGTTTCAATGTCAGGTATTAGGACTAACTTTGTTAAAATCTAACTAACTCCGTTAAAATCTAGGGGGCATTTTGAAATTAAAAGGTTAATTATGTGTATTAATGGTTAGTCTAGGAAAAATACTTTATAAAATTCTGGAAAAAATATTTTAATTTATAAACTTATAAGCTTTATAAAACAGAATTTTATTTTCATAAAAATGGTAATTAATTATTTTTAGTCAATTAAACTTATTTTATTCATAATTAATTCATTATAAATTCGTTTTTAATCATTTTTATATCAAAATTTCACAAAAAATATTTTTTACATTTTAAAACAGGAATATGAATCTGTTTTCAGAAAACTTGAAAAATTTATATTTTTAACTTATTAAAGTATTTATTTACTTTATACAAATATTTTTAACTTATTAAAGTACCTTTGTAAAAATATATCAATCTTTAGCATCTTATTTTAAAACAGATTGGAAAACCTAACCTTCTCAAGTCCCACGTCCCGTGTGTGTACAGTTGACGAGCATGGGCTGGTTTGGTTATGGTAAAAAATGAACCTATAACCGATGTTTTGATCATTATTTGCAATTTATATGTTATATTTCGATGATTGTCAATGTTAGGTTAACCATAATATGTTGTTGAAGACTTTTCTGCTCATTTTAATTTACTAATTATAATTGCATTTATTGTTACTATTTTCCCAAACAATAAATGCAATAAATAAATATAATAATAATAAAATTAAATAAACAAATAAATAAATTTTAAAAAATAAACTTGTGGATCTTATAATCTTGTACAGAGGTATGCTAGCACATGAAAACATTAAGAAGTGAAATGAGAATCTGTTGTTATCAGATACGAGTGCAAAAGCGATACAGATTAATGTCATCATCATGTGCATGGCCAAGTATCATTTATCCGTAAACAAAATCAAACAATTCAGAAATAACAGCAAAAAAAATAAGTTAAAAATCTGGATCCAAAAATACAGAGAGGAGTAAATGGAGAGTAGATTAAGCAGGATTCTAGCAAATGAAATCCACTTAACAACCACTAAAAAATGGAAATAAGATGTTATCGGTTAGAAATAAATAAATAAATAAATAAATAAATAAACAGAAAATGCGAATAATTAAGATGCGTATAAAGTAAATAATTACTTAAATAAGTTAAAAATATAAAATTTTCAAGTTTTTTGAAAACAGATTCATATTCCTGTTTTAAAATGTTAAAAATATTTTTTTTTGTGAAATTTTGATATAAAAATGATTAAAAACGAATTTATAATGAATTAATTATGAATAAAATAGTTTAATTAATTAAAAATAATTAGTACCTTTTTTATGAAAATAAAATTCTGTTTTATAAAGCTTATAAGTTTATAAACTTAAAATAATTTTTCTAGAATTTTATAAAATATTTTTCCTAGAATAACCATTAATACATATAATTAACCTTTTAATTTTAATGTTTCAGAATGCCCCATAGATTTTAGCGGAGTTAGTTGGATTTTAACAAAGTTAGTCCTAATGCCTGACATTGAAACAAATTAAAAAGGTTAATACCTTAAGCAGAAACAATAAAACCTTAGTACCTGACATTGAAACTAGGTGGAAACCATAAGGACTAATGGTGTAATTTTTTCATATAATAAGAGTGCGTTTGAATATTTTTAAAATATCAATTGTCAAAGTGCGTCTGAAGTTTTATAACATGCGTTTGTTTTTGAAGGTGTTGTAACTGATGTTGCTGTTGAAGACCAAACTATTAACACATATATTCCTGATGTACCTGATTCACTCAAACCTGTAATAGACATGGAGTTTCCTAGTATTGAGCATGCACATGAGTTTTATGCCAAATATGCAAAGGCTGGTGGTTTTTCTATTCGAATAGGTACTCAAGATGTGCGAATAGGTGTTTTAAAACATAAGTACTTTGTATGCTATAAAGAGGGTTTTAAGACACTTAAAGTAGGTGCAGAGAGTTCTAATAAAGATGTTAAGGCAAGGAAAAGGTCGTCTATCCAGACTGAATGTCAGGCACATATAAAGTTAATTTCAGAGGATGGAAAGACATTGAAGGTTTATGGCTTTGTGGAAGCTCATAATCATTCTTTTGTATCTGAAAGTGACATTCATTTTCTAGCAGCCAATAGGAAGCTAACACGTACTCAAGAAGAGATGATATGTCAGCTGTCTTCATTGAATACGGGTCCCGTCAAAGCTTTTAACATTATGAAGATCAAGTATGGAGGTTTTAAGAATGTTGCTGCAACTGCTACTGATTGCAAGAACTTCAAAGGTGGATTAAACAGCTTCATTGGTGAGCATGATGCAGATATGATAGTGTCTATACTTAGGGATAAGAAGAAGTTCCTGCTAGATTTTTCATTTGAGTATTCTGTTGATAAAAAGAATGCACTCATCGGGTTATTTTGGGCTGATGCTTTATGCAAGAGAAACTATATGGAATTTGGAGATGTGATTTCATTTGATGCAACATTTAACACCAAAAAGTATGTTTTTAATTTTCAAGTTTCATATTCAACTATTATATGTTCATAGTTTTTTTAAAAATATTCTAATGTGTTTAATTTGCAGGCACAAGATGGTTTTTGTACCATTTACCGGTATTGATAAGCACTGTCGGAATGTCACACTTGGGGCAGGTTTGTTGTCATCTGAGACAACTGAATCATACACATGGTTGTTATAATCATTTTCCAGATATTTTGGAAAGCATCCAAAAGTGGTTGTAACCGATCAAGACCCTGCTATGAAAAATGCAATCCAGTTGGTTTTTCAAAATAGCAGACACAGATTATGCATGTGGCATATTATGAATAAGGTTTCTGATCAGGTCAGTAACATGAGTGCGTTTGTTTTGTAACAATAGTGCGTTTAAATAATTTATGAGAAACCACATATTATGAATGTTTGAAATTAATTAAGATTATATGGTGCGTTTGTTTTGTAACATGAGTGCGTTTGATTGTTTTATTGATTTTTCAGATAAGTGCGTCCAAATTTTTCACAACGTGCATTTGTTTCCATGTTTTTGTTTTTTTAGGTGGGTAGTGCATTATGCAGTGATGATGAGTTCAAAAGGAGAATTTGTGCAATTGTGTGGACAGACTCCATCAGTCCGGAGACATTTGATTTCGAGTGGGGTGTACTTATTGTCGATTACAATCTAAACGAGAACAATTGGTTGACGGACATGTTTAATATGAGGTCAATGTGGATCCCTGCTTTTTTACCGGGATGAACCTATGTCTGGGCTAATGAGGACAACATCAAGATCTAAGAGTGAGAATCATTTTTTTTTTGCTAAGTGGCAAATTCTCAGTTGACTGTTGTTGAGTTTTTCAACCACTTTGAAACTTCCCTTGAAGCTCAGAGATTCAACCATAGGAAGAATGACCATGATTCAAGACATACCGTTCTTGATTTTTGGACTACGAACCCTATTGAAGAAGAGGCATCTAAAATATTTACACGGACTATCTTCTTTGATATTCAAGAAGAAATATATGCCACTTATGAAGGATTAATAAGTGTTCATATGAAAAGGGCTGATGAAGAAGGTTTATAAAGATTTATGTTGATGATCCTCAAGCACATGGTCAAGGCTTTCTTGAGGTATTTTTTTTTTTTTTGGTTTTTTAATTATGAAGGCGTTTAAATCATTAATGAGTGCGTCCAAAAGTCATCAGTATAGTTTTTGGTTTTTTAACTATTAATGTGTTTAAATTTATTCATGAGTGCGTCCAAAGTCATCAGTATAGTTTTTTTTTTACCTTTTTACAGGTTCTTTTCAAGAAGGAAGTTAATGAGGGTGTTGAGGATGTTACTACATTATGTACCTGTAGGAGGTTCGAGCAGTATGGGCTGCTTTGTAGGCATATATTTTTTGTATTAAGGATGATGAAATTTGTTAGATTCCCGAAGAAATACATTCTGAAGAGGTGGACAAAAGATGTTGTTCCAAATGAAATCACATATTCATTTGAAACAGGAGAGTTTGGTGATGACAAGACGAAAAAAGCTAGACGTATTGCACGGGAGATAGTCTTGGGCGATGAATATCTTGGAAACACTCTAATTGTAGATTTATCCGAGTTAACTTTGGTTAACGATAAAATCAAAGAGATGGCTAAGAAGGTTGATGAGGGTAGGTTTAAGAGACCTATAGTCATCAGAATAAGTATGACAGTTCTTGGTTATGAGAAACCATCATAGGCCAAACGCACTATTCGACTTCCGAATGGTATCAAGAACAAAGGCTGTGGTAAGCAGAAGCATATAAAGTCCAGCAAGGAAAAGCAGGTTAGTCGATCCGGCAAAAGGAAGAGAACATGTGCCATATGCGGAGAGAGCGGCCATGATCGACGAAAACATGCCAAGGAGGGTGCTTCAACCCAGCTCCAAGGTGAACAAGATGACCAGAATGTGGAAGATGACCTTGATGACAATGATGAGGAATTGTATTAAATGTGTGCTGTTGTGTAACACCCCAACCGATGGCGGAAACATCGGGGTGCCACGTATTGATGATTGTTTTCAGTAGCACATGGTATAATATAAATTTTAAATAATTTATTCAAACATAATATCCAAAATGTGAAATAATGTCTAAGAATTCAAATACATAACATCCAAATAATAACTTCAAAAACTTCAAATAACTTCAAGATAAATCCTCATGCTAACTCAAGCCTCAGCTTCATTGTTACCTGAAACATGTTAATTTTGAAAGTATTTTGGGTCAACATAAGTTGGTGAGAATTACATAGGTTTTTGATGATAAAATGAATAAAATGTTATGCAATTCATGTGTCATGTTAATCTAGCCCATATGTGAGAAACATATTAGAAATAAATCGAGTGCATAATCAACCCTGCTGACTGTTATAAAATGATACATACCATACACTTATGGTCCCAATGAATAATGTTATGCGATAACAAACACCCACGTAACCTTTGTAGGAGGCACGTATCCGGGTGGGATTGTCAGTCCAATAGATCTATCAATGTATACCGTCGGCTGATCAATGTTAATGATTATGCTAGAATGTGCTTACTCTAATCATGTTCAAGACAATATGCAACATAGAAAACACATAAACACATTGATGATTGAATTGCAATAAAAAGTGTTATAACATGTTTCACCCCAAAAAGTGGTGATAAAAGGGGCTATGTAAACTCACCTTAGCAAATGTTAACTTGTTGAAAAAGATATGATAATTGTGTTGCCCAAAGTGATTCCAAATATTACCCTATAATGAGGTAATATATAATAAGTCTAAGTCTATGTAACTAATATGTATATCCTAGGGTTTTGATTTGGGGATAATCAATTTTTAAATTTAATTTAAAAATGTTAATTAAATAAAGAAAATTGGATAATTAATGAAAAATAGTCTTTTTATAAAGTTTGAATTTTGAATGAGTACAATAAGTGTTTGAAGCAATAAAATAATTTTTATAAAATTATTTCATTAAAAATAGATTTTTAAATCTATTTATTTATAAATAGTCAATAATTAACTTTAATATTCAAAAATACTAAAATTAAAGAAATCTTATTTTAAAAATCATAATTCTGTTCTAAATGATTAAACATAATTTGTATAAAATTTTGGTGCAAGAATGATGAAAATTGGATTTATTATGAATTAAATATGATTAAATCTTACAAAAATTGATTAAAAATAATAAATAAATGATTTTACTGAATTAAAAATTATTTCAGTAAAGTTTAACTTTATAAAAAGTTAGGATAATTTTTGGAGAATTTAAATAAATTGTTTTGATATAATAATGGATTTTTATAATTATAATTGTATAAAAATGATTTAATTATTATAAATGTTAAATAAAAGAATTTCTGAAAAATAAAAGTTGTAAATAAATCTTTTATATCAGATTAAGTAATATTAATTTTTTTAGGATTTATAAAAGAGTTTAGGTATTTTAAAAAGAATTTAAAAGATTAAAGGATTAATATATATATGATTAATGTTTGATAAATAAAAAGAAAAGAAAAAGAAAGACAAAAAGCCGGTCAGAGCCGGACTCGAACCCGGGTGACCCTCGTAGCAAACCAGAGTCACAACCACTTGGCCTAGGCCGGTGGTTGTGATGGATCTGGATACATAATTATTAAATACGCGATGAAACAGAAGCCTTATCCCCAAATACAAACACGATGAACCCTAGATTATCAATTAGATGATCCAGGCAACAATAGCCCGATTAATGTTAGGGCTATTGTTGCTTGGATGCCGATGTACTAAACCCACCAATAAAATTAAACTCACAGTGTGATAATGATGATGATGATCGGGTCAACTGGAAAAGTCAAACCACGAACAGATAGATCAAATCAGAGAGATTTAGAGAGATGTAAAGATTGAGAGAGAGTTATGAGCGAGTTTTCAAGGTCCAGGAGGCCTCAATTTATACTAATAGATTAGGGTTAGGGTTAATTGTATAGTTGACTTTCCTTATTATAAAACGCGGCCAATAAGACGATTAGGGCAACAATTGCCGTGTAATAGTTGTTCAATTGTGTTGTAATGGGCCGGATAATGCACGAGTTTACCATAATTATAACAATCACGCGTTAACACTACGGATTGGGCAACAAGGAATCCCACAGTTGACTTTTCTAGTCAACTGTGAGGATTTTTAAATCGTGCATAAGATAATAATCAATCCGGGTTATAACAAGAAATTGGCTCAGCCCAGTTGGTTTGTGCATTGGTTATGTGTGGGCCGGTCCTTGGCGCGGGTTCGAACCCCGGCCAAGGCAAACATTTTTTTGATTTTATTTAACACACACACATATATATATAATAATATATATATCATTAGGGTTCCAAAATAACGACAAAAATAATAAATGCGAGGATAATTAAGAAACTTGACGTTTTATTAAATGTCGGTGCGTAACGTACAAGTATTAAATGCGTAATGTTACAGTCTCCCCTACTTTTAGGAACTTCGTCCCGAAGTTGGAGTTGGAGAGTCTGGTGGAAAAAGATGCGGATACTTCGACTTCATCTGGTCTTTACGCTCCCAAGTGAACTCTGGGCCTCGTTTAGATTCCCAACGAACCTTAACGATCGGAATACGACTGCGCTTGAGTTTCTTGACTCCAGTGTCAACAATCTCGACGGGTTTCTCGATAATGTGCATGCTTTCATCGATTTGCACATCCTCAAGAGGAACATGAAGGTTCTCATCTGCTAAGCATTTCTTGAGATTCGAAACATGGAAGGTCGGATGAACATTGCTTAGCTCGGGTGGAAGCTCAAGTCTGTAAGCCACTTTCCCAACTCTGTCAAGAATCTTGAAGGGGCCTACGTATCGAGGAGCTAGTTTTCCCTTTCTACCGAAACGAATAACTCCTTTCCAAGGGGATACCTTAAGTAGCACAAGGTCCCCAACTTGAAATTCCAAGGGTTTACGACGTTTATCAGCATAACTCTTTTGGCGACTTCGAGCCTTGAGAAGATTATCCTGAATAAGCTGGATTTTGTCTGTGGTTTCCTGGATTAGTTCGGGTCCAGTAATACGAGCTTCACCAACCTCGGTCCAACAGACAGGAGAACGACATTTCCGACCATAGAGTGCCTCAAAAGGAGCCATGTTAATGCTGGCGTGATAACTGTTGTTGTATGAAAACTCAACCAAAGGAAGATGAGAATCCCATGCGCCACCAAAATCGATGACACACGCCCTGAGCATGTCCTCAAGTGTCTGGATGGTTCGTTCAGTCTGACCATCCGTTTGAGGGTGATAAGCAGTGCTCAGGTTCAACTTAGTACCCAAAGCTTTTTGTAGAGATTCCCAAAAGTGAGAGGTGAAACGACCATCGCGATCCGAAATAATGTCCAAAGGTATACCGTGACGACATACGATTTCACTTACGTACATCCTTGCCAACCTTTCCACAGAATACTTCTCACGAATAGGTAGAAAGTGAGCGGACTTGGTCAAACGATCGACAATTACCCAAATACTGTCAAAACCTTTGGGTGTGCGAGGGAGTTTGGTGATGAAATCCATAGCTATGCTCTCCCATTTCCAGACAGGAATCTCTGGTTGTTCAAGCATACCAGATGGTCGTTGATGTTCAGCCTTAACCTTGGAACAAGTGAGGCATTTTGCGACGAATAGAGCAATGTCTTTCTTCATACCAGGCCACCAATAAGAATAACGAAGATCTTGGTACATCTTGTCAGCTCCAGGATGAATAGAATAACGAGACTTATGAGCCTCGTTCATGAGGAAAGTACGAAGATCATCACGGTCGGGAATCCACAGTCGATTAAGAAAATAAAGGAGACCATCGGGTTTGGTTTCAAGTTGAGTCTCAGCACCACAAGACATTTCATCGTACATGTTACCTTGGGTGACTGAGGTGTGTTGAGCCTGGAGAATACGATCTTGGAGATCGGTACGAACTCTAGCACATTGGAGTTTGACACGCTCTTTACGACTAAGTGCGTCAGCCACAACATTCGCCTTGCCAGGATGGTAGCGAATTTCGCAATCATAGTCGTTAAGTAATTCAACCCAACGTCGTTGCCTCATGTTAAGATTCTTTTGGTTGAAGACATGTTGGAGACTTTTGTGGTCCGTGAACACCACACATTTGGTCCCATAGAGATAATGTCTCCAAATCTTGAGTGCAAAGACAACAGCGCCCAATTCCAGATCATGGGTGGTATAATTTTTCTCGTGAATCTTGAGTTGTCGAGACGCATAAGCAATAACCTTTCCTCGTTGCATGAGAACACAACCGAGACCTTGGTTCGATGCATCACAGTAGACCACGAAATCATCATTACCATCAGGTAGAGATAAGACAGGAGCTTCACAAAGTTTCAGCTTAAGAGTTTCAAATGCTTCCTCTTGCTTAGGTCCCCACTCATAGGGTTTACCCTTATGAGTCAAGGTAGTGAGAGGAACAGCGATCTTGGAGAAATTGGCGATGAATCGACGATAATAACCAGCCAACCCAAGAAAAGAACGGACTTCTGTGGGAGTGGTAGGAACACTCCAATCCTTCACAGCTTCGATCTTTGCAGGATCAACATGAATTCCGTTCATATCAATGACATGTCCCAAAAATTGAACTTCCTTAAGCCAAAATTCACATTTGGAGAACTTGGCGTACAGTTGTTCTTTCTTTAGGAGACTCAGGATAGAGTGAAGATGTTGTTCGTGATCGGATTTTGATTTAGAGTAAATCAAAATATCATCGATGAAAACGATCACGAATTTGTCGAGATAGGGTCTACAAACCCGATTCATCAGATCCATAAATACCGCGGGAGCATTGGTCAAACCGAAAGGCATAACCATGAATTCATAGTGACCGTAGCGAGTGCGAAAAGCTGTCTTGGGAATATCTTCATCGTGGACTCTAAGCTGATGATAACCAGAACGAAGATCAATCTTCGAGAAGTGGGTTGCTCCTTGAAGTTGATCGAAGAGATCGTCAATCCTAGGAAGTGGATAACGATTCTTGATGGTGAGTTTGTTGAGTTCACGGTAGTCAATACACATCCGAAGAGAACCATCCTTCTTTTTAACGAATAAGACAGGGGCTCCCCATGGAGAAGAACTAGGGCGAATGAACCCTTTATCAGAAAGTTCCTGTAATTGACTAGCAAGTTCTTGCATCTCAGAGGGTGCAAGACGATAAGGAGCTTTAGCTATAGGATTAGCACCAGGAACAAGATCAATACGAAACTCCACTTGTCGAACAGGAGGCAAACCAGGTAAATCCTCTGGAAAGACTTCAGGATAGTCTCGGATAATAGGAATGTCTTGGATACTCTTGCCTTTGTCCTTCTTTTCTATCACGTTAGCTAAGAAGGCTGTATACCCCTTTCGTAAGTACTTTTGGGCAGTAGTACAAGACATAAGCTTAAGCTCACCACAGGGTTTCTCACCATAGATCTTCAAAATCTCACCAGATTCGAGAGGAATGCGTATGACTTTCTCGAAGCACAGAATTTCGGCACGATGAGTTGACAACCAGTCCATGCCTACTATAATATCAAAACTACCAAGATGCATGGGAATAAGATCGATAGGGAAGGTATGATCATTGAGATTCAACAAGCAGTTACGAATAATAGAACCGATCGAAATAGACTTCCCGTTAGCTACCTCTACCACAAAAGGGTCTTCTAGATTAGTGTGGGGTAAGTTAAGTAAAGGTTCAAACTTCAGTGACACGAATGACTTATCAGCTCCTGAATCAAATAATATGGATGCATAGTGATTATTAATGAGAAACGTACCATTCACCACTTCATTGTTGTCACGAGCCTGGTTAGCGTTGAGATTGTAGGCGCGACCTCGAGCACCTTGGTTCTGATTGCGGTTCTGGTTTTGGTTTTGGTTCTGGTTCTGATTTTGGTTTTGGTTACGGTTACGGTTAGGACAGTTGTTGATGTAGTGATTAGGGTTACCACACTCGTAGCATTGACCACGAGTAGGCCTGTTGTTTTGTTGGTTTTGGTTGGGAGCTGGGTTGTTGTTGTCTTGGGCAGCAGGAGATCGGCAGACGTTCACCAGGTGACCATATCGTTGACACTTAGTACAGAATCGACATGGCACCTGTGTGGGATGGTGATACTTGCAAGTGTTGCACAAAGGGTGAGGTCCGGTGTATGGTTTCTTGGCTGGGTTTTGGGCAGCAGGTGGAGTAGCAGCAACCATATAGTTTCTAGCCTTGCGCTTCTTGTTGCTTGAGGTCTCAGGCTTGACTTCAATTGCAGGCTGTGGAGTATCTTTGGCAACAGTCTTCTTAGAGCCCTTGCGAACCAGAGTACCATTCTTCACATGATTATCAGTAAGAGTGGCCGCTAGACGTTTGGCCTCTTCCAGAGTTGCAGGATTTCTACCCCAAACAGTGTCCTGGATTTGCATGGGCAGACCACCGATGTACTTCTCGATGGCTACCGGCAGAGGAGTAACCTTGTGTGGCAACAATAAGCTAAGCTCATGAAAGCGGGTGTTGTAGGCAAGATTTTCCCCACTATCTTGAGCCAAGGTGTGAAACTCATCCTCAAGCTTTTTAACTTCATTTCGAGGACAGAATTCCTCCTTCATGATCTCTTTGACCTGGTCCCAAGTCATAGCAAGAGCAACCTCGGCCCCACGAGTACGCTTTTCTTCATTCCACCATGTGAGTGCTCGTTTATGGAGAACACTCATGGCGTAACGAACCTTGAAATTATTGGGGCATTCACTGTTGATGAAGGTATTTTCAATACCCTCAAACCATTGGAGAAGTCCAGTTGCTCCCTCTTCACCGCTGAACTTTGGAGGGTTACAAGAGTTGAAATGCTTGAGGGTGCAAGCTTGGGGTCCATTGCCATTGCCATTGCCATTGCCATTCCCGTTCCCATTGTTGTGACCATTCCCATTCAATTGGATGACCTGAGCAAGTAAGTTGGGAACCAGAGTTGCGATTTGCTGCGCCATTTATTGAGAAATGATCGCAGCCAGTTGAGCATCGACCCCATTGTTGTTGTGGTTAGGAGCTTGGTCATGGTTGTGGTTATGGTTATCACCACCTTCTTCGGGGTTCCCACCATTGTTGTTGCGAGTGCTGCGACGAGGAGGCATGATCTGTAATAGACACAATGAAATGAATGAGAGTTCATATAAGGAATGTAATCATTTATTCATTAATTAAAACGAATAAACGAAAACGTTGACTTATCAAAGATTCTAAATTCTAATAACATATGAAGACATGCTTTAGCCTATAAGTGAACACTCATCCCGAGAATTCCCAGGTAGGCATCCGGGTCCCTCGTCTGATTGGGATATATGCGCAATGCCAGCCTAGACAGAAGACTCAGAATACAGGCGTTCACCCTTCCAGATTGCACGTGTTCGTTATTAAAATCTAGAACTTCGACGAGATCTCAAGGGGGTTCAGGTTAAACCTGAGGATTTTGTCCTATTAATCTAATGGTGGATCAGGATTGCAGCAGACAATTAAGAGTAGTCACATGTAGGTTTAAGGCATAGGATAAGGATAGGATTAGGGAAGCAATTAGGGTTACAAGTAGGAGAAGCAAGTACTGTTTTAGTCCCTAAGGTTATAGTCTAGATTATTTCTAATAACCTAATTCCCTATAACCAAGGCTCTGATACCAATCTGTAACACCCCAACCGATGGCGGAAACATCGGGGTGCCACGTATTGATGATTGTTTTCAGTAGCACATGGTATAATATAAATTTTAAATAATTTATTCAAACATAATATCCAAAATGTGAAATAATGTCTAAGAATTCAAATACATAACATCCAAATAATAACTTCAAAAACTTCAAATAACTTCAAGATAAATCCTCATGCTAACTCAAGCCTCAGCTTCATTGTTACCTGAAACATGTTAATTTTGAAAGTATTTTGGGTCAACATAAGTTGGTGAGAATTACATAGGTTTTTGATGATAAAATGAATAAAATGTTATGCAATTCATGTGTCATGTTAATCTAGCCCATATGTGAGAAACATATTAGAAATAAATCGAGTGCATAATCAACCCTGCTGACTGTTATAAAATGATACATACCATACACTTATGGTCCCAATGAATAATGTTATGCGATAACAAACACCCACGTAACCTTTGTAGGAGGCACGTATCCGGGTGGGATTGTCAGTCCAATAGATCTATCAATGTATACCGTCGGCTGATCAATGTTAATGATTATGCTAGAATGTGCTTACTCTAATCATGTTCAAGACAATATGCAACATAGAAAACACATAAACACATTGATGATTGAATTGCAATAAAAAGTGTTATAACATGTTTCACCCCAAAAAGTGGTGATAAAAGGGGCTATGTAAACTCACCTTAGCAAATGTTAACTTGTTGAAAAAGATATGATAATTGTGTTGCCCAAAGTGATTCCAAATATTACCCTATAATGAGGTAATATATAATAAGTCTAAGTCTATGTAACTAATATGTATATCCTAGGGTTTTGATTTGGGGATAATCAATTTTTAAATTTAATTTAAAAATGTTAATTAAATAAAGAAAATTGGATAATTAATGAAAAATAGTCTTTTTATAAAGTTTGAATTTTGAATGAGTACAATAAGTGTTTGAAGCAATAAAATAATTTTTATAAAATTATTTCATTAAAAATAGATTTTTAAATCTATTTATTTATAAATAGTCAATAATTAACTTTAATATTCAAAAATACTAAAATTAAAGAAATCTTATTTTAAAAATCATAATTCTGTTCTAAATGATTAAACATAATTTGTATAAAATTTTGGTGCAAGAATGATGAAAATTGGATTTATTATGAATTAAATATGATTAAATCTTACAAAAATTGATTAAAAATAATAAATAAATGATTTTACTGAATTAAAAATTATTTCAGTAAAGTTTAACTTTATAAAAAGTTAGGATAATTTTTGGAGAATTTAAATAAATTGTTTTGATATAATAATGGATTTTTATAATTATAATTGTATAAAAATGATTTAATTATTATAAATGTTAAATAAAAGAATTTCTGAAAAATAAAAGTTGTAAATAAATCTTTTATATCAGATTAAGTAATATTAATTTTTTTAGGATTTATAAAAGAGTTTAGGTATTTTAAAAAGAATTTAAAAGATTAAAGGATTAATATATATATGATTAATGTTTGATAAATAAAAAGAAAAGAAAAAGAAAGACAAAAAGCCGGTCAGAGCCGGACTCGAACCCGGGTGACCCTCGTAGCAAACCAGAGTCACAACCACTTGGCCTAGGCCGGTGGTTGTGATGGATCTGGATACATAATTATTAAATACGCGATGAAACAGAAGCCTTATCCCCAAATACAAACACGATGAACCCTAGATTATCAATTAGATGATCCAGGCAACAATAGCCCGATTAATGTTAGGGCTATTGTTGCTTGGATGCCGATGTACTAAACCCACCAATAAAATTAAACTCACAGTGTGATAATGATGATGATGATCGGGTCAACTGGAAAAGTCAAACCACGAACAGATAGATCAAATCAGAGAGATTTAGAGAGATGTAAAGATTGAGAGAGAGTTATGAGCGAGTTTTCAAGGTCCAGGAGGCCTCAATTTATACTAATAGATTAGGGTTAGGGTTAATTGTATAGTTGACTTTCCTTATTATAAAACGCGGCCAATAAGACGATTAGGGCAACAATTGCCGTGTAATAGTTGTTCAATTGTGTTGTAATGGGCCGGATAATGCACGAGTTTACCATAATTATAACAATCACGCGTTAACACTACGGATTGGGCAACAAGGAATCCCACAGTTGACTTTTCTAGTCAACTGTGAGGATTTTTAAATCGTGCATAAGATAATAATCAATCCGGGTTATAACAAGAAATTGGCTCAGCCCAGTTGGTTTGTGCATTGGTTATGTGTGGGCCGGTCCTTGGCGCGGGTTCGAACCCCGGCCAAGGCAAACATTTTTTTGATTTTATTTAACACACACACATATATATATAATAATATATATATCATTAGGGTTCCAAAATAACGACAAAAATAATAAATGCGAGGATAATTAAGAAACTTGACGTTTTATTAAATGTCGGTGCGTAACGTACAAGTATTAAATGCGTAATGTTACATGTTGACCTTTAAGGTTAATGAATGCACCTGAAGTTGGTGAACGTGTATTTTGTTTTGATTTTTGATATACAGTACTTTTTAAATGTTTAATAAGTGCGTTTGAATACATATAGAGTGTGTTTAGACAATAATATTAAGTGCGTTTAAAGTATTAATAAGTGCGTTTATATCATTACCATTAAAAACCATAGAGTTATACAAACCACCACAACCACCATAAAAAAAAACATCAAAAACTAAACATCTAAACCACCACAACCACCATCACCACTACCCTCAAAAAACAACTAAACCACCACTAAAAAAAAAAAAAACTACCACAAAAAACCACCATTAAACCACCCCATTCCATCCATCATTTACCACCCAAGATGATGTCCCTTGCCTTCTGCTTCTTTGCCATGTTCTTCTCAATGCATTTTTCTATGTTGCTTAGTGTCTGGGAGATGAGATTGTCAAAAGCTACTTGGGTATGGAGTTGCTCAATTGCTGCATCTCTGAATGGTGTTTTTTCTTCATTCAGTAGCTTCTCAATGAGATCCAGGTTCTTCATACACTGTCTTTGGACCTCATTTTGCACACCAAGAACAACACATTAAGTGTTGTTTAAAGTAGGGGTGTACATGGGTCGGTTTGGTTCGGTGTGCATGGGTTATGGCCATTAACCATAACCATAACCAAACTTTGGTTACGGTTAGTCGGTTATGAATTCGGTTATGGTTATTTCGGTTATTAACCATAAACTTCAACTAAAACTTACTTTCGACTAAAGTTTAAAAATTAAAATTGCATGGGTCTACAAAATAAAAAAATGGAACCTATGATGGTGAAGTTAACTTAAGTTTTTTTTTTTTTAATAACACTAACAAGATTACATTTTTTTTGTTAAACAACGAATGGATGATCCTTATTAATAAGATTTTTTTAGATTATAAAAAAAAACTTATTTAAGCCTAAGTTTAATTCTTTATTAAAATAAAGGTTACCTATATCAAGATTGTGTTGTTACCGGCATACTTTTATTTTAGTAGAAAACCTTTACATGGTTAGTGTAAAAATAATACATAGTCTTTAAACTAGAAGTTCGGTTCGGTTATGGTTATATTGGTTAACCAAAGTTTCAAAACCATGACCGTAACCACTCGGTCGGTTAAAGAAATTTCATAACTATAACCATTGGTTTTGTCGGTTATCGGTTAAAACCGGTTTGGTTATGTTGGTTATGGTTCGGTTATTGGTTATGGCGGTTAATTTTGCTCACCCCTAGTTTAAAGTATTCACATTCATAAGGCGATGATATATTGAAGTGTTATGCTTTTATATAATGTGATAAATTGGGCTTTATGACACATGTCAAAACTTTATAATGATGGTCGAAACTAGTCTGCTTGTAGGTGCCAGGTTCGATTCTGATAGCCCCCCAGTTTTCTACTACCGTGCATTTACTCCAAAGAGGCTTGCCTCTTGTGGATGGTGCAACATCTGTCAAGTGGCAGGTGGCGGGAAATTTTCGGGTGGAAGCCTTAGTGCCCCTTATGCGCAGTCTCGACTCGCTTGTGGGCCGGTCACTCTCGTGTCAGTGTGGGCCCGGTTAAGACAACATAGTCTGACCATTGGAGAGTGGCTAGGGGACTCCCCTTCTTGGGGTTGTGATGATCTCTGCCACAACATAGAAAATTCGCCTTCAAAAAAAAAAACTTTATAATGACTAATGATTTTTTTGGGCCATACATCTTGTCTGATATTAATTATTATCCAAATCAAAGACTCATTAATTTATAAGTAATTTCGGGTTTCAATTCTACCCATCTTACGGACAGTGTCTTCAAATAATAAATGTTTGGAATGCAAGGAAATGTATAAAAAGATTTTTTTGTTAGTGTATAAAAAAAACTACTTCACTAAAGTCTACTTTTAATTAATTAATTAATGCATGCATTTAATATAATTTTCTAAATCATTTTTGTTTTTATAAAAATGTGTTTTTTTAATAGGGGATGGTTCAATAGAAAACTCATTTTATTGAGAGAACTCGAGAACTTTATATTACATATGTGCAATATATCATATATTGCATATGTGTAATATATATTGCACATGTGTAATATATCATATATTGCACATGTGTAATATATATTACACATGTGCAATATATCATATATTGCACATGTGTAATATATATTACACATGTGTAACATATGATATATTACACAGTGTAACATATGATATATTGCACATGTACAACATATGATATATTACATATGTGTAATATAGAGTTCTCGAGTTCTCTCCCAAACTATGAGTTCTCAATTGAACCTTCCCCTATATATAATATTATCAACACATGGTATTTAATATAGTGTTTGTGGGTGAACACAAGTCAATGGAGAATTTTTTTTTATAATTAACACACTTATGAAATTACAATTGTTGGGTGTCGAATCCAGCAAATAAATATAATAAATATTATACTTAGTATAGGTGAAAGTAGAGTTCGTGTCCTCAGGGATACAAATCAATTGATTATACCAAAATCCTTTTCGCATAAATACGATTACAAGATTTGTCTTTGAGTCAAAATAAGCATAAACAGGCATTTGAAAGAAGAAAAAATTTCGAATTATCTTTCATGTATAGGGGGGGGGGGGGGGTTGGTGTATTTTAAATTAGTGAAAATAAAACCAAAATTAATAAAACAAATTACTAGAAAATGTTAATTAAATTGTGAGATGAATTAAGATATTAAAGCTAATTCCAACACTAAGGCAATTTCTTAATTTGACCCGGACTTATGATTATTAACAATTATGGTGCAATGATCCTTTAATTAAACGGTTTGTATCAATACCAGACGTCACGCCGTTCGGACATCCACTCTATCTAAGGTCTAACCAAATGCCGTCCGTTGTTAGAGCCAACCCGCTACTCCAAGCTCACGTCATTCGGATCTTAGTGTGCGGGTTGCAATGATAGAAGTATCGATTATAACCAAACATTCACGCCGTTCGGAATGCTTAGTTATATTGTTTAATTCTATAACGAATTTAAATTCATAGACAAAACTTAAACCGTTATTTGTTCCTTTCTATCAAATATATAAAATTGAGTAAGGTTTCATAAATTGATGAACTCTATTAGATTGATTAACAAAGTGGCCATTTTTATTAACCAACTGATCTCATAAGAGTTTCACATAAACTAACGAATTAATTAACTAAGAAAATATACCTAAGTGTCGGAATCAAAAGGTTCTAGCCGAACATGACGGCTAAGATCAATCACAACAAATACAAAACGAAACATAAAACCAAAGCTTACGAAACAAAATAGAGAATTGTCTTCTATGCTAAAAAAAAAAAAAATGCCCTTCAATGCTTCTTCTATGCGTCCCTCCTGTGCCGTCAAAAGATAATGATCCCCCCCAACGAAAATGTGCAGCCCTCTTTCAAAATTCTCCTCCCACGAAAAGCTCACACCCTCTTATCATCTTATTATTATTTTTTTCATTTTGAATTCTTTCAATTATTAACTTTTCAATTCGCCCCTCTAGTTCTTTCCATGCTGCTTACTGCCTAAACTTCTTTTCAAGAACGCCAGTAAAGTCCAAGTAAATTGTGGCGTCGCCTCGTTAATGCTCGCCATTGCTTCTTTCAATTACCCACACCTACAAAATCAACCAAAAACAAACTAAAATAGATTCCGCCCACCAAAATAATCATTTCACGAAAAATGATGCAATATATACAACCTAAATACATAAAAACAATAAAACTAGCATGTATTGAAAGGAAACCGAATGCATCTTGGTGGGAAAAAGGCTTGCCCTTCATAAAAAAGGTATACATATTGAAATGAAAGATTTTGATGAACATCCTTCCTATAGCTTACATGAAATATTTAAGGCTACAAGTAATTTCAATGTTAAGATAAGATAGGAGAAGCCGGCTTTAGCCTTATTTACAATGTAACTTAGTGATACCTTTTTACTTAAAGTGTGTTAGTTGTTTTTTAAGTTGGCATGTTAACTTAAGTGTGTTAGTGGTTTTATAAATTATGTGAAAGTCATCACGTTACATGCACCAAAAAGAAAAGTACTCGCGGCAATGCGCATGCGACAAAAAAGACGCACCCACAACAACGTGCGGGCATTCCCACTAGTGTGTGTGTGTGTATATATATATGAAGATGAAATATGTGAGAAAAACATGACGTCGTAACGGAAGATTAACTTAAAATTTAAAGCGATAATTTTATTAAAATTTGACATTCAAAGAAAAGTACTCGCGGCAATGCGCATGCGACAAAAAAGACGCACCCACAACAACGTGCGGGCATTCCCACTAGTGTGTGTGTGTGTGTATATATATATATGAAGATGAAATATGTGTAAACGACTTAAAACGGTAAAAATAACTTTATTAAAGGTCATGGGACCTATGTTTAAAAGTAGAGTAAAGATCAAATACAAATAGTTTTTTGGTAAGAACTGTGAGAATCAAAAGGGGGTAAAAAAATTTATTTTTTTTTTAGAATTTTTTTTCCTATGTGCTTAAACATTCTTTCTAGATGAATAATACAAAAAAAAATTAAAAATTTTTTTTAGTGTAATTACGTCATTAAAGTAAATACATTAGTTTACACTAGAGTAATTATGTAATTACTCTACACGTAATTACTCTACACCAATTTTTTTTTATTTTTTTTAGTTTTCAATACTATAATACATGTTTAACAATATGGGAAAAAACATTTTGAAAAAAAAATAAAAAAAAATATCCTCATTTGATTCTCACAGTTCTTACCAAAAAAACTATTTGTACCGGATGTTTCCCCTAATAACTTTATTAAAGGTCATGGAACCTATGTTTAAAAGTAATTATTATAATAAATAATACATTTGTACTTCAATGACTAGAAATTACTAAATTGTCCTAAACACTATTCATCAAATTTTTGAAATTGTCTCAAACTATTCATCAAACATATCCTATATAATATCCTATAGGTTCATTTTACAAGTTTAATGAATAGTGTTTAGAGCAATTTAGTATTTTTCAGTTTTGGCTGTATATGAACTTGTGTAGCGCAAGTGTATGGTGTTGGAAAACTTACATAATAATCGTCGCAATGCCTTTCATACATGAACCTCACATGTTTCCAAGTCCTTGTACTTTCTGCAATGAACTAGAAAGAAAACGAAATCAAAGAAAAGGAACCGGGCTTGTGTTTGACACAATTCCCTTAAACAGATTCGTCGTCTGTTCCCAGGGTACACCGGTTCGAAACAGTGACGATGGTGCACTGCCGGACTATCCCACTTGCCTGAAAAATAATCGATACTTGGTTGCTACTCTAGAGTTATGAGTGTTGCAAGAGTTTCTTAGTGAATATTGCTCATGTATATTCTTATGTGTATTTTCCCATATATCATATATGACACAAAAGTCTCTAATATATACAAGAGGCAATGGGGAATGAAGAGTCTAACATAATTAGACACTTAATGTTAGTCTTAAAACTATAATCAAGTATCATAAGTTTTTCTTCAATTTACCACATGAAGAGTTATACACTTAATTTTAGTTTTAAAACTATAATAAAGTGTCACAAATAAATTAACTCTATTGAAGAGTTTTTCCTCAATAATTATAATTTCACTAAATTATAATTTCATTAACTTAAAACTCCATTCACCTTCTAAACTTCCAACAATCCCCCACATGAATGGAGATTTATCAAAACACGCATATTTCGAACAACCCCCTATATGAATAGGAGTCATTCTGAGAAGCAACCTCATTCCGATTAAATTTCAACAGTTGAGTTTTGCATACGATAGGTAGGTGTGACCCTTTGAACCTTCGCTTATGAAACGCACTTAGCCCACTGGCTCTGAGTAGAACGCGATGTCTTTGAACTCGTCTGCCGTTTGTGTGGACGACAATACGCTTCACACAAGACTCTCCCTGACAACGTCAAGTCCTCATAGTTGTGTCCGTTATGGTCCTGGACACGTGCCTGGTTCTGCGAGAGCTCTTAAGTATTGTGCCCCAACAATACCCTTCGAAGCGACCCCACTTCTCTCTCACATAGGTGATTTATTAGGACTGGTTACCTCAATCAAATCATTAAAAGCCATAAGCTTAACCTCAACCTTGTCACTTTTTAGGAATGGACTAGGAAGCTTATTAAATCTTATAGTAAACTCCCTTTTTAATATGTGGGGTTTTCACCAACTCTCCCCCACAGTGACCTTCGCCAGTTCATACAATTAGGTTGTCCTATTGAACTCAGATCTTGGGATCTCCAGTCAGCTGAGTTAGGTTTCCTTCGCATAAACCTAGCCTTTAACGGGCTTTAGCCCCATTCCCATTGACGACTTCTGAACTAATTCTCTGCTTAAGCCTTTTGTTAGCGGATCCGCGATGTTATCCTTTGACATAGTCAATAGTGATAACTCTTATAGAGATTAGTTGTCATACCGTATTATGCCTACGTCTTATATACCTGTTCTTACTGATACACATTGTGATATGAGCTCTGCCAATTTCCGATTGACTATCACAACATATGCATTGGGCCAATACCGGCTTCGGCCACCTAGGTATATCCTTAACAAATTGACGTAGCCATTTTGCCTATTCATCCTTTAAAGCGATGAATTATGATTCCATCGTGGATCTAGCAATAAACGCTTGCTTATGTAATTTCCACATTATCTCAACACCTCCAAGTGTGAGCAAATAGCCACTCGTCGCTTTGGAATCATTCATGTCAGATATCCAATTCGCATCACAGTAACCTTCAATAACTGCTGGATATCTTTTATATTGCAGCCCGTAATCTCGTATGTATCTGAAGTACCGAAGCAACTGGGTCACGCAATTCCAATGAATTGAACTTAGGTTGCTCGTGTATCTACTTAGCTTGCTTGCTAAGTCTGGTCTGATACAACTCATCACATATATCAGGCTGCCAATAATTCTTGATTACTCTAATTGGATCGATTCTTAGCTAGACATTGACTCGTGTCAATGAAAGTTCTAGCCACATTAGAGTCATTTCCATTGAACTTCTCAAGAATTTTGTCCACATAATAGGACCGACTTATAACAAGTCTGTTCTAGGTTCGCGTGATTTGTACTTCCCAAAATCACATTCGTTCATGTCAAACCTTATATTTTCAAATGCAAGTCACCTCCACACTTATGTGTTTATTGGATAACTACCAAATGGGTTGATGAAAGTTTCTCCCTTTCATCTATAGTTTGAAAACTTTTCAAGTACCATTTTTACATCCCTACGGATTGTTTCTTAAATGGCTCTTCCCCCCACATTACTTGCACTTTAATTAAGTTCGAGTAATATCACTCATGATGACATTAGACACCCGTGATAAGATAGCGACTATCTATATCTTTGTGTTATTGAGGTCATCCATTATATTACTCAACCCATATTTCTCATACGAACCGTTTTTTGAGCTATATGAGTTCTCCTCATATTAAGCTAAATAGTATCATAACCAATGAACTATTTATTTAGTCCTTTCGAGTCATCCTTTTTTAATAAATTATATATTTTCTTTTACAAATTCATTCTTATGTCGTCACATATGTGTGAATGTTCAAAGTTAATTTATTCTCCGTGGAGCATTTAAATTAACACGTATTAGTCTAGCATGCTTTAGACTACGAATACTTAGCATGTGAACAGAAGACGCCTCATTCTGATTCTTCACAGCCTTAAGAGATAACTCACTATCTCTTCCTAGCATTCACATCTTAATTTAGACACAAAATGAGATTTTGTTTCCCATTCTAAAACCTCGGTTTTAAGAATGCTTCAAAACCATAATTAATTCCATCCATTAGGATCAAGACTCGTTTGCCTTTAATCTCCAAGGCTTCACCACTGACTCTTTAGGACTTAAACATAAGTCTTAATATAAGTCACTTTGATGAACATATTAATCATCAACAAGTCAATTAGATTGACACTCAACGACATGGCATTTACATATGCCTATATTTTGTTGAAACTATTTATTGGGTAACTCTCCCAAAATATATCATGAATCCTCCATATAGTTCAACCAACATTGATGATTTGTAGAGATTCTACACATCCATCACTATTCTAAGTTTTTATAATAAATCTCGCAATATTTATCAAAGACTTATGAATAATAACATATATTTCTATCATATGTTATAGTCATCAAAACTACATTTGTGCATTTCTACGTAAATGCTCTCAACATTAGATGACATATCTCGTTTTCGTGCATTTAACTTCAATACACTTTCCATGTTGATCATGATTATCTCAATGGGGATGGATGAAGAGTTTTTCTTATTAGTCACTTAATTAGAGACTTAATTTAAAATAAAGGCTCTAATAAATTGACATAAGAGCTCTAATAAAGTAACATAAAACTTTAATTAGAAAACATGAAACTCTACTCAAGAGTTTACTCTTATTTCAGAAAACATAAAACTCTACTCAAGTGTTTACTCTTATTTCCATGTATCTTCTTTCTCTATATCCAAATGAGGCACAAAGCCTTCCATTATATAAGAACATGGATATATGAAGAGTCTTCATAATTAGAGACTTAATTTGAGACATAAAGACTCTAATTAAGTGACAAATCTCTAATTAAAACAAATGAAACCCTCTAATCAAAAACTCTACTCAAGAGTTTTAGTCTTTAATTTACCAAATTAAGGACTGATTAATAATTATAATTTATCAAATTATAATTTTAATATAATCCAAAATATATATAATATATTACATATATATTTAAACGGATATCAGGATATATGAACATCAAATCTCAAAGTGTTATTCTCTTCAACACTTTATCGTTCGACGAAATAATACCAATTATATCGTCTCGTGGCATGTTTCGAGGTACCCCCTCAATACACTGTTTAAAACAACACAGTTGTTTATACTTAACTACTCACAAGTAGTCGAACCAGTAAATATATCCAAAACAACATCAAGTTGTTTTACACTAAATAGTCTCTCTAGACTATCATATGGTTCAAGTCATCATACTTCTCATACAAGTATCAAACCATATATAATTTGTAAAAGACATGTTTTACTCATACAACACATTTCTACTTTTACAAGTGTTTTCCATAAACTATACATATTTATGTTTTGATTACAGATCAAAACCATAAACTCTAATATAGTTTTATCATTCATACAACACATTTTTACTTTTACAAGTATTTTCCATAAACTATACATATTTATGTTTTGATTACAAATCAAAACCATAAACTCTAATATAGTTTTATTATTTAAACCATTCATAACTCACTAGTTAGAGTATATGGTTTTCATTATTAACCATTTCTAATTCGCTCATTAGAAATTATACGTGTACCATATAAACATATACGGTTTCAAAATTAACCATTTCTAACATACTTGTTAGAATACAAACGATTACACGTTTCATCATATGGAGTTTTGGTTAAATAAACCTTTTATACCACACCCGTTAAAATTAAATGATTATCCAAAATCGTTTTAAATATCATTGATATTTTCAACCGTTTCTAACATGTTTGTTAGAAATACAAGATTATGACAATCATTTTAGACCTTATTGGTTTATATAAATTAAACCATTTCTAACACACTCGTTAGAAAATTAAACCATCTAAATGGTATTAACTTTGGATTTTCCAAAATATACCCGTTTCAAACTCGCTCGTTCGAAACCGTCGAATTTTACCCAAACTGGTTCAATGTTGATTATTTTCCAAAATAATCATTTCTAACCCATTTGTGTATTTTGTACAATAATCTTTTCTAACACATTTGTTAGAAATATAAACATCTTATTTGCCTTTACAAAATCATCAATTTCTAACACGCTTGTTAGAAAATCAATATATAAGTTTAATGATTAAACTTTTGATTTTGTAAATAATTATTTCTAATACGCTTATTAGAAATTTTTCATGACACGTTATTCTTTCAACGTCGTCGATTCTAACACGCTTGTTAGAAATACATGTTTCAAAACCTTCTATTTCGAAACCTTTTCATTTTCCAATACTCTTATTAGAAAATATAAACATTTCAAATACATTGAAATTATTTTTCTAATATGCTTACTAGAAAGAAAACATTATCAAATGTTTTTCATGGGTTTACAAATATTATGACTTTTCTAATACTATCATTAGAATTTTAGTATTTCAAAACCGTCTAAATATATGTTAATAATCCGGTTTATCTAAACACGACACAAAACCCATGAACTCGAAAAACCATGAATATTCGGATTAAAGATTTCACTCCAATCACAAATTTAATCCGATTCGATGTACCACAACATATTTCAAAAGAAAAATATTTACAAACTTTCGCGAACCAAAAAAGTCCTTAAGAAGAAGGTTTACAGATTGGTTCTCAATCTACACGAAAGTCTGTTATACTAATCTGTTTAAGTTTGTTGGAAAACTTACATAATAATCGTCGCAATGCCTTTCATACATGAACCTCACATGTTTCCAAGTCCTTGTACTTTCTGCAATGAACTAGAAAGAAAACGAAATCAAAGAAAAGGAACCGGGCTTGTGTTTGACACAATTCCCTTAAACAGATTCGTCGTCTGTTCCCAGGGTACACCGGTTCGAAACAGTGACGATGGTGCACTGCCGGACTATCCCACTTGCCTGAAAAATAATCGATACTTGGTTGCTACTCTAGAGTTATGAGTGTTGCAAGAGTTTCTTAGTGAATATTGCTCATGTATATTCTTATGTGTATTTTCCCATATATCATATATGACACAAAAGTCTCTAATATATACAAGAGGCAATGGGGAATGAAGAGTCTAACATAATTAGACACTTAATGTTAGTCTTAAAACTATAATCAAGTATCATAAGTTTTTCTTCAATTTACCACATGAAGAGTTATACACTTAATTTTAGTTTTAAAACTATAATAAAGTGTCACAAATAAATTAACTCTATTGAAGAGTTTTTCCTCAATAATTATAATTTCACTAAATTATAATTTCATTAACTTAAAACTCCATTCAGCTTCTAAACTTCCAACATATAGCCTATCTCAAAACAACATGTTTAACCTTATTCTTCCACCTTTTCTTGTTTACTTAGTTTATCTAAATGCAACTCTTTTAACATTTAAAAGAGAAACTCACAACATAGACATACTACTTATTTTAATAGCAAATAACTTACATTTATCCGCTGTTAATAGGGCTCGGACACCTAACCTATAACAAAGACTACTAAAACCTAAGTGATTTTATTCTATATAAAACAATTACGTACAGTGATTTATTGAAACGGTGACTATTGGGAAAGGTTTTCTTTGGGTCTTTTTAACTACAAAGTTTAAAATTCATTTAAAATGGTAACTAGAGTATTTGACTGATTTCATTATTGGCATTTTATATAAGAGAATTTGGCTTTATTTATTTGAAAATGCAAAAAGCAAAGTTATTTGAAATGAAGTAATTGACCCATCTTCAAACTAGTAATGTCATATCAAGTGTCATTAAAAACTGAATACAATAATGATCAAATAATTTTGAAGATGCCTTACCAAGTACTTACTTCTAAAACAATTATCTAATACAAGATAATTAATTGTTTTCAAGGTCATTGAACCCATACTCATGGCACATGGATTAAACCTAGACACTAAATGAATTATTGCTTCTTTACATCAATTTGTCTTCAACTATTTTATTTGGTTGACAATTAAAACTAATAATTTGATCTTTTCTTTAATTGTTAATGTAACTAATTAATTGATTGGAATGTTAATGAAAGGTTTGTTTTCTTAACGATATATTGGGATCACTTATGAACCACGGGAGTATCATCATACTACCAACGAACCACCTGATCATATCGATCTCCATTGGGTAATAATGTCATACACCAATATAGGATGAAACCTAATAAATCTGAGAAAAAAACCCTCTTATGAGAATTAAATCCAGGACCAAATGGTTCCTAAGTCTTATCTCACTCCTAAAATATCACTAGGCTATAAGGCCTAGCAAAGATTTCCTTAGCTTTAATTACATTTCATGTATAGGAGTGTTTAATTAAATGAATCAAACTAATACATATCAATTAGCTTACTTGGTAGGCTATAATGTCTACCAAATATTTCTTTAGCTTTAATTATATGTCATGTTTAGGAGTCTTTAATTAGATGAATCATATTAATACATCATACATATCAATTAGGTTATTTAATTTGGTTATGCCACTAAAACATAAAATTCAAAAAGTTAAATCAATCCAAAGAAACTATAATCCGTTTAGATTATTTTAATTTGGCGATCCAGTTTTGACGGTTAATTTGTTAAGGGCAATTTTTTTAACACTTTAATTTCATCTTTACCTTATTCTTGTAAGGATTTGAACCAATAATCATACATTTATTAGAGGGGACACCATACCACTAGACCAATAGATCATGAATAAAAACGTAATAGTTAATAGCACATTTGGTTCGTGTGTTTTGTAGATATTGCATGTGCCCTCAAGATTTAGTATTACAAATTTGATCTTAGTGGTTGTAAATTTATTGTACTTACATATTCCCATATGGATAGAATTTTGTGACTATAGTGGTTCCTACTCCTAATGGTTGTTAAATTTCTTCATTAAGTTGGTATAAAATGTATATTTTACCCTTTCCAAAAGACAAATCAATTTAATTAAAACATTCTAGTTAAATATAAACACTACACTCCACCTACGTTTACTCTTTCCTAAAGAGCTATGTAATACCAAAACACCTCTTTACTTTTGAATTAGGCACATTTTGTCCCTACTTCTCTTCATAAGTTTTATAAATTAACCCTTTTGGTTTATAATATTTTAACATTGTCCTGTATAATATATAATATGCGTTTTTAACCTATAATGTTTTTTTTTCCTAATTTAACCTTTTTCCAATAACATTCGCTCGCTATTTTTTTATTAAATTAATTCATCGATGTGTTTTAAAAATTTGACCCTATCGAGTTTTTAAAGTTTCAAGTTTACCCCTTTTTCGTACATTTACTTGGAAAAAAAACTATTTTTAAGTGTGAATTTTTATATATATGTGTCGGTATAAATACGAGCTGGTCTACATTTCGACATAAACTTTTTTTTCTTTTGGAAAATTTTGAGTTTACCCCTTTTCGTATCTTTACATGGAAAAAAAAACTATTTTTATACATGTGAACTTTTATATATGCGTCAGTATAAATATAAGTTGGTCTATGTTTCGACATAAACTTTTGTTCTCTTTTGGAAAAGGAGTGATGTCGAATATAATACGTTTCCATGCTTATTTTATGTGCGCTTCCAGTTGCTCCATGTTTGACATAAATTTTGTTGCTAACCGAGTTAAAACCAATGTGTATTACACTTTTTAGTATATTGTCTTTTAAGCATTGTCTTTTCACAATTGTGTGTAGCGCATTACGTCTTACGTATCGTATTTTACACTTCATGTATTATTGCACGGTTCAATTCATCATGCGCCGCCGCAACGCGCAACAAGCAAAATACTAGTTTATTATTATTTGTCTACAACAAACTACCACCTCTTCAAATGGTGATGATTTGTGGGTTTAGTCTTTGCAGTAGATGTATGAATTCTCGGTTAGGAATCTTGGGAGCATATTGATGAAGTTATGATTTCGAGTGCTTTGAGGAAAGCTAAATGGTTCTTTTGTTTGCCTCGGAAAACAAATATTTATACGTGGAGGGTAGTGGGAAATCATTTGCCAACTCGAATGAATCTAGCTGCTAAAGGGATGGATACTCCATCTACTAATTTGCCTCTTATGTAATGATGGGTCATAATCTTGTAAGGCTTAGAAATTAAGTAGGTTTACGTTTGTCTTTATCAAGCAAGTTTATATTAATTGGGCTTAGTTTAGTTAATGGGCTTGGGTTAGGCCATGTGGGCCAAGTGGTTAGTGGACCCTATATATTGTTTTGTTTACATCACAATTAGGGTTAGACATTTAGAAGCATCTCATTTTTAAACTCTCTAGCCACCACCTTGTACCAGACAATCCTAGAGATTGTGTGCAAGGTGAAGCAACAATACAATTGTTTTTCGTGTTATATATCTTTTATTCTTCACCATTCAATCGATATTCCGCATCCATTAAGTGGTTTGAGTGATATCTTGGATTATTCAGGACTTACAATTGGTATCAGAGTCTAAGAAGTCTTTCGAAGGCTCGGCTTCGGTATCATTCGGAGAATAGAAGATTTGCTACTACGTTTTGTCGTGTTTTACAGGTTTATTCTTTATCTCGTTCAATAATTTCTATTTTTCTCATCTGTATGGTGTTTTAGAAATTTTTGATAGAATATATTTTCTTGGAATTCATGAAGAACAGCAAGAACAAGTGAACAAGTGGTTGCTTGATCTATTTTTTTGGTTCAAAAAGTCGTTTCAAAGATTTTCGTGAATTTTGTTTTTGGAAGATATCACAAAAATCTTCTAATAAAAATATAAAGGGGAATTCAAATTCAGCTTGGTGGTCCCTCATTGTCTTTGACAGCTGTGAACCATTGGAAACAGTAACATATTAGAAGGTCTACAGTCACTTTTTTTTTGGAAAGAGAAAAGTGAACAGTCGGAAACCACCACACTTCCTCAGAAACTCCAACTTGGTCGGACACTTCAACCTTCATCGGACACAGCTTCAAAGACCTGGACACAGAGCCACCTGGACACAATAGAGTCACCTGGACACTCGACCTTCACTTGGACACGCCTGACCACACCTGGACACCCATCGGAAATCACATCGGACACATCACCCAGTCACACCCACCATCACTCGGACACCACCCACCTCGGACACAAACCACCTACTCGGACACAAACCACCTACTCGGACACAGTATCCAACTTGGACACTCGATCTACAGCCGGACACCAAACCTCTCGATTCTCGCTTGGCGCTTGCTTGGAAAATTTGCGCTCAAAGAATGCTCGTTCGGTTTTCGGCTCGATTGTAAACGAGCCAAGCACGAGCAAAGCTCCGCTCGGATCGGCTCGGCTCGTGAACAGCCTTATCAGCCACCCACGTCACCTTCTCGGAAACACAAACTTCCATCGAACATCAACCCAGAAACCATAATCTCAGTCGGACACTCACTCTTCTTGGAAACATCATTAAATTGGAAACACAAAACAACCTAGAAACCCATTTCAGAAACTTCTTCAACTCAATCGGAAACACAAAAATTCAGTCGAACACTACTTTTTGATCAGACACTAGTCAATTTGTTCGGACACCCCTTCTTTATTTGGAATCTTCAGCCAGAGCGAGCGGTCAATCGGAACTAATCTTCTTGGTCAGAACTTTGAGTTGCCCTTCAATCTTGGAATTTGTTTCAATCTTAGTTTCACATGGTTTGAAAAATTGCACACAAGAAGACAGTTGTTGAAGATTTGGGATTTTGGCTGGTGGAGTGTTGTTGTTTTTATGCAAGAAGAGAGACAGAGAGTGAACAACAACTTATTTTTTTTTGTTATTATTATTGTGTAACAGAAAAGAAAGAATTGAAAAGATATAAACAGTGAGAAAGGAAGAGGCGTAGGATAAGAAGAAAAAGAGGACAGGTGAAAAGTGTTTTTGTTTCTTTGTGGTGGTGGTTGTTTCCGACTGAAAATGCAGTGTCCGAGACTTGAAGAACAAAAGATATAAAACGATGAAATCAATAATATTGTTGCACCACCTTGTACCAAACAATCATAGAAATTGTGTGCCAGGTGAAGCAACAATATTATTGATTTCATCGTTTTATATCTTTTGTTCATCACCATTCAATCGATATTCCGCATCCATTGAGTGGTCTGAGTGATATCTTGGATTATTCGGGGACTTACAAATCTGTTCTTCATGCCTTTGGGTAAGTGTGTGTCGATTAATAATATTTGAGATTCGGTTGAAGGGGGGGCTTGAAGTGAAATTATCGATCTAACACTTCCCTTAAGATATCTTGTAGTGGCTTGAGAATTCGTAGTTAAATGTGCCAAAGAAAGAAATTTTGGTTGTGGTTTTGGTGGGCAATTTGGATGCTTCGGAATGATACAATTTTCTTGAAGAGACGCTCTAAGTTTGTGATGTTGTTTGATGATGTCATGTGTTTCTATTTTCTTTATTATTCGAGTAGAAAGAATAAGTATTAAGTAAACGGGATAAACTGGTTGAACACCACTCTTTCATTCATGTAATTTTTTTGTTCTAGCTTGGCTAGTATCTTGCTAGTCGATGGCTAATTAAATCTCAATGGTTACAAAAAGTGAACCCCGCCAAACCACTATCACCTACCCTAACTACCATCATTACCACCTGAAACCACCACCATTGCCTCCCCAAAATATGTAACAATCTATTTGGAATCACTCCAACCATCGTTTCGGCATAACACACTGTAACAGTTCGACTTCAGGTTATCACCTTGATCACAGATTTGATTCTAGAAATCACATTGGCCAGTTGTTCATTTTCAATCTACTACCAAAACCTTTGAACAGTCTGCCACTGTTATCATTTGGACACCATGTTTCCTAATATCGAGTTCAAGAACCTCTTCACTCTAGCAAAAAAACTCGTAGAGATCCTCTCCCATTCTCATCTATGCTGCACATCGGCTTCTTTTCACGGTCATACTCAATGTGGTGGGTATGACTGAGTAATAGTGTGATAGTCACGCTTATTGATGACCGAAGAAGGGTTGGGGTATGGGGTTGATGACCAGATAAAGGCTGAATGTGTGTTAATGATAGTGTGAAGGGATGGTGACAGTGGTTGAAGTTGAAATATGGGGTAGTTTGGTCATTTTACATGATTGAACTTGAAAATTTAGCGAAGTTAGCTAGTAAGGACCAAAAATATTTTTGAAAATTCAACCATTATGATCAAATGTGTACTATTTAAACCATGAGGAGCAAAAGCGTAATTTCTGCAAACACGTGGACCAAACGTGCCATTACTCAAAACATAATGTAGAAAATAGTATGTAGTAAGCTTGAGTTTGTTAAATTTTAATTCAAAAATTAATACCTAACTAGTGTAATTATTAGTACGTTGCGACGATCATTCAATTGGTATCACTTTGTCTAGTCACATTAGTGGTATGAACTAACACTTAGTATAGTAACCAAAGGAGATATGTCCTTTAGGATATCTTACATGTTTTACATCATCGAAAACAATGTACTAGTTTGAATAATCTCGATAATGGCACCGATGTTATTCAGTGGGACTCAGTTTGATTTGTCATGACACAGATAAGAACGTTGAGGAAAGCATAAAAACGAATAATGATATCGACATTGTTAAGATGTCATGGTCTGGTTTGTCATGGTAAAGAACATAAAATTCAATTATATTTAACATGTTCAATTTTGAATGTTACTTTTATTGAAATGTATATAAAAATAAACACATCACTATGGTATATGTCACACCCTCTAATTACCACGTGCAAGGTTCTACCGTGAGGCGCGTGACACTTCAGGATCCAAGTCAACGGTCATACGAACAAAGTCTATATGATAAGAAATTAACGTAATAAGAGATGACAAAATATGTTTTTATAAATTTAGCAGAAGCTATTTAAAGTAGACTAACAAACAAGCCAATGCAAAGTACAAATTGCCCTTGAAATAGTTCACAAAATTAAACGACTCAAAAGTGTATGAGATGCGGTATGACTCCAGTACATCCTACTCTTGCAGCTATCTTAGAGACATGAGAAAACATGCTAAAACATGTCAACATATAATGCTAGGAGTTTATAGGTTTTAACGTTTGAAAGCCTTGTTATATAACCAGATTCACAGACAATACTCATTATGCTAAATGTTAGCTATACATTACACAAGTTACTCAAGCAATATGAACCACTGCTGACTTTGTAGTATGTATACAACATATTTTGCCTTTCCATGCCACCGCTCATCACACGGTGATGCTACTCGTTCGGCTCCCAGCCGACACGAGTGGTGCTTGTCAGGCCCAATAGATCTGTCCACTTCTCCTGCTATGTACACCCATATTCGTGGTTCAAAAGAAGTAAGGACTATAGATGGAATTCGCTTAGTACACATGTAGTATAATAGTATGTATGTAAACCATGGAATTCAGCTAAAACAAAATGGAACTTATAGCAAATGAAACTTTACATGAATGAGAAAAGGAATCATGTTATTCGCTAAAACAGAATGGAACTTATAGCAAATGAGACACATATAGCGATTGAGGCTAGGAATCCTTTCATTCGCTAGAATTTCTAGCGAAATAGTGTCCATTCACCCTGCATCTTGTTTAACAATTTTGACGAACAAAACCCTTCAAATCAGATAAAAAAACCTACTAATTCATAATCTATTAATGCATTAACTTATGTCTGGCCTATTAAAACAATAACACATCTTTTTGGTTCATAAATTGGTTGGTTTCATGCTCAAAATACATCATTGCATGAAAAAGTTTTCCATAAATGACAAATATTGAAATATACCACATAATGACGTTTATCAGATCATCAAACTCTGGTTTAATCATCCTAATATGTTTCTTAACATGTCATCATCATCTCATAAGAATTATAAAACCCCCCAAACAAGTCAAATCTCATAAACAATCATAACAAGTTAAACATCACCTATACCATAATCCTAATAGTAACTTAGCATCATATAATCAACAATAGCACACAAGCCCCCAATTTCTAGGTCACCAAATTAAAACCCAAGTTTAAACTTTGTGAAAACTCATTTTTAAGGTTAAGATCTAGATAGGAAACCATTAGAAAAGGTTTTATTGAAGAACACACACTAATATCATATCTGGACACTTAGGGTTTGAAGAATATTCTTAAAAATGATTGAAAATGGTTTAGATAGATTACACACCTTGAATCTTCACTTGTTTATGATTCTTATACGTTGATTAGCTCAAGGATCAGAGAAATGAGGGCAAAAAATCGTCTCTACAGGTTAAGGGTCGTAAAGGAGTGATAGGATGCGAGCTAGGGTTTTGAAAATGATGAGAATGAGTGAAAGATGGTATTTATAGGTTGGCTGCTATTCGCTAGTGCGTTCTAGCGAATGAAAGGACTCTAGAACTTTATAGCTAAAGAGAATCATTCTCTAGAACTAGCCCAACATGACTGATTTTCCAAGTTTTTCATGTTTTACTTTCTAACCTGACATATCTAGTGTCGGTTACGAACCCGATAACACATATTCTTATACAAAAAACTTATTATCATGTCAATTCACGTAAACACATATTTTTAAGTTATTAAATAATCATAGAGCATTTAAATAATACTAATAATACTAGTACTAATACTACTACTACTAATAGTAATAGTAATACTACTACTGCTACTGCTACTGATACTGCTACTGCCACTACCACTGCTACCACTGCTACAACTACTACCACCACGACTACCACTACCACTACCACTACCACCACCACCACCACCACCACCACCACCACCACCACCACTACTACCACCACTACTACCACTACTGTACCAGTAGTGGTCATGGTCGCGGTCATAGTAAGTGGCGGAGCCACCCACATTCCGTGGTAGGCTGGTGCCCACCGTATAATCCAGGTTGCCTTCATGTTTTCTACATGAAAAACCCAATGCCCACCCATTTGAGAAGCCTATTGCCCACCCGGATGAAAGCTCGGTGCCCACGATTATAAAAGCCCTGATGAACGGTCGGTGCCCAAATGGAGACCAATATCAACCTATCCACCATTAAATGATGTTGCCTCCTTCGCTGGAGTATCGCTGCAGCTACCCACCTTCGGAAGTGGTTAGTGGTGGTGGATGTGCTACGGTGGGGTTGGCTGTTGCAGAAGATTTTATGCGAGAGAGAGAGAGAGAGAGAGAGAGAGAGAGAGAGAGAGAGAGAGAGAGAATTGAGTGTATACTGGTTACTTTGAACTGCATGTCATAATTTCAACTTTTAAGATTAGTGTGAATTTTTATATCCAGTCCTTTTTGTTAAAAAGTACCTATAAACTAAACCTTCAGGTCTCATTTTCTTCATAGTTTAAAAGAAAACTCTTAAAATTATATATATATATACAATTAGCAACTTTGGTCACCTCTAAGAGTCACCACCCTTTCTCATCACTTGGCATCGTTTCACAAATCAATTATAGTTGGGTCACCTTTAAGAGTCACCACCCTTCTCAATAACTTGACACCGTTTCATAAATCAGTTAGTTGGGTCACTTCTAAGAGTCACCACCATTCTCTATCACTTGGCACATTTTCACAAATTAATTATCAACATTAATCTTCTCTAAGAGTCATCACTTTTCCTACAATTAAAAATTTGGGCAACTTCTAAAAGTCACCACCATTCCCCATCACTTCCCACCGTTTCACAAATTATTATATATATGCTACAAAAGCAACTTAGGGTGCCTTCTCTTAAAATCACAACCTTTCGAAAAGTCACATCGGTTTATATGTTATGTTAATAGCCTTCTCTTAAAATCAAAACCTTTCAAAAAGTAACGTCGGTAATTATATGTTATGTTCATCAAAAATCAACTTAAGGTGCCTTTTCTTAAAATCAAAACCTTTCGGAAAGACGCATCTGTTCGTATTTTATGTTTCACTTTCTAAATAATTAATTATCTATACATAAAAAAACCAACCATACCCATTTTTACGTCACCCCCAAAACACACAATATTCCTCAATTGGTTTTATCTCACAATTTGTTTTGTCGCCTTTTTATAACACCATTACAATGATTCACCGACCACCGTCCGTGTCTTTTCTCTCATAACTACCAATAACTGTCATCCCTTAATCTAATAAATAGACCTTTTTTTCTCCGACATTCAATTCTCAAACCCACACACAACCATGCATGACGATGACACAAGTGGAATACACGGTTCAATTAATAAACCCACCCCTCACCACCACACCACCAAAGCCTCCAATATCTAACCACACCGTGTTGGCGAATACCGCCAGCGCTCGGGGCACCAAACATCCAATGACACCACTAAATGCGTTAAATTCCCAGAACTTAACCATTCACCCCATTCGGAGGACGACAATTCTTGATTTTTTTTTTCTGACTCTGTGACGTTGTATGTTAACACTGTCTAGAAATTGATGTATCTATTGTAAAATTTAGTTGTGATAGTTAGTAATTTTTTTCAGCCAATATATGTTTTTACCTTTGAAAAATTAACTCCTTTTTCCATTCCGTCTTAATCACCGTTTCACATTTAGCAACATTGTTTCTAGCCAACTATCGCAGAGTGCGATTAGCATAAAATGAATAAGAAGGAATCAAAATTGTAAAGTGTGATGATTAGAAAGGTACATAAGGGCGAAATCCGGAAAGAGGAACAAGAAGCAACTTGATCCATGAGATAGTCAGATAACAAAGAAACAAATTATAGATAGCGTTAGTAGTTTTTTTTAGAAATAGTATGTAATTTCTTGATCTTCTATTCCATAAATGTTATAAATATCGGTGGGATGTTGGTTATAAGTAACAAATCTTGGTTAGTGTTTAACGTTGCAACACCGCAGTGACATGTAATTTTTACCCTTTTATTTGCGTTCGATGTTTTTGCAATTGTTACCAATTAAAAAATAGTATTAAAGCAAAAGATAAGGATAAAACAAAACTTAAAGAAAGTTTTGCATTGACAAAAACATATAATTGTAACCCTTTTAGTTCATTTAATAATGTAAAGTATGATCACCATAAAGCAAAGCAAGATGAAAAGAACGTTTTTCATAGAATAAAGTATTTTTGCATCTCATATAATGATACTAAAGTCTCTCGCAATCAACGTTCCGCAGCAACGCGCGGGGTTGCGTCAACTCGTTAGTATACAATATGCCCATTATAACTTCAAAGTCTAAAACTCAAGCTACGAATAACGTAGTGTTGGAAAAATAAATCGTGAAGAATTGATTTATCAATTTAATATTACTTTAATAGTCGTCTAAATATAGTTTACTTTATTTATTTCGTTAATACAATTAAGATGTAATTGAGTATTTCTAAAAGATGAAAACACGTTGAGGACGATTGTAATCGAGGTATGCCCTTATATCATTAAAATATTCAATGAACTAAGTTATTTTATCTTCGTTTTTACTCATTTTTTTAAACACGCCCGTATTTTGCCTCCCGTACAAAAATTTTCTGTATTCACCACTGGTCATAGGTGGTGGTGGTGGTGACGGTCGTAGGGATTTACTTTAAAATTACTATCCGTAACATGGAATTCTCTATGAAGTTCTCATTTTCTAATTAGTTCTCGTACAAACCCGTACCATTCAATTATTTAGTGAATTCTACCAAACATCCTTGACATCTCATGTTATACACTATTTGCGATAATTTTAACAAATTTTCTTCATTTATATCTTAGTAGATATCCTAAAATTATGTGTGTATACATATATTGCAAAAAAGTTACTTCCATCCTTACTGAAACATATTCTAATACATTAAATTGATGATAAAAAATCGTGTGAGGTATTACTTTTGTATTTCATATAATGCATTAATATTCAAATTTTTATTTGTAATATACCATGATGTACTTGAATTATTTGTTCAACTTAAATATATGTCAGATATGCTTTTAATTCATATTATATAGCAATAATTCATGAATGTAATTGACTTATTGTATAATTTTTAAGTCATTGTTGTGAATCATAGGGCCTTGCGCGTAGACTCCGTGTTACTTTTTTATAGATTAATAAATATTTTAGTTTCAAATAATTGAACAATTTATTATCTTAGTGAACGTAAAGATTTTTTGTTCTATTAAGTTTGGATAACCCTCAACATGCCCGCCCGCTAGATAGTGGCCAGGTAAGTCTTCTTTAGTGTAGTTTATGCCTTTAAGGAAGCGTGTATTATTATCATTTTATATAAATGAATGCAAGAATAGACAAAGTTTAAGGTATGAAGTAAAAGTTCGTACAAAAGTGTAAGAAATAATAAGAAGTTGTCACGTGGACAATGATTTTTTTAGGAATCTACAATAAAGTACTTCAGTCAAAGGGTATTATAGTCTTTTTCTTACCCCCTGTAATCACGTTGCAATCCTTATAAAAAATAACTGCATGATCACTTTTAAATATAAAATCATAATAAACCTACTTATACTTTCAATCATTCGGCAATTTTCAATAGCTGTATCAAATTCCTAAATTTGCATTAACAATTGAAGATTCATAGAACATGTTTGCGTGATTGTTCTACAGTTTGATCAGCATCATATTGATGTTACATTGATCTGAATTATATTTATTTTTGCAGATCTTAATGAATTTCCTGATGTCAACGTCAATGTAGATGGAGATTTTGAAGGTAACATGTTAATTTTATGTATTGGATAGCTCGATTTTGTTGATATATGATTCACTGTTCTATTGTTTTCAGATATTGTTCCCGATGATCCAAATCATGAAGGCAATCGGAATTCGAACGATGATTTTAACTTCATCGAAGAACACTGAAGAGTTCAAGGTTTTGTTATTTGATTTCTTTATACAGTCATTTGTGTTAGTATATTATAACATTTTCTAGATGTAGCATGGTTTTTATACTTGTGTGATTGTTTTTAATCGGTTCAGATGTATGTGTAAGCGTTCTCTACTTGTAATTAGCTGTTTCATTTTTTTTTTTCACGTTTTGTGGTTTTATTTTATTGTTTTTTAAGAATTGATGATTCATACTCTATGTTTTGGTAAATTATACTTGCGTTTATTTTTTTTAAGTTGCGTTTAAAATTGAAATTTGTAAAATTGTGTGGCAAAGATGTTGTACAAGAAGGACAACACATTTTTGTTTTTTCCAGCTTGTTAATGTCATTTACCAAGCGTTTGTTCATTTGCGTTTTATTTTTTATTAACTTGCGTTTAAATGTTTTTTTTTTTTGATAATTGATGATTCATACTTTATGTTTTGGTAAATTATACTTGCATTTTATTTTTCTTAATTTCGCATTTTAATCTTAAAATTTGTAGAATTGTGCGAAAAAAGATGTTGTAGAAGAAGGACAACACATTTTTAATCCAGAAGTTGAAGGAATTCCCAAGCAAAAAGTTGGAATGACTTTTGACAGCTTAGAACTTGCATACGAGTTTTATAAAGAGTATGCAAAGAAGTCAGGTTTCTGTGCTAGGAAAAGTATTCAACATGTTGCAGGGAATATTATTACTATTAAGTAGTTTAGATGTTACAAAGAGGGATTTAAGCTAGACAGGGGTACTGATTTAGTGCTTCGTGGTAAAAGTTCCAAAAAGTCCAAAAAGTCGAGGAAAAGCCCGTCTATTCGTACGGGATGCAAAGAACATATTTGTTGTGGTTCTGAGGATGGAAAGAAGTATAAGATTTATAAGTTTGTTGAGGGCCACAATCATCCGTTTGTGTCCCAGTCTGATATGCATTTGTTAGCAGCAAATAGGCACTTAACATATGTCCAAGAAGAAATGATTTGCGAGCTATCTTCATTGAATCTTGGTTCGGTCAAAGCATTCAATATTATGCGGACAAAATATGGTGGATTTGAGAATGTTGGGGCAACGGCAGTTGACTATAAAAAAATTAAAAGTGGATTAAATAGTTTCATAGGTGAATATGATGCTGATATGATTGTTTCTAAGTTGAATGATAAGAAAAAGTACGTGCCAGACTATTCATTTGAGTATTCAATTGTTGCTAATAATGCTCTTACTGCGTTATTCTGGGCTGATGCATTATGTAAGAAGAATTACATGGAGTTTGGAGATGTTATTTCATTTGATGCGACATTTAACACCAACAAGTATGCACATTTTTTACACTATATATGTCCGCATGTTATGTTTTTTTTCTTTTTCTTATAGTAATTTTTATTTTTTAGATACAAGATGGTATTGGTCCCATTTACTGGTATTGATAACCATTGCCGGAATGTAACCCTTGGTGCTGGGTTGTTGTCTTCTGAAACTACGGAATCATACACGTGACTTTTGGAGATGCTTGTTAAATCATTTGGAAAACATCCAAAAGTAGTTGTTACTGATCAAGATCCTGCGATGAAGAATGCAATACAGTGTGTATTTCATTCTAGCAGACATAAATTGTTCATGTGGCACATAATGAAAAAAGTTTCTGACAAGGTATCCGCTTAGATTTGTTTCATACTTGCATTTGTATGTCATTTTTATTTGCGTTTAAATTGTATCATCATTATAATATTTACGTTCAAAATACTTTAAACTTGCGTATTTTATATAATGTGTTTTTATGTTCCCACATGGTTTTCTTGCTGAAACCTTTTTTATTGTTAGGCTGCACCTGTGTTATGTAGCGATGATGAATTCAAACGTCGCATATGTAGTATAGTTTGGACAGATTCGATTAGCCCGGAGAAGTTTGATTTTGAATGGGTTGTTATAATGACTAATTACATGCTGGATAACAATAACTGGCTTACTGATATGTTTGAGATGAGATCAATGTGGATTCCAACTTTTCTATCGTGATGAGCCTATGTATGGACTGATGCGAGCAACTTCAAGATCAGAGAGCAAGAACCACTTCTTTTGCGAAGCTGCTAATTCTCAACTAACACTTTTTGAGTTTTTAAATCATTTTGAAACATCAACGGAGGCCCAAAGGTTTACCCATAGGAAGAATGATCATGACTCTAGGCACACTAAGCCTGATCTTTGGACTAAAAATCCACTTGAGGAGCAAGCAACCAAGATATTCATACGTACCATTTTCTTTGACATTCAAGACAAAATATATGCCACCAATGATTTGATCAATGTCCAAACAAAGAAACATGATGAAGGGTTTTTGAAGACTTTTATCGAGGATCCCAAGGCATATGGAGAGGGGTTGTTACCTGTAATTGTTTTTCGGTATTTGCGTCAAAATTTTAATGATTGCATCTTAACATTCGTATTTGCGTTAACAAAAAAACACAGGTTCTATTCAAGAAGGAAGAGAATGACCCTGAAGGGACTATTGGCACGTGCACTTGCAAAAGATTTAAACAATATGAATTGTTATGCAGACACATTTTCTTTATGTTCAAGTTATTTAGAGTCAAGATTTTCCCGAAAAGATATATATTGAAAAGGTGGACACAGGAGGTTGTTCCTAATGAAATCAGCCACGCGTTTGATGCTGCTAATTTTGTTGATGACAAAATCAAGCAGGCTAAACAACTTGCCCGAGAAATTGTTTTTGCTAGTGAGTATCTTGCCAACAATCTAATATCAGATGTTGATGAGCTTCAAAAAGTTAGGGATCAGATGAAGGTGATGATGGATAAGGTTGACCAGGGTAGGGCTAGAAAAACTGGGCAGAAGAAATATAATAGATATGCCAGTTTGCTCGGATACAATAAACCTTTGGAGGCAATGGTCCGATTACCCAACGGTATAAAGAACAAAGGTCGGGGTAAACAAAAGAGGATCATGTCACAGAAAGAGAAGGCCATAAGTCGTAGTGGAAAAAGACAAAGGTCATGCAAGATTTGTGGTGAAATAGGCCATGACAGACGTAAGCATGCGAAGGAGCAAAGATGTCAGAATCTAGAGCTTGTTAATGAACCAGATGCCGATGAGAAAGTTAATGATTTGGATGGGTATGATGAGGATCAGGTTATTGATGATTATGATGAAAAATAATTGTTGTTGATGTGTAAAACATATAATATTACGTCTAATTTGTAATCATTTAGCAAAGTACTACTTTCTTACATTAGAACTTTAACCACAGAATTTATAACTGTGTATTACTATAAAAGCAATTGCGTATTAGTATAAAAGAAATATTGTTGATTTATTATTCCAACAGTTAATTTGATATATTTGCATATTAATATAAAACCATTTGCGTTTTACCCACAAACAAACCTAATAGATTTATTATTCCAGCACACTCAATCGGTTAACTTGCGTATTATTATTTACATTGTTTGAGTGTAAATTTAAAAAAAAACAAGCATAACAAATTCTGTATCCCATCATGTCTTTTTCTTAATTTTTTGTACAAATTTGTCATCATTTTTGTCTAGTATGGCACTTTCTGAAAATTGTTTGCGTCAACAACTACCTTGTCTCGTATCAAGTTGTAGCCAGACAGTATTATCTTTGCTACGTATCTTAGTCGCAGGATAGTAACTGCTTATTTTGAAACCCTCCTTCGTTCGCTAACTCACATGTCCAATTATGTTGTGCCTTGTATGTTTCCATGTGTCGCATTGCAAACACTCCGTAGTCTACTGCGTTTTCTATTGTCCGCCAGCTCATTTCTCTCCGTTTTATCGAGACAATGTCCAGTTTTTCGATGTTGTTGCTGCTTTCACAAGTAGTCTTCAAGTAAAGAAACAACGTATGGCGCTACAAGTAATATTTAAATTAAATTAAGATGGTTTTTATATTTTTATTTAAATCTTTTGTTACCAAAACTTGTGGCACTCCTTTGTATCTTTTTTCAAAATTCTCTTCATCTTTCGAGTTGTCCAGCAGTTCTACGATGCCATTTTGGATATGAAACCCTACTACGTAGTAATGGAGGTCTATAAGCATTGGTACCATGATTATGTCAAACTCTTGTAGGAACCCACCCTCACCATCAACATCCACTAGACAACCACATCTGTGAGCTACCATTAACCACCATTGTCAACCATTAACATCATCATCGTCTTTATAATCACGATTCACAAATCAGACCTCAATGGAAAAGGGTTGGCTTGGGGTTTTACCTCGGTTTCAATCGGAGATGAAGGTACCGCCGCCGCCGCCACTTGGAACCACCACTGTGAACCTTCGTTGTCGCTGCTGCAGCTAGAACCACCACCACCACTTCTTCTTCCTTCTCTCTCCTCCGAACCCTCTCTCTCTTCTGCTCCTCTCTCTTCCTCTCGGCTCTGCTCTCTCTCTATAATAATAATAATAATAATAATAATAATAATAATAATAATAATAATAATAATAATAATAATAATAATAATAAGTTAAAGCAAAGGTGTGGGGATGTTGAGGAGGTGAGGGGTGGGGGTTTGGTTAAAGGGTTCAACCGCCGGACCACCGCCGCTAGCGGCGGAGGAGGAGAGACCTCCGGTCTCTCTTTCTTTGTCTAGCTCTCTCTCTCTCTCTCTCTCTCTCTAACTCATAGTATGTGTGTATGTGTTTATGAAATGTTGAACACACATATGTATGTGTGTTGATTTTATAAAAAGACAAATGGGCGGGTGTCATCAAGAGGGGTGGACAAGTGTCCTCTCCCTTGGTGACCCACCCTATTCCGATCGGGTGCGGTTTGGGTTCGTTGTCGCGTATCAGCTCGGTCCCGTAACGTGTATAGTAATAATATTTTATATATTAAATAGTCCGGTTTTCAGTTTCGAACATAACCGACTCACTTACTATCTGTTTTGGTTAATTTTATTATTCGCAGACAATATTAAATCGTGAAAAAAATTTGAGGGTCTGTGCCGGGTCGTTACATTCTCCCCCTTTAAAAGAGCTTTGTCCGCGAAATAATGGTTGTGGTAATATCTCGAAGTCCATTCATTTGCGGGCACTCGATTGAATGGAAGAGCGGACAACTATGACATGGAAATCATGGAAGTAGGATCCACAAACCTTTCGAACTCTTGGTCGTTCGAGTAGGTTGAAAATGATCCTATTTATTACCTTATCCATTGGTGAAAACCAATGCCCTGTAGAGGGATGAAAGGAATTCGCATTGACAAGTAAGGAAATACCGTCTTTGTTCTTGCCAAGTTACGCGCCATTTGGGCTTTTGTAAAGAAATACTTTTCATATGTAGTATTCTCCTTGTCGTTCACAATACTAGACCGAAATGGTTTTAGTGTTCCCATTGTCGATCGTTAAATGGTATCTTCCGGCTTTGGCCAGAGAGTTTCACTGGAAAAATGGAATGATCGAATCTCTTCCTTGCTCTCACATCAATCCTACCTTCTTTATCCGATCAAAGTCCACGCAAATAAATACTTTGATTTTTGAAAATTAGACCGAAGCTAGTTCTTGGTTAGACTTCCAATCTTATTTTGACGTACCATCGGTGTTTATATATAGGATGTACCGCAGCCAGCCACCACACCGGTGATACTTCAAGAATGCACTAGAAATCTTTCCCAAAAACCTTCATAGAATTTCATACCCCAATAACGTATTTATAAATTCATGATCACGCAATCGCGAATTTACTTTACATTAAGGCGGTAGATACAACTTGATAATGGTTTGGAAATCGAATTAAAATTTATTCTTAGTTAGATTTCCAATCTCATTTATGATGTATCATTGGTGTTTATATATAGGGTGTACCACAGCTAACCCACCACACCTTTGATACCTCAAAAACGTAATTAGAAATCCTTATAATCGCCAACTCACTTTACATTAGGTGATAGGCACGGTTTGGATACTTGGTTTGGAAAGAAATCTAACATTTTGGTTCGCAATCAAGATAGCTCAGTATAGAATCCAGACAGTTATCTAATTAACCAAGCTTTTCCTGGCGTTCACATACGCTCTAGAAGTTTGTACCATCCGAACGGGGCTTAAATGTCTAGGAAACAAGAAACAACCACGGGAGTTTTTGGTACTCAAGTGTTGCAAGAACGGTCTAGATTATAATATCTAAGAGCCTTTTGACGACAAAATCAGGGAATCATCAAGTTTCAGAACGGAATTGAGTAATTCAATCTACCAGATTTGACGTATCAACGAAGAATCTCTCAAAAAACATCTTAAGAAAACGAGTACAATCGCTTGGTAGGTCCGAAACTTCCATCCCTCGGATGAGAATATCATGGTTAATAAAACCAAAAAGCACCAAAGGTAAGGCAAACTCTCACTTCGCCGGCCACATACCAATACAGTTCATACGATTTTTGTGTTCGAGGGTATAAATTTTAACTTTCGTACCTATGAATTTTAATAAAATATCCCCGAAATGCCTTTGTGCCTGCGGATTCATGATTATGTTCGCGACCATAATCCCTTCCTCCCCTCACTTGAGTATCCAAGTTTATTCTATTAAAGATCACAACACTTAATCTTATGTTCTCATTGGTCACAAGTTCGTTCATGTTTTTCAAGTATAGCTTTTATCATTTAACGTTTTATCCCCATGTGTTCAGTACCCAAGATTAACTCGTTTCGTATCCTCTGATTGCAACTCTGGTTCATCCGTCAGGTTTCGGTTGTCCAAACTGAAATGTACTATGTGGTTTCAAAGTCAAGATCCCAAGGTTCACAGTTAAAGCCTAGTGGAATCATACACGCCGCGCTGTTTGCTCTAGATACCAACTGTCACAACCCGGCCACAGGGGGCCTGGACGAAACTACAGTTTGGCACGGCATTCACGTGAATGCAAGCAACAGCAAAAATGGTACAATAATAACTAACTTTATTAATATAATTTGTTTGCATAGAGGATAGAGTTATTCTATACTCAGCCCACTACACAGAGGATAAAATTACGAGGCAGTGTATGCGGTTTAGGTTGGGCAAGTGTTGGTACACGATGACATTGGCAGAGTTTGGGGTTAGACTGGGTTTATATCATCAAAGGGAGATTCATTCACCAATATTCACAAAGAGCTTGTTCGATTGGCCCAGAGATGTTCGGCCAAAGAATTTCTAGAGGCAGATTTCTGAAGTTTCCTACAAATCAAGGAAACGACAGAGATCTAGCTTTCCTGATCCTCTCCATCGATGGTTACATATGATCATTGCTTGTAGTTTAGGATGCCGCATGGACAGTGCCGATAAAGTACACGAGAAAGAGATCTTCTATATCTTCAGCATCATAAGAACCAGGCACTGTAACCTTGCCCATGCTGTTCACTAAGTGCTGGGAAACCACTGCCACCAGCCATATCTTCGGGGGATCTTACGTTACACTCCTAGCCGCCAGTCTGGAGATAATTCATCCCCGGCATTAGCCCAGTTTACTGTGGTAGGCAGCAGGGGCGAAGCATTGAGAGGGCCAGGGGTGGCCCTGGCCCCCCCTGTTTTTTGGCGCAGTAGTGGAAATTTACGATTTTCGTATGTAAATTTAGTCCGGGTTGAGTCCGGCCCCGCCGATTTCCCACTACCGATCAAAAAAAATTGAGTCCGGCCCCCGCCGATTGGCGAACCAAGCTTCGCCACTGGTAGGCAGGATCCGTCCCCTCAACACCTTGGAAATGAGGAATATCGAGGTTGCAGATTGGTTTGACCAGGTTTTGAGGCTAATGGATAACAAGCAGAGGTTATGGGATGAGGAAGCCGAGTTTGACGAAACAACGGCAGCAGAGACAGGGAGTGCAGTGTCATCATCAGCAGCTGCAGCCAGACGACCAGCATCAGCAGGACCATTGCCAGATGCCATGTAGGGTCAACAGAGCCAGCCGCGGAGAGGTCTTCTTTGCACTATTTTGGATGGCCCTGATACGCTCACAGCACACACGATTTCATGCACCAGTTCCAGCTCCCATGCACGCAGCCGCTCAGTTTGATCTCCCTCTCTTTCAGGTTTATTGATGGATTTTGACAGCACGTGATGGTTTGAGTTAAAACACTATTTTTCTTTTTCTTTTATTGTTGTGATTGGTTGACATTTGACATTTGATGGCTGTATGCTTGGATGCTCGGTGCATGCCTGGACACGTTGCACCCGCTGATGCTTTGGCATCAGTATCTATCGTAGGACATAGTTTTTATTTTTCTTTATTACTTTATTTTCTAGTTATTTTATGACAGGTTGTGGACAACTTGATATTTTGGAGCCGCCATTTCGACGTCTCTGTTTTGAGGTTGCAGGTTTCGCTCACACGCGAGTGGACTCGTCACTGTCAGGGGAGTATTAGTTTCTCTTGCCTCTTTCTCCATTTCTGCACTTAAAATTTATACAAAAATTTTAAGTGTGGGGTGGGCCATTATTGCTGCTTATTTTATTACATCTAGTGGCTCATTTGTCATTGATTGTGCGTTATCCGGTACCCTCTTAGTCGCTTGATAACCGTAGCATCATTCATAGTCATTTTTGGTAGATTAGTATAGTCTATTAGACTCATCCGAGCGATCTCTGTTAGGCATTTATGTCGAATGGTTCACATCAAAGGACAGTCGAAATTAGACGACTTTAATAAAAAACCCAATAGATTCACTTAGAAAAAATAAAATAAAGTAGAAGAATAGGTTGCATGGCAAGTAGAAAAACACCCTGAAAATTGTGCTTAAAATCGATACCCTATCATACCCAATTGTCCGTGAGAGATTCTTGATCCTTTTCTGAGCACCACCCTTACATTATATATATATATATATATATATATATATATATATATATATATATATATATATCATATATTGCTCGTTTCGTTTTCCTTGAGAGATTTCCGACCTTAGTCCGACTCGATTAGAACTTGTGTGTTTATGCATATTCTTGTTTTGAAACCGGTAACTAGATAAAAATGATTGAGGCAATTAGCTATCTCTCCAAAAATAAATCCTTCCCTTAGAAAACCTTTTTAATCCTTAGCCTTACGTTTCTTTACCCAATAAAAATTAGTCCTGGTCATGTGTCACCGAAGCAGCTTCAAGATTTTGTCATTACCGAGGGCATGAGACCGCAAGTTTGAAGAAGAGGCGACACCATTGAGAAAGGAGGGAACAACACAAGACAGGCCAAGAGGGAGATCTTCTTAAAAAACGTAGAAAAGAGCCCAAAATAAATAGAGAGACCCACAAAAAGAGAGCCCAAGAAATAAAAGTTCTTCAAAATTAAAAACTTGGTCTTTGACCGGTAAGACCTTAAAGAACTGAAATTCTGCTCTCTCTCTCTCTCTCTCTCTCTCTCTCTCTCTCTCTCTTGCTCTCTGCTCTCCCTCTACATTCTCTCTGATCTCTCATCTCTCTCTTGCTTTCCCCCTCGCTTTCTCAAGATGCATTCGCTCGACGAGCACTTGCTTCGATGTTTCCACTTTGCTCAACCACGTCTGCCTCCAGAGCTGTTACGGATCATTTTCGAGAAAACGACAGACGAAAGAAAATTGTGGTGGAAGAAGGAACATAATCCACCCTTTTGTGGACAGTCAAAGAGTGCTACAAAAAGACGGGCCAAAAGACATGACAAGTGCATGAAGTGTGGCCATTGGTCTCATGAGGGCAAGTGCAGTAACAATTCGACCAACTCGTATTTTGAGTACACGATGCTGATCCTGGAGGGCGCTATTCGATATCGGGCCGAGCGCAAAGTCGGGAATGGAAGTAACATCGACTACACTGTGAAGAACGAGATAGCCATGATGAAGGATCTTGGAATAAACAACCGACTTCTCTCAAAGATCGCTACTGAAAATGTTGCGCACTTCTACCGCCTTCCTCCACGTCTTGCTGCTTCGTCATCTTCTTAGTTGTGACGGTCTTTCGTGATTCAGTGACTCATCCCCCTTTGTAAAAAAAAAAAAAAGTTGTTTTATCTTTTGCACCCCTACATTACAACCCAAATAAAAGTCCCCTTGATTTATCTCTGTTAGTCGGTTTAGAGACGAGGACATGATATGCATACAAGCCTATGAATTGAGTCGACTTTGGTACCGACTTGAGTGTTCACCCCCAAAACTCACTAAAATGATAAACCCGAGTGATGAGTGAACATTGTGAGCAGGTATAGGTTTGAGCATAATTGTACGGATTAAGTTGGCGTGTCATGCAATTTTATTTATCTCATAAAATAAATAAATAAATGGATTGAGTGTTTGCTAATTACAGTATGCCTTAGGTGTACTCATGTTTCATTGCTTGAGGACAAGCAATAGTCTAAGTGTGGGGTATTGTGATGTATCACATAATTAACATATAAAACAGGCATAATCAGTCTCATAATAGGGTAGAATTAGGCTTTAATTACTGATGTTGGGTGCTTAACTCATTCCTATTTGTGTTTCTCAGGAAACTGGAGATCCAAGCCGGAAACAGAGGATTTTCAGGCAAAAACCGGAGATTCTTGAGGATACGAGACTTGCAATATGTTCCATATATGTTTGAAGACCATACCGGGACTTAAACAGTGATAAAACCCGTCCGGGACTAACCCAGCACGCCCATGCACACTTGCACGCAGGCCATGCACGCTAGAAGACAACGCAACATACTTGGGGAGCAAGAAATCTAACCATGTTAAGGTGCACGCCCGTGCTTCACCACCTGGCATGCCCATGCTCAAGACAACAAGTACAGACAAGACAGAACTGCAGCCAACAGAACGTACGAAGGACAAGTGCACGGCCGTGCCACCCCTAGCGCGCCCATGCTTGCCCTGGAAACTCTTTAAATAGCAAGCTAACCCCCTCCATTTGATCATCCCTTTTTGTGCTTTATTTGGACGACTTCCAAGAGTCTTGCAGAGATATTGGGGTCCTGTGGGAGGCCTTAGGGCCATCCTAACATCAAAGGTTAGGCATCGACCTACCTTGATCATCTTGGCCAAACATGGGATCGTAGAGTAGCTTATGTAATAAACATCGAGGGCCGTGAGGATGATACTAAATACATAGCACTAGGATATGAAGAGCTTGTCTATGAGCAACCATGTTCATGTGTTGATCGTTCGTTATGGTTGTATCTTTCTATTATTCCTGAACCCGATTCGATTTGTAGATTTTTATTAGTAGTAGTGGTGGTGGTGGTGGTGGTAGTGGTGGTGGTGGTGGTGGCCATGGCCGTGGCCGTGATCGTAGTAGTCGTAGTAGAGGTCGTAGTCGAGGTCGTAGTAGAGGTCGTAGTCGAGGTAGTAGGTTCGAGGTAGTAGGTGGTAGTGGTGGTAGCGGTGGTAGCGGTGGTAGGCGGTGGTAGGCGGTAGTAGGCGGTAGTAGTAGGCGGTAGTAGTAGTCGTAGTAGGCGGTAGTAGTAGTCGTAGGTGGTAGTAGTAGTAGTAGTAGTCGGTAGTAGGCGGTCGTAGTAGGCGGTAGTAGGCGTAGTTGGCGGTAGTAGGCAGTAGTAGGCGGTAGGTGGCGGTAGTTGGCGGTAGTTGGCGGTAGTAGGCGGTAGTTGGCGGTAGGTGGCGGTAGTTGCGGTAGGTGGCGGTAGTGGCGGTAGTAGGCGGTAGTAGGCACGAATGTAAATCCATTTTACCTACTCGATGGCACGAATGTAAATCCATTTTACCTACTCGAACCCAACTTCTCATTCGTGCCTTCGATGGGACGAATGTAAATCCATTTTACCTACTCGAACCTTCGAGTCACAATATTGTCATTTTAACATATGTTATCACACCAAATCACATAAACATGCATTCATAAGTTGTCAATTAGTCATAGAACATATAATACTAGATAACTTATCCCAACAAAGGGACTCGAGACTCGTGTGTATGTGTGTGTTTCCTTCAATGATTTCCCCTAATCATTAAATCCTGGACAATACGTGAGTGCAAACCAACTCCCGATGATTCCCCGAATCATCAAACCGACTCAACTAACCCAGTTAAGTACGTTAAATATCTTTTTTGCTAAGGTAGACTTATATGTTTGTGAAAAGTATTAACCTGAGTTTGTCGGGTGTCACATTTACGTGTAAAAATTTAAACGTATACAAAAAGTAAATTATTTTTACATATATGTAAATTTATTGTTTATACATGTGTATGGTGGTGGTTCTGGGTGGTTGTATAGGTGAAGACGACGAGGTATGGTGGTGGTTTGGGGCATTGGCGAAGCTTGGTTCTTGAATTAGTGGGGGTCGGGCTCAATTTTTTTCAATCGGTAGTGACCGGAAGATCAAATCGGTGAGGCCGGACTCAACCCGGACTCAATTTACCTACGAAAATCGCAAAATTCCATCATTGTGCCAAAAAACGGTGGGGCCGGGGCCCCTTCGGCCCCTCAAGAAGTTGCGCCACTGGTTTGGGGTGATTGTCTGGGTGAAGGCGACGATGTATGGTGGTGATTCTGGGTGAAGGAGGCGGCGGGTGTGATGGTGGGTCTGGGTGGTTTGCCTAGAATGGGGGTTATTGTGGGTGGGGGGGGGGGGGGGGGGGGTAGACGGCAATAGTTTAGTGGTGGTGGTGTTAGGTGCAAGGGTAGTGGTGGTGTAAGGTGGTTTTACACCTATGTAAAACCGAAGTGGGATTTTTAGATTGTGGTTCTGTTTTACCTTGGTGGTTTTTGGCTGGAGATGGTGTGGGCGGTGGTGCTTTATGGTGTATTGTGAAGTTTGTCAACTAAAAAAAAGGTAAGAAAAGATACGTTGATATAATGTCTGTTTTTTTTTTTTTTTTTTTTTTTGGGTTTAATCTTTAATCTTTAACTCATCTAACGTAGTCCTCCGGGTAAACGATTTTACGAACACGGCCCAATCAGGGTAAATTCCATCTGTTAGAAGATACCCGTACTTGTATTCTACCTCATTTAAGAAAAGAGTTCCTTTTGGTGCCACATCATTTACAAGATCGTTGAAAATTGGGGATTGATTAAGAATAGTTCTATCATTCAACGAACCGGGCACACCAAAAATTGCATGCCAAATCCAAAGATCTTGTGACGCAACCGCTTCATGCATCATACACGGCTTTTTATGATTTCCGCTCGAGTGTTGGCCTTGCCAATTTGTTGGACAAAGTTCCCACTCCCATTTCATACAATCTAAACTCCTAAGAATCCTGGGAAAACCATGTTTTTCTTTGTGAAACGCTAAAAGTTGTTGTATGTCACTAAATGTAGGTTTTCTCAAATATTTTTTTTAAATATAGTTCAATGACGTACGCACAAAAATAGTGAACACTTTCCCTAGCCGTTCGCTCGGACATATTTACATAGTCATCCATTATGTCGGTACTTTGTCCGTAACCCAAGTGTCTAAGCGCAGCTGTGACCTTTTGCAACGTGGTAAATCCCATCTCACCACGCGCATCGGGCCTTTGTTGGAAATATTCGTAACTATTTTCTAAATCGTTTGATATTCTTAAAAATAAATTACGACCCATACAAAAACGCCGCCTAAAACTTCTTCATCATATATTGGTTCGGGTGAGAAGGAATCACATACCAATAACTAATTTGTGGCTTGTCGTTCACGAAGTATATACTTTCTACGTTTGGGTTCGGAGGTTCCTTCATCATCCACTATAGCTTCAACGACTTTCTGAACGCTCGCTATTATCAATTCCGCGTCGTCGTCGGATAAGGACTCCAAAGCGAGTAGATCAAACTCATCAAATGAACTTGAAGATTGGTCCGACATCATGCTAGTATTTTTAGAAAACGATATTTTGGAGAGGATTTTTTAAAAATATGATTGTGTGAGTTTGGGTAGAAGAGGGTATGGTTTATATATATTTAATTTATTATATATATATATATATAAAATATATATTTTTTTCAACTGTTGATTAACGGCACTTTTTTTGAAAAAAAAAACAAAAACAAAAATAGGCCTACTAAGAAGCTGCCACATGTCCCCTCAATGCCCCCCACGCCGGTAGAGAACTTCCCCCCAAGGGGGTTCCCCCTTCTACGCAAACAAAGGGCGGTGCCCCCCCCCCCCCCCCCCCCCCCCCCCACTTCGGACAATCTTAAACTTAAAAACAATGTTGTCACACAAGTTAGTTCTCCCCCCAAGGGGCTTCCCCCCTTCTACGCCAACACAAACAACGTTGTCAGACAAGTTAGATTATCTATATTTGTCTAAATATACAACTAAATTGAGGTGTTTTAATTAAAAAAAATGAAGTTCAACAAATAAAAAGCCTGGCTACCCAGGTAACCCAATGACAAAAGATGATCTGTACGCTTGCGGTCGCAGACAGCGCTAGGTAGCCAAAGCCCATCATCTTCAGTTTCATAGAAAACCCGTCGTTTGAAGACCTACTGCGATAAAACTCAGTTGGGATTGGATTCGAACTTGAAACCTCTAGCTTTCAACCAAAATCTTCACATCTCCTCCAATGTCAGTTGAGCTGTGGCTCGTTGGCTTTATTTAAAAAATAATAATGGTATTCTCGTAAGTTTAATTGTTAAATTCCTGCTTTAGGATTTTTGGTATATGGTTTTACATAAACATTCTATAATTAGTGGATTAAATAATAACTTTATTAATCAAACCATAAGAAAAAAATATATAATTCTTTTCTCAAATATGAAAATATAACTTGTCTAATGTCTGGTGCCTCGAAAAAGTTCCACGAAATCTGGTTCTTTTCCGAAAGAGTGATCGGGCTTAACCAACCTATTTTGGACTGGGCTTGTCCAATATATGTTAATAATAATATTTCGAGTAATGACACATAGTACAACTATTCAAATAGCGCGTAGATCGTTTGAAAAACTCTTGTTCGAAGTTAGTTCGGCTGAAAGCGAATCGAGTCAAGTGGACCTGGTTTGTAAACAAGCCAATTTCGAACCAAGGTAAGCTTACTCATTTGATATGTTTAAGCATAAACCCAAATTTTAATGTTTATAAACCATATAGCACTTTATCTTTTTTTTTTTTTTTTTTTTTGTCGGGCCACGAATTTCAATAAACAAGCTTAACTAGTAAGGCGTTAGAGGCAAAAACAAAAACAAATATAGGTAAAAAAAATTGAAAGACAACCAATTGTTAATAGCTAACGTCTTAAACTTTTATCTATTTTTAATCCATATAGTGAGAGTGACTTGATTTCTTCCACAATCTTCTCAATTCTTACTTGGCCTTCTGACAATATCTTTTCGTTTCTTGCATTCCTTATGCACCAACATGCCACCATAATGATAACCTGGATAATCTTCCTCTTTACTTTTGTTGGTTGTGTTGTTTTGTGTATCTCCAAAAGGTCCCGAACAGAAAATGAAAACATATTCGGTATACAACTCCAAGTGCTAATGCTCTTCCATATTCAAAGTGTTCCGCATATTCGTCACCCTCTCCACATAATTTACACGTCCGTGGTCCATCATAAAGTCTTCTCTAACCCAATCCATCAAACGTCGGTAGGCAACCATCTCTGCTTTCCAGATAAAGATATTTACCTTATTCAGAATCTAGTTGTTCCATACTAATCTTTCTACCCCCCCCCCCCCCCCCCCCCATTTTTAATCAATCTGCAATACAATGCTCCAATAGTCCAATTTGATTTATCATCTATTGGTATATACACTAAATATCATGATCTTCAGCCTTTTAAGTCTATTATCCGTATAAACACACACTACATATCATGATCTTCACTGCATTGCTGATCGTTTTCTTCCCTGCTTGTTTTAATCGACTTATCAAGTACTTTGTTGAACATCGTAGTGTGCGTAGGAAATTAGTTGTACCACGACAATGTGTATAATCTGACGGTTATATTGGTTATATATTCTCTTTTTAGTTGCCAAGAAGACATAATTTATTAAACACCAACAACACCAGCTAGCAATTGTAGCTAGTCTGGAAACAAAACAGCCATATTACAAATCTGAGTTAATCAAGAGCACTCAAATCAAACTCTAACACATTTCATAAGGTACATTCAGCTTTATTGTTCTATGTCTCACCTACAAAAGGTTACCTCCATAATATCTTCCAAAATTTTATAATCAGGGACAGTTGTGCCTTTAAACACCTCATTCCTATACGTCCATGTCTTCCAGATTGTCACCATTGCAACGCAAAGGAAAGCTCTTTTTCTTTTCGACATCTGACTTCCAAGAGCAGTTTTGAGGACGTCTTATCTTTAGCCACACACCAACAGACCCTCTAGGACATTTTTTTACTATGAAATCGTTACCTTTTTCAAATTTCCAGCCACGCGTGTCATCAGGCTCATTAAGTTTGTACCTCTTTATATAGCCACTCCTAACGTTGAGAATAATCTTATTGCGAATATGTTGTGTGAAATTGCGTTACTCACTCTCAATCCCATGTCATAACCTCCCCCATACTTGAGTATTAATCACAAACTTAACCAAAGCATTTTTTTTAATAGTAGCCAGATTATAAGGGGACTAGAATGCAACCTTTAGAAGAACATCTCTAAGCCAAGGGTCTTCCCCAAATCTAGCCGTATTAATTTCCTCTCCCGACCATACTTATAAGTTTTTTTGTTTAAATCAGTGTTATCTTTGGCAAACTCCAGAAACCTTTTTATTGCCAGGGGCCAATCCATCTGCGCTTAGCAGCCTCAACAATTACTCGTTTTGCTTTTATTATATACTAGGTTAGAAATCCGTGTGCTACATGGGTTGCTCTAACAAATGAAATAAATATGAAAGTTCTAAAGAAATGTAATGATTTTACAAACATATTTATAAGTATAATATTGTATTTGTTTCACTTTTTAGCTATTTTTTTTGTTTTACCTATTGACCCGCTAGAAATAAAGAAAAATAGCACGAAACAACCAAATACCAAGTCAAACCTAACAAGATCTTATCCCATTGTTCGCAGTTGTTGCTAGAGATGTGAATAAAAAATATATGCAAAACAGTAAATCTCTCCCTCCAGTCGAGTAAACCTTTCATTTGCACAACATGAATCATTCTACATCCACAAGAATAAGTATTATTCGCTATGTTGAAAGATTAACATGGTCAATCCACAATATCAAGAATCAAACCCAATTATATACTAAATAACATAGAGAAACAAACATAATACAAATATTGAGAGATGAGAAAACTCATTTAGTAATAACAATATAAAATTGAATACACACCTTCTCGTCATATATTTGAAACTAAATAATACATTGGAGAGTCATCGTCCCTTTCCCTCAACCGCTCTTGCTTTTGTCCCAACATGTTGCACTTAACTAGCAACATATATGTCACAATCAAGGACTCTCATTAGTATGCAAAATTTAAATGTAGCTACTTTGCGATTTTAATGTAACTGAATTCAAAACAGACATTGATCAATTAAATGACAACACAATCAACACATTGATCTGAAATCTAAAGCCTAACCTAGTTAGTCGAGAACAAAAGGCAGAGGAGCAAAAACGAAGTTTAGCTTGTGGAGGAGACCTATGGATGGAAAATGATATGGGTGTGTGTATATATAAGGGGGGACGGGCCAGTGAATGATACTGGTACCTCACTACCAGCACGGGTTCACCGCCGCTGTGGTCACTGGTAGTGAAATTCTAGTAGTCACGTGAAGAGTTTTCGTGGTCTATCTAATGGGTTCAAAGGAGAGAGAGAGAGAGAGAGAGAGAGAGAGAGAGAGAGAGAGAGAGAGAGAGAGAGAGAGAGAGAGAGAGAGAGAGAGAGATGCTGAAGGGAGAGGGAAACCGGGTGCTCCACGGATGCTTTAAGGGTGGTGCTATCGATAGGAAGGGTTCACGAGTTGTGGTCCAGTTGGCAAGCTGCGATTGGTTCATTACAAGTGCTCCATGGATTCTTCACGGTAGGCAGTAGGCACCCCGTCCCCTCTAAGGATTTCAAATCCCTAAATATTAGGTTTTTAGTTATCTTTAGAAAGGTATAACAAAAAAAATTCAATTTTTTTTTTGGAAAACATAAAGAAAGGATATGAAATCTCTACAAATCGGCACTGACAACACAATATTTAGGATGGACTATATACTAGACCATATTTAGTTGTGAGATCATTTAAGAAATGAAATGTTAATAAGGATAGAAAGTTTTCAAATCCCATATGTGATAATATTTAAGATGGATTGCATTCCAAGACCTTAGAAGAATTTCACCTTCCATAGTTGAGAGCCAATATGCTCCTTTGCCAGCCTCAGAATCAATTAAGTATGGTCCTTCCCATTTAGGAGCTAACTTACCATCACTTGGTTTAGTAGTGTTCTGAAAAGCCTTTCTAAGAACCAAGTCTCCTACTTGGAACCTTCTTATCCTTATGTTTTTGTTGTAAGCTCTGGCTATCCTTTGTTGATAAGCTATCATCCTCAATTTTGCAGCATCTCTAAGCTCATCTACTATTTTAAGATCTTGTAACAATGCTTCTGAGTTGGTAGTTGCATCCTGAAGATGTCTTCTTACTGTGGGCATTACCATCTCTGTTGGGAGCATGGCTTTTGTTCTAAACACCAATGAGAAAGGTGTCTACCCAGTTGCATTCTTAGAAGTGGTTCTATTTGCCCAAAGTACAAATAGAAGTTCTTCTGCTCATTTTCTTTTCTTTTCTCCTAGCTTCTTCTTTAGATTGTTGACAATGATCTTATTGGAAGATTCTGCTTGTCCATTTGCTTGAGGATGGACAGGTGTTGATATCATCTTGATTTCCCAGCTTTCACAAAAACGGGTTATTCTCTTACTGATGAACTGAGATCCATTGTCACATATAATCTCAGCTGGTACACCAAATCTTGTTAGGATGTTTCTTTTGATGAAGGATACTACTTCCTTGTCCCTGACTTGTACAAATGCTTTGGCTTCTATCCATTTCAAGAAATAGTCAGTCATGACTAGCATGAACACATTTCCACCAGGAGCTTTAGGCAGCTTTCCCACTATGTCCATCCCCTATTTCATGAAAGGCCATAGTGAGATGATGGGATGCAATGGTTCAGCAGGCTGATGTAGGATGTTGCTATGTCTTTGACATGCATCACATTTCTGAGAATGTAGCATGGCATCCTTCTTCATGGTTGGCCAATAGTATCCCGTTCTTAGATTCTTCGAGTATAAAGCTCTCCCTCCTGTGTGGTTTCCACAATCCCCTTCGTGGATGTCTTTGAGAACATCTTTTTGCTTCTTCCTTGTTGAGACATCCTAAGTGTGGACCTGCAAGAGATTTTCTATACAATATATTGTCTAAAATAATAAATTTTGATACCTTCATCCTGAAAGCCTTTGGATTTTCTCCATCAGGAAAGTCTCCATCCTTAAGATACTTTAATATAGGAGTCATCCAAGATGGATCGTCTTGGTCCTGAGTGGCTAGGACAGTGTTATCCTCAGGATGTACAGTGCTATCCTTAGGATGCACAATGTTATCCTCAGGATGCAGTACTTCAGTTGCTGGCTTTAAGATGTGAACGATGGGAATTTTGGATCCTTCTAGTAAATTCAAGGAGGATCCTAAGTTAGCCAAGGCATCAGCCTCAGCATTTTCTTCTCTAGGTACCTGTGTTAATGTAAATTCTACAAAACAAGATGCTAATTTCTTGACTATTTCAAGATATCCAGCTAATTTTTTACCCTTGATTGCATAGGATCCATTAACATGGTTAGTAATCAACAAGGAATCAACAAAATACTTCTAAATTTGAAACATGCATATCTTTAGCAAGTTGTAAACTAGCAATGAGAGCTTCGTATTCAGCTTCATTATTGGTTGTTTGAAATGCACTTCTAATTGCATGGGGTATTATGTCCCCTCGTGGCGATTTTACTAGTTTTCCTAACCCTGTACCTCTCATATTTGGGGCACCATCAGTGTATAAATCCATTTTTCTAAGTTTTCATTTAATTGTTGTACTTCTTTCTCAACTTCACTTAGGATGTAACTACTGAAATAAGCTAGAGCCTGTGATTTGATTGCATTTCTAGGCTCATATACCAAGTCAAACGCACTTAATTTTACTGACCATTTTGCCATTCTACCTGACATTTCTGGTTTCCTAAGCACATTTTTAATATGTATCCTATATGTTTCAAAATAATGCCTTAACTTGGTATATGCCATAATTAAAGCTAAAATACGTTTTTCAAGATGGGGAATACCTGGTTTCAGCATCCAATAAGGTTTTACTTACATAATAGACAGGGTGTTATTGTCCTTTAAAGTGCCAAGGTTGTACAGAGACTTCACTCGAGCAAGATGTTTATACGTAGAATCAGAAGTATGCTTTATGAATTATTGAGTGTTGATCCTTTAAAAAAAATCTGGAAAAACGATTTATTCCTTTTATAATACACATATTTTATCACTTTATATTAAATTTGTCTATCTGAAGAAACATTCAGGGATAATCTAGGGTCTGTTTGGTATGGGGTAATGGAATGGATGGAGGAATGGAATGGACGAGGTAATGGAATGGACGAGGTAATGGAATGGACAAGGTAATGGAATGGATCATTACCATTCCATGTCTTGTTTGTTTGTCATGTGGGAATGAAACAAAACATTACTTTGTGTTATTGGATAGACAAGAAAAAACGAATGAATAAAATCGATGGTTAGTAGCGGTGGTGGTCAGTGGCGGTGATGGTGTGTAGTGATATGTGGCGGGTAGCGGCGGTGGTGGGCGGCGGCGGCTGTGGTCGGTGGCGGCGACGGTGGAAGGTGGAGGTGGATGGTCGTAATGGTGGGTGGGTGACGATGGTGAGTAGTGGCGGTGGTGGTGGGTGGCGGTTGGTGATGGTGATGGTAGGTGGTGGTGTGTGACAGTAGCGTGGTGGTGGATGGCGACGGCGGTGATAGGTGGTGGCGACGACGGTGGTGGGTGGCGGCAACGGTGGCGATGGGTGGAGGTGGATGGCGGTGATGGTGGGTGGGTGACAATGGTGAGTAGTGGCGGTGATGGTGGGTGGAGGAGACGGCGATGATGGGTGGCGGCGGTAGTGGTGGGCAAAGGAAGTTGTGGTGAGTGATGGTGGTAGGTGGTGGAGGTGGCGGTGGGTGGATGACGGTGGTAGGCGGCGGTGGGTGGTTTTGTACGGCGGCGGTGGTGGGTGGGTGATGGTGGTGGGTGGTGGCGGTGGTGGGAGGGTGAAGGTAGTGGGTGGTGGCGGTGGTGGTGGTTGGTGGCGGTGGTGAGTGGCGGCGGTGGTGGGTGGTGACGGTGGTGGTGGGTGGTGGCAGTGGTTGGTAGCGGTGGTGGTGGGTGGTGACGGCGGTGGTGGGTGGTGGTGGCGGCGGGTGGTGACGGCGGCGGTGGGTGGTGGCGATAGTGGTGGTGGGTGGTGGCGACAATGGTGGTGGGTTATGCTTTTGTTAGTAAAGGGTGAATGGGGATGGAATGAAAAAAAAACATGGGGGGTGGATGGAATGGTTTTGAGGGAATGGAATGCCTTGTGGAATGGGTGATTCCATTCCTTTAGCCAACCAAACACATTATTTTTCATTACCTTGTAATGGTCCATTCCATTCCCCCTTTCATTCCATCATACCAAACGCTACCCTAGTCTATTTATGTATGGATATATCGTAGCATAACTATTCAATTTACACAAACATAAATGTATTTAATAATCATACCAAATGCTACCCTAGTCTATTTATGTATGGATATATCGTAGCATAACTATTCAATTTACACAAACATAAATGTATTTAATAATAATAGTAATTATAGAATTTGAGAACTAGTTTAGCTAAAAGAAGTGTCAAAACTTAACGAAACTGTTTTCCATGTTCTCTTAAATTTTTTATTACATCTTTCAAACACTATTAGAGTGGGGCTAAGTTGGGGAGCCCAATAATACACATGTTAACTTATGTCCTCAACCAAAACTTCTTTTCTCTTCATAGTCTTAAAGGATTAATAAATAAATTAAAACTCATACCCTAAAAAAACCCAAGCTCCTTCATTTACCTATCTTTCAAGCTTCGAGTTGTAAAACCCACTATTACTACATGATAACTAATACTCCCAATCTAAGCCCCTCACTCCTCTGGTCTTAGGATGTACATTATAAGATTGTTTCGATTATCTACTTAAATATTAGTTTTTGTCTTTTGTATTTAACTAGTAAAACACCCGCGCTACGCAGCAGGGTTTCGGTCGGTATCGTTTCGAATATGTACGACACCATCACTCGCTGTAGCAACCGGAAAAAATATGCTTTAGATGATATTGACATGTGTTTTAAATTGATTAAAAACCACACAAAGAAATTTACATCAGACCATATTGTTATGATTCGTAAAGTAAAGGGAAAAAGTCTTAAATGATGGTATTTTATAATTTATTTTATTAAACGTTCTTAAAAAACGTATAAGGTTATATTTTAATAAAAAATAATACTCTAGAACCATTAAAATTCATAAAATAATTTATAAAACATATTGAGATATCCTATAAAATTAAACCTACTCAAAGAATTTGAAGTGAAAAATAAAAAATAAAAAATAAAAATATGCTAGCCTAAAGATTTGAACTTGGGTTTCATGAGGCTATCCTCACGACCTCACCTATGTGAACCAATGGGCTATTGGGCACTTTGGGTTTTAAAGCCTACAAAAATGGTTAAACACACACTTAACTGTGTGGTTCAACAAAAAAAAAAGGTCTAACTAAATGTGGCCACGTTGCAAACCGCCCAAAACAACAAATGGTGAATTAGTTCTGTTTACATCAATTGATTTTGTTAGTTAAAGAATTTCCGCTAATTTTATATGATAGTTAGATGGTTTTATTATCTTTCAAAGCTATCAAATCAAAATTTTATGTTTCTACCCTTCCTGTCAATCAACTTTAATATTCTTCTCTACATTAAGTTAAAAGACAGTTGATTTTAGACTATTCGATGTGATATGCATTTGAAGAGGGTATGAGCTTGACACGTAACATGCATCTCATTTGGTGGAATTCTCCTTCAAGCCAAAAAAAAAAAAAACACGGGTGATGATGGCGTGGACAGTGAACCACTGAACCCTTAGTGATTGCCAAGTCGTTTTATTTATTATTATTTTTTTTGTAATTTGTCATTTTATATAAACAAATGAATTAAATAAAAAAACTTTTATATTATACCATTACATTAAAAAAACATTGAAAGTATAAATAAATAAAAATTATACTACATATTATATTTTGCCTTATTTGTGCTTTGATCTTTTTGTACATTTCTCGATCATGACCTTCGAGGTGGTCATTTTCATTGTGAGGAATTTCATATTTTCTCGTCTTTAATTAGCCGCGTTTTTCTTCTGTTTTATATTCATTTTTTTTTCAAAAGCAGCCCGAAGATTTTTCTTTCCTCGAGCTTTTGTTTTCGAAGGTCATTGAACATACTCCAATATTGACTTATTGTCGGATAAATGTTTGCTATAATTGACACCCCTACTAGATGATTTCGGTGCCATCTTCTTTGAACGGTCTCTATCGGGTGGACGAGTCGCTTCCACATCGACATCATCGCTTAGATTAATGTCGTTACAAGCATCGCTCGCAAGAAAACGAGATAATGAGTTTGTTTTCATCCGTTTGGACGAATCGCCCATTTGGTCGAGTGGCGTACTGGTGTGCCAATTCCCAACAATGCATAAATTTGAAAAGGTTTTTGTTGTTTTTACCTTGAAACAATATAACCGCTCTCGACATGAAGTGGGGTTCGTTTTCACCACTTTTTGGTGAATTATTGCAATTGAGGTAGTGATCGTTATAGGCTATCATGTCGGTATTTATTTCACGTCACTTTGATGAGAGACTGTCATTTTCCTGGTAAGTCTCTCGTTTCATCTCTTGGTGAAACATAACGTTTTTCAATAAAAATTTTTGTTTTTGCTTTTATTTTTACCTATCTCGGGTTTTTTGGATATGAATATCGAAGATTTCACTAAAGCGTTTTTTTCCGCCTCAACCCATTTTAATCATCCTATGACTTCTCTATTTTACCTTTTTACCTAATGGTTCACCAACATCTTGCGGTTGGGTTTTGGGTACAAAGTCAGGTGTAAAAATAAGAAAATTAGGTTGCAAAAGGTTGTGAAGTTGATATTGAAACCGATGGATGCATAGAGTTTTTTGCTGAATTAGTAGAAAAATCTAACAATTTTGTGTCTTTGGTAGATGTGAGAAACCTTTTTTAGAAAACGGGAGACCCGCAATCTTAGATTGCGGGTGTGGTGATGTGTATGGCTGACTGGGACAGACTTGGCTGACTGGGACAACATGGCACACTTTTGTTTGAGGAGGTGTTTGGTGGGACGATGAGTTGGCACATCCGCAATCTAAGATTGCGGGTGTCTTAAATTCGTTTTTTTTTTTTTTTTTTTTGCCTCTGGTAATAGTTTTATGATAATAATGATATTGTTGCTGAAATAATCCAGTTAGTTATTATTCTAAGTTACTATTTTTGGAATTGTGATAATAAATATTATATATAAACAGGGGGAAATTATGGGGATCACGAGATATGGGATTCAAAAAATGAAAGAAAGTGTGTTGATGTTGGCTTCATTTGAGAAAACACAAGATCATCTTTTTAACGCTTCTGTGAATGGTCGAGTAGACAAGATTCAAGGCGTTAGTGAAAGTATCATCATGGGCATACCAATACAGACAGGCACTGGAATGATGGGAGTTAAACAAAGGTACACTCACAAAAATGACACACACATACAGGAGACCTACCAATACAGACAATCACTGACACCCGCAATCTCAGATTGCGGGTCTTGTACAGTCAGCAGCAATGTTGAGCAGCAAGTCCACGTCTGCCAGCCTTCGATACACACTAAGCACCAGCATCGTCCACATCAGCACACCCGCAATCTCAGATTGCGGGTCTTCCATTTTTGAAAAATCAATTTTGACATCTACCAAAGGCACAAATCTTTGCAAAAAATCTACCATTTATACAAAAAATTCTGGATGCATAGTTGTTAAAATGATGTTGCGGGTTGGCTATGTAATACATACTACCATATATAAGTTGTGCATATGACGCTATGTCATTTGCATGACTTGGAATTTGTATGTTTCAGTTTTAAGTGGGACACAGATTTAGGGAGTCGCCTCACCCCAATGGGTTGTTAGGTCTTATGGTTGTTAGGATCCATTTTTCATTGAAAATATTAGGATTTTTATAAAACTAGAAGTGGGAAAGAGGATATATCTGAAAAAATAATAGAAATGTTTGATATACACTTAATGAAATTAATTGTTTTAAGTGAATTCTTTTTTCTAAATAGTCATCAAACGGCTCTTTTTCAACATCCAACCGCACATCACTACATCATCTTTACAATTTGCTCCATGCCATAGTCCACGCTGGGTACGAGACGGTGTAGCTAACATCGAATGACTTCACACCACCCTTTTACATTGCGTGGAAAGGCTACATCCTTGCAACTTAGCGCCAAATCAACGCCATATATAATAATTCAAGGTAAAAGGTGTTGTTTGCATTTCGGGTTTTTTTTTTTATCGAATTTTAACTTTAACGGTACTTAATCATACCCCGTCTGTCAAAGAGCCCACCGCCCCATTTCACCCAAACTGTATTGTTTTAACCATTCTTTACTCATCTAAAGTGCCAACCAATTTTGTCAGTCAATGATGTAGGCAGGACGGCTAAGATCACGCCGATCATCAAAGTACGTACCAAGCACAGTCAAACAACAACTAACAAACAAACAAATTTAAAAAAAAAAAAAAAAAAAAAAAAAATCCAAAACATTCATCATCAATCACCATTACCACAACATGATTTCATTACTCAAAACATCCCAAAAACAGGATAATTAGCAACATCATCATCATCTCATTAAAACCCTATCTCAATATCCATTTGGGCCCAAGGATGCATGCTTCTAACATCAACATTCACCAAACCTAACCCTAACCATAAACATACTGACACTTATTTCAACACATCAAACCCTAGCCTTTTGTAACAACGGAGTAAACAAACCTATTGTTAACATCTTTATAAACATCCTTATTACAATGAGCACTAGACTGAGTCTCCATCTCCATCTCCATCTCCATATCATCAAACATTATTATAAACTCATCCAAATCAAGCCTCGACAACCCGTTCTCGTCTCGTTCCAAAACCTGCAACAGTTTTTTAAAAAAAGTGACGTCACAGGGAATGACTAAACCACCGGTTGTTTGGAAGCCGAATTCTTCTTCGGCTTTGTTGAGTAATGATAAGAAGACAGGGAGGTTAAGGAAGCGAGTTGGGATGATGAAACGACGGCGTTCTGAGCCTACGTAGACGGCTAGGGTTCCGGCGGAGGGGAGGCGGCGGCGCCACCGTTGCATGAGGTGTTTCAGGCGGACGATTTGGGTGATTTTGTTGAGCTTTTTGTTTGCCGGAGATGGCATTGGAAGCGGTGGTTTGAGGGAGTGGTTGGTTGATGAGTTGGAAAGGGTTGGGGTTGGGATAATAACCTTCAAATATAAAAGAAGAGAAAGAAGGTGGACAAAAATATAAATCATATTTTATTTTACATAAATAACAAAACTATTGACTAATAGTAGTAACTATTTTTTTTTTTTTTTTAAATTTGCTTTAGGTTAGGTTTTGATAAAATCTTTTCGGTGGACTCTGTCGATTTTCTAGATTTCTTTGTTTTTTGAACCGGTCTTTCAGGATCGGTATAAATAGGTGAAGTACGGTTATCTTCATATGAAATTTGAGCTCCCAAAGACGTGGTGTGGTGGTCTTCCTTATTTGTTCGTGATATTTTCAATATATTGTAGTGAATCGGCACCCATTGGAGGAATATCGGCCTAACGCGGGCAAACAATCTACTTGGAAAGCCATTTTTCCTAACTTAATTCTTGTAGTCCTCATCATCTTCCTAATTATTTGGTCCTGCCCTTGCTACTTTGTCTCTTTAAACCGGCTCGATTTTGATAAAATAATGTTCTATTTCTTCGAAGAATGATTTAGATCCCTCCATTTTGAGAAAGTTTGATCGAGACTTCGGTTGTTGTGTCCAAATTGCTCTTGTTGAGCAATATGTTCGATAGCTTAAGAAAATGACTACAAACGTAAAAACTTAAAAAATAAACAAATGAGATGTAAAGAAAAATAGATTGTTATAACTATAAAAAAGTAAGTTACAAAACATTAAATTGGATGCTCGGGATTGAGTTTCAAAACTTTTTATTTACTTCTTTAAGAAACCGATAAGTCAATAAGTTGTTTATGTAAACCAAAGCAATTTTAATTTTGACTTTTCAATAAGGGTGAAAAAGTTGTTTTCAAGAAGTCAGAAATCCTTACTTTTAGCTTTTGGCGTTTAGGCTAGTGGGTGTGGAGACACCAAAAAGTGGATGTCTCCATGTCACCTCATTTACCTTCATTTTTCTCTTACTTGAGACATGAGTGGGGTGTGGAGACACCAAAACTCCATGTCTCATGCATTTATTACTTAATTTTTTTAATATTAATTTTAATTAATTTTATAAAAGTAGCAGATAAACAAAATAATGTTCAAATAAATACTAAATTTCATAAAAAAAAACTACAAACCATCCTAAAATTAAAAAAAATACAAACCGAAAAAAATTACATAAAACTTTTAAAAGTAAATACTAGTTGCCGTGTCCATTGTTCCAAAAAATTCCGTTCGTTTAGTTAGACGAACGAACATGAACAAAGGTCGTGTTCATTCGTTTGTGTTCGTGAACGTTCGGTAATGTTCGTTTGTGTTCGATAGTTTAATAAGGTTTTAATTTTTATAATTTTTTATATTCTTTTATTTTTATATATTTTACCAAATAAATAATATATATGAGGTAAATATATCGATATAAGATCAATAAACCTATCTTTTGTATCCAAGCTCATTATATATTTCCACGTTCCAGCGTTGATGTCCTCCACCTCCGACGCCCACTGCCATCCACCTCCTCCAACACTCTTCTCCAATACTAAGTATGCTTGGACAATTAGGTTATATACTGGATGGATCTAGCTAATGTATTAACTTATGTGAATTCGATGTTATTCAAAATTTAATATATGTCTGTTTGTGTTTGTTTCAGTCCATAAACACTTCTTTGTGTTCATTTGTGCTCATTAATGTCCATTTGTGTTCGTATGCGTTCATGAACAAAATTAACAAATGGACACAAACGAACACGAACATGAGTGTTTTCTTAACAAACGTACACGAACACAAAAACTCGTTCGGTAAGTGTTCATGAACAGTTCATGAAAACATAATTTTCTTAGCAAAAGAACACGAACAAGGTGTTGTTCGTGTTCGTTCGGTTCGTTTGCAGCCCTATTCCTTACTAATAACTCTCGAATCATGAAATTCTTGAAACATCTTCCAAAATTCGTCCTCCAAAAATCTCCAGAAATGTTTGATAAATCTGAAATTGAACCCATCCGGGCCAGGCGACCTGTCTGCACCACAATCAAAAACCGTCTCCTTGATTTCTTCCTTTGAAAATGGGGCCACCAAATCTTCAATCTTCTCCCTTAGAACCTGTTTCAGATTATCAAAACAAATAACCGGCCTACTAGCATAGGCCTCATGGAAATGATTTCAAAAAACCGAAAAACCTCTCTTTTAACAAGAGAAGGTTTTGAGACCCATGTTCCGTCCACTAGCAACACCGGAATATAATTAACTGCTTTTCCCCCCAATAATATAACAATGGAAGAAGGTGGAATTATCATTACCCATAGAAGCCCACCTAAACCGAGATTTTTTATACGAGTCCTTGTTTTTGAAAATAACCATCTTCTCCACCTCTTTTTTACTCTCCTCCTAAATCCATATCTCCTCCGCCAAATTACTATCCTCCAACTTCCGCTCGAGATCCGCTATATCACGTTTCAAAGAATCTAAGGCCTCACCTTCTTTGTATTGAACCTCCTTCCACCAAGCCCTAATCGCCACCCTAATATCATAAAGTTTTTTTTTTCTGAATATTAATATCTAAAGCCCATAAAACTCATGGTTCTGCATCGCCTGAATCATCACCCCTTCACACCCCTCCCTATCAAACCAGGAGTTAAACCATTTAAACGGTTTTGCTCCAAAGTTGGAATCCACCATGGTCAACAACAGAGGACAATGGTCAGAAAACTACCTCAGAAGAGCCCTTAAATCGATTCCCACTCCTGACAAACCAGAATCTGATCAATTTTACTCATCTTAATCTCGTCTCCTGTACGTGCCATGTACGTAAATAAATTCCCACTCCTGCTGAACTCCTGCAAGCTAACATCATTAATAAAATCATTCAAATCCTTAGCCATCCCAATGTTAAATTTTGAGTTTTTCCGCTCTTTCTTCCATCTAACAGTGTTAAAATCTCCAAGGAACATCCACATACCCATCCCCCCCCTTCATAAGACCCATCAGACGACTCCATAACCCTCTTTTTTTCACCGCCTTTTGGGGTGCGTGCACATTTACTATATTTATCACAGACCCATCCTCTACTAAAGACCCAAAAGTAATTATAAAATTCCGATCTAGAACTGAAGACTCCTTCTTGAACTTTTTCGGATTCCACATACTGACTAATCCTCCCGACATACCCGTAGAGCCAACTAAATCCACATCAAAATCCCCATTACCCCAAAGCTTCAAAAAATCAAACGATTTACTATCCAAAAGCATCGGTTCTTGCAAAGCCAATAAATTGACACTATATTTCCCACCATACCTTTCACCCAAGGAACTTTACAACCGACCCAATCCCTCTAGTATTTCACGAAAAAACATTCATTTCAATCCCGATTGTAATCCTGTACCTTTCACCGAATCAAGAAGCATTTCTTCGAACCCATCTAGTTGAGCCCCCAGTTTTTGCCTAAAAACCTTCGTTTCTGCTACCTCCGCCTCCACAGAACTATCTGATTCTTCTCGGGCAGCTGTCGCCTTCTTTTCTGACTTCATGTCCCCTTCTATCGATTGATTAATCTCAACATCAGCACCCGAATCAATCACTAAATTTTCAGTAGCAGAATCCTCTGACAACAGTGCCTGGAATGAGTTTTCTAAAGGGACACTTAGGCCTCTTGCTTTAACTACATGATCATCCATACCTCTAATAATTGGGTCCAGCCCAAAAGGATCCTCCTCATCAATAGTTTTAGGCTCCTTTATTGGTCTCTCGTTACTGGACTTATACTCACTACTATTGGACCGAATTCCTTGGTTAAAAATTACAAACTTCTTCCTTTTATTTGACTTACCCATATTGCACTCCATTTGACTATCCTCATTCTCAAATTTAGAAACTTCCTCATGGTCAGCCGAATAAAGCTGGCCTCATCTCTTTCCTCATTAACCCGAGAATCTTCCAAATTGAATGGAGTCATAAAAACGTTTCCAATAACAGCCTCTGACCCCGGTTCTTGCGCAACTGAATTAACTTTACCCACCGGAAAAACCTCCGACAAGTGAGAAGCCTTCTTCCTACTTTCCGACTGACGTGGAGGACCCCAACTACCCATATCTTCTTCACCAATGAATTCAGAGAGCCATTCTTTATTATCTTCAACAACCCAAACCTTAAAAGTGTCCCTGTCTCACCCTCAAATTCCACATGCGGAGTTTACCGCGAGGCGCGTGACACACCAGGATCCAAGTCAACTGTCACAATAAACGACAACTATGGGTATGTTTGGCAAGGAGCTTTTAAGAGCTTTTAGAAGCTTCAAGCTTTAAGCTTTTAAGAAAAAGCTCATACTTAATAAAAAGCCTTGTTTGGTTGAAAGAGCTGGAAGCTTTTAGGTTGGAGAAAAAGCTCTACAGTGAAAAGCTACTAGTACTAGCCTTTAAGAAAAAGCTCTACTAGCTACAAGCTTTTAATTAGTAAATGACACAAATACCCATTATATGTTAAAAATAAAATAAAAACCTTATTTACAAGCTTTTAATTATGCTAATTTTGGTCATTTTATACATTTTATTAAAAGCTCCAGCTACTCTGCCGAACACCAAAATATATTTAAAAAGCTTCCAGCTACCAGCTTGCAGCTATCAGCTACCGGCTTACAGCTACCAGCCACCAGCTAGTTTTGCCAAACATACCCTATATGATATGAAAACGACGTAAACCATTCATTAAGTTCTCAAAATGTAACCACAACAGTGGAAGCATAAAATGTCATACAACTCGAAATGTAAAAGTTATGAGTTTGTTAATGTTCAAAGCTATGAAAGTGAAATCCTAGACATTGTGAAACATTGTGCGCCTATCAATAGCTGCTACCTTAGCGACCTGAGAAAACATGCTAAAAACGTCAGCACAAAATGCTGGTGACTTCACAGGTTTTTGAGTAAAGCGTTTCCAAAAGTTTCCAAAGGTTTCCAACAGTTTAAAAGTTCCATCCAAAAGTTTCCAAGAGTTTCCACATGTTACTTAAAGTTTCCAAATGTTACCGTTATGCTAAAAGGATGCTAACCTAGGCATATGAAACCACTCATACGATACCAAGTGCATGACACTTGTGTGCAACCGAACTGCCAACCCAGGCATAACTGAACTACCGAACCACGGCTAACTGAACTATCGTATAGTAAGAACTCAAAGTAACACTAGCATAACATGATCAGCATAAAAACGAGTACGTAGCAGGCTTCTCCCCCGGAAACATAAACACAAAAAGAGGGCCGTGAAACTCACCTTAGGTTGCGTCTTCAAGTTAATAAAGATACCGACACGAACTGATAGTCCCAACTACCGGCGACCTATTACAATGTTTGCATAAGTGCTTCGACTATTAACCCATAGGTTAACTAGTCCCCGATTGTCCAGATCGTGACCACGTACGTTTAAAAATGTGTTTAACCGTTAACCCGACACACTGGACAGACCTGACATCCTGTTGGTGACCCATTACACAAGCTAATCAATCATATAAGGTTTACACATAAGGTTCAGGCATAAAACACTTAGATTGCATCAAAAATCGCATATACGAAGTCGTAAGGTCGAATCGGAAGATTTCTGGGTTTGGTTCAACCCCTAGGGCTTCTGGTTCAACCCATGATCCCTTAGTTGGACCCTCATGATGTTCATTCAACCTATTCACAAGTTCATTCGACCTAACACATGTTAATTTGACCCTAACACGTGTTAATTCGAACTAAACAGTGTTCATTCGACGCTATACATGTTCATTCGACCTATTTAAGGTTGGTTCTACCTATTTGAGGTTTATTCAACCCCACGAAGGGTCGAATAAGTTTCAGGTTCGACCCTTTTTTGCAAAAACTCATAAAACACACCAAATCGCATATAAACAGTCCGAAAACATCACGAAACACCACGAATCATAGCAGTCCACTACCATTAGTCTATCCCATAAAACCTTACCAATTTTTAGTACATGATGTCCCTAGGCTAGTATACATGAAGTTTGGTTAGTATTTAGGGTGTTTGGGTGTGTTTGTAAGCGTTTTGGGGATGTTTGGATGCTGAGGGCGAGTACAAAGCCTTATAGGCGATTATGGTGCCTAATCGCCTGTTATACATGTAGTATAGGCTCTACTCGCATGTTATATCATATGGCATAGGATTGTACTCGCCTATAAGGGTCTGCACGAGTAGAAGGGGTATAAAAGCATCCAATCATTGCCCTAATCATGAGTTGTCACATCACACTGCCCCCAAACACCCTTCCCAAGGTTTGAAGGTCTGAGATAATCATTGTAAACACCTGAGCTCTGTTTTTTTTTTTAATAATACAACCTTTAACCATATCTTGTGTGTGTTGATCACTCGTTTATCATCGTTTCATTGTTGTTTCTGTTATCCAAACCTTTTCAGAGGATTCCGTACTCTGAATAGTCAAGCTCGTGATTGTCGGGTGACCCAAAAGTTGATCCTACACAATTTTACCTCGAAATCAGTTCGTTTAACAAGTTACCCAAAATAACAAATTATGGAAACATCACATCATACACATGCAATGTTTACCCGATATGGAAACTTATCGAAATCATCTATCAACTAGCTCAATATGCTCAAATTACCACTTGCAAGAAAACCCCCAATCATATCATTATCAATAACATCATGAACAAGCCCTAGATCTAACCCAAAATCCCAAAATGAGCAAAACATCATCAATAACCAATTGTAACCTATCTCGATCATAAATCATCATCAACAACAGTCCTAGATAATTGTTATAACATCTACACAACAATCAATCATCAATCAATTCGATACAAGTTCATAACACATCATTTAACATCATTAACACATGTATTTTGCATGAAAACTCATTGTTAATGAAAATGTTTTGTTTAGAAAGATGTTAGAAAGGTTTTTATCCATGAAAACATGTTTGAATCAGATCTGGACACTTAGGGTTTGATAAAAACGAATCAAAATGAATGAAAATGGTTTTTAGATCAAGAACACACCTTAAATCTTCTCTTGTTTGTGATATGGAGGATGATTGTAGGTTAGATTATGCAAAACAAGTTGAAAAACTCCTTCCTCAGTGTTTAAGGTTGACAGAGAGTGTTTAGAGGCGTTTAGGGTTTGTGAAATGATGAAAAGTTGCAAAGTGTAGTATTTATACTTGATGTTCATTCCACCCTTACAGAGGTCGAACAAGAGCATCAGTGCGTGGTTCGAACCCCCAATGGGTCGAACCAGGTTTACCACTTTCCTAAATTTCCAGTTTTGTCTTTTAACCGCGTTTTAACACATCCTAACACATGAACGTGCAATCCTAACATATGTTAAGCTTATACAATCATGTATAACCATATAAGCATCACTTAAACACGTATTCACACGTTACTCATCATATACGAAGTGGTTCAAGTTTATCATCTGATCCATTTATGTAAGTTCACCAACAACGGGACTCAAGACTCGTGTGTACATAAGATGTCCCCAATGATCCTCCAATCATTGAACCCTAGACAATACGTAACGTAACTCCACTTAACTAACCCCGTTAAGTATGTTAAATGAATGTTTTCGCTAAGGTAGACTTATATGTTAGAAAAATGTTACCCTGAGTTTGCCGGGTGTCACAGTCCCTTATGTGTTTACTTTTATTATTATAGATAAATTTAGATACAATATTAGGTAACTTTAATAAAATTTATTATAAATTCCTAGATGTCCTTATCAACAAATGGTCTTATTATCCCAATAATGATGTTTTAATATTGCAAGTCTACTAGATGATACTTTTTAATATTGAAATGCCCAGCCGTACATAGAAGTGACTTAATTGTACACGAAGAGCTAGACCCCCGATTATAAAATCTATTAAGGATGTTTATTTGCACAGAACTCTTCTCATAAAAATTAAACAAGTGGTTACAAAAGATACAGTTGATAAATCATATTTAATTTCCACACAAGGTTAGTTATATACACACCATGGCCGTCTCTCTGAATCACGCAAAATGTGTCCGGAACGAATATAGAAAGTTGGCCTCTACAAAAAAATATTGATTGTCACTCTTTTTCATTTTGCCGCCACTCGCCGATTTTATTTAAATAGGTATAAAAGTTTTATTTAAAGCAGTATTAGGCTAATGGTTTAATTGTTTAATGGGCTCACCATCTCAATGACAGAAGGATAGCGGCTAATTTTTGTGGAGCCCAGTTAGTTTAAATTGTTCTCATTGAGCCCCCTTTTATATATGAGGTGTCATTGGGGCTTTAAACCATTTCTTTGATGTTAAAGGAGTGCGTTGTTGAAACCAATTGTCTATGTGGCGCTGTGGAGGTGCAATGAAAGCCCCCGAGACTCCTATCCATGCAATCCAGCCTTAGACTACACAGAGTGATCAGGGGAGTCCATTTTGCCTTGCCACATAGCCAAATGGAGTTTTGCCCTCCATGTAGGGAAAATGAGAGGGTGGTGAAAGACAAGGCAAAAATAAACAATCGAAATACATAACTAAAAAAAACAAAAACAAAAAAAAAATCAAGCCCCCACTAACATGGGAGTTCTAGCGCCCCAAAGGGCAATGTTGGCTCACTTTCAATAAGGGGTTGGTGTGGGTGACGTAGAAGGGCTATCCCTCCCTTTTTTACAACCCCTCACTTTCAATGAGGGGTTGGCTTGGTGTTGGAACGATATTAAAAATGATCAGTTCACTGTTGCTTCGGCTAAGAGATGGCTGCGTGGAAAAGGTAATGACGAGAGGTTCGGTTTTAAGTGGTGTAAATGGGTTCCGGCAAAATGTAACATATATTTTTGGCGCGCCTTTCTTGATCGTCTTCCAACCAAGGTTGCTTTACAAAGGAGGAATATTATGCTCCAAGATGACATTTGTCCTTTGTGTGAAGATGGCAACGAGACTATAGACCATCTTCTTACTGGATGTGGCGTCGCGGTGGAGGTGTGGAATGGTAGTTCCTTGTGGTGTTGTATCCCTCCTTTGTATGCGTTTTCAACCAAAGACCTTGTTTGTTTGTTTGAGCAAAGTGGTGTCTCCGGAGAAGCGAAGAGTGTGCTACATGGCATTATTATCATTACGAGTTGGAGAATATCGAAAGCTAGAAACGAGAGAATTTTTTCGAGCAAAGCGGTCAAAGTAATAGATATGATTTCAGATATCAAAGTCTTGGGTTTTCTTTGGTATAAGTATAGGGCGCGACAAGGATTGTTGGATTGGGAGAAATGATGTAGTTTTAAGTTAATGTAACTGTATGTTCGTTTTTGGCTTCCTATTTCAAGATGAATAGGTTGCCATGGTTTTTTTAATGAAATTTACCCTTAAAAAAAAAGACAAAAGAAAAAAGAAAAGAAGAAGACCACCTATCTCTTATGCACACCAATACTAAGGAAAGAAATACAATAACGGTAAAATCATTGATAGCGAAAATTCATTTTATTTTTGGTTGTTTGATAAATCATATAAAAGTACATTAAATATTTGTTTATTAATAAATGGGTTTTATTATCCTAACTTTTTTTTTTTCGTATAAAAAAATACAATAAAGATGGGTCAATAAAAACAAAGTGTTTCTAGAATCTTTATCGGATGACCTAATAGTACTTAACCGTACATACACTTTGTACCCTCTCAAATCTAACTTTGTTCCAAAGATTCAAACTTTTATAATTAAATATGTTTGGTAAAACGACTTTTCAGTAGTCATGTCCACTAATTGGACCAAAATATTAGTTTTGTATATTATTTAAACATTCTAGCTATACTAGAAAAATGTTCTAAAAAATATAAAACAATGTGTGTGAATTTTCATTATGATAGTACTATATGTGCCGATGGATTTGTCGTGGAGGCGATGGGGCATTGACGATGATAAAGGCAATAGTGGGTTTGTCGAACATCCATGCCTTAGTTTAATTGTATCGATTTGTAATTGTGAAAATAGTATGCAAGAAAAGTAATATTTTGTTATAGTCAATTATCCTACATTGTGTAATAAAAATAAGAAGGGTGAGAATGATACAAAAAAAAAAAAAACAATGGATTACGAAATATAACACAATGTCGTGGAAAAAAGACACAGTGAGTCACATAAATGACAGAAAGTCGCTTGAATGAGTTTAATTGGACTTCGTTTAATACCCTTATGCGACTTCTTATTTTTTTCCACTGTGTATTTGATCTAAGCCCATTTTGTTTATATAACTTTCAAGATTATATTAATAAGTTTATATTGCATTTTTATAGTCACAATATTCGGTGGGTTACTATAAAATATTATTGGGGTTGAATCACGACTCACGAGTCTTGTTTACTACTCGTCCACGATTGCGTTGGACATTTCCTATTTATTGTTTTTTATAGTTATTAATTAATACATATTTTTGTTATTACGCATTTAGCAGGTTGAATAATATGACAAGTAAAACAAAAAAGACTTCAACAGCATCATACATATTCAAAGATCTATTAATATATATAAAAGAATTGAACATTGCTGACGTGGCGTGCAATGGTACCTTCAACCTCTCCATGAAACTGCCACGTGGCATCATAATTGAAAGAGTTTAGTGTTTTTGAATTATTTCATTTTTTTAATTAAATTGAGTTATTTTAGGAAAAAATAATTTAAAAATAAATTTAAAATTTTCTCTCTCATATTTCCTCCCATAATTTTTAAACATTTATATCTTTTATATAAGGGATTTTTTAAAGAAAAAAATCACACCAAATTAACGAGCGTTTTATTATCTTTCCAACGAGTACCATAGTGCTATATAAAAAACGGAGAAAAAATCGACTATTTTTTTGTGGGGTTTCGTTCATACAGGAAAAAAAATACAAACTGTTCATGTTATTCATTAATCATGTTTTTTCTTTTAAACCAGATTCTTATCTACGATATTGAAAATCAGCCCAATCGCCATGTTATCATTGGAATTTTACTAGGTATACTTCATCAAGAGAAGCCAGAACAAAGAATCGCGCAACACTGCAACACATGGTGTCAGCTTATAGCAAGGTTATTTTTTTATTTATTTAATTATTAATTACAAGAGTAATAATTATTACTATTAGTATTAATATTATTAGAATGGTTATATTTTTCAACCCCGGGACGCTACCGGGAAGAATTGATAGTTGCTGACATGGCGTTCAATGGTGGCTTCAACCATCTCTTGATTATGTCACGTGGCATAATGAGATGCAATGGTTACAACTTTCAACTTAAGTGTTTGTTTAGTTGATTAGGTTAGGAATTATAAGAGCCATTAGAATGTGAGAAATTAGAGAGATGTGATAAGTTTTTGAATAGTTGCAGCTTACATAAGTGATTCTTTAGATGATTACTGATTAGGTTTTAGATTAGGGAATATGAGTTATTACTGATTAGAATACTATGAACATGTTATGATTGAGAGATTTTGTGGTTAGTTAACTTGAGCCATTTGCAATAGGTTATCACATAAAATTAGATTTTTCAACCCCGGGACCCTCCCGGGGTAATCAGCTAGTGTAGTATAGCGTATTAGAATTTAGTTATTGATTTAAAACATTATCATAGGTATTATTTCTTTGTTAAAATCATATATGAGTACGGTCTTGTAATAAGCGAGAACCGTATATATTTTCATGGACTCGAATCAATTTATTGTCTTGTGTATGATATATGTCGCATTTTTTGGAGTTGTTTGTTCATCCTGATTCATATGCATATGTGTGCTTTTAAAATTTTAATTAAAATTGATTGGAAAAAACGATGATAAGAATCTTTTTTTGAAATTTAGTGAAAAAGTGTTTTTTCACTAATTTTAAACGTAAATAAAATAAAGACGGCAGTCGTGACGTGTACGATGGTTTGAATCATTTTTTATTGTTCGTTTGAAGCATCCTGACCTGCATGAACCGTGGAGCACCCTGACCCGTACAGATGAAGTCGTGGCGTGTGCGATGGTTCGAATCATTTTGTTCATGCAAAATTATAAGTTTATATTCTTTATTGTTCCTTTGTGTACGCCATTGTACTAATTACTTTATATAAAACTAACGATAGTATCGCTGTTATTATTTTTTTAGTTATATTAATAAAAAGTGGTAAGCTTTCCTACCATCTAACAAAAGAAACTTGATGTTTACCCTCCACTAAATTTATTTAAGTTGGTCTCATTTTCAAATATTTAATCATAGTTTTTACTTTTTACGACTATTCAAAGTTGTATAAAGTATAAACATCTTCAATTGCAACCGGCCATCCAATTGTACGCTAATTCATAGTACGTAGAATCCTTGAGCTAGATAAGATTCTAATTACATGAACCTGAAAATGTTTTTGTGTGTAGTCCTCCGGGCCGACCCTCATGGGGTGCCGGGTGGATAACCACACATGGCTTATTTTCAAGATTATAAAAAGTTGATCAATAACTTTGCTTCTAGGATGATCATAGACATAGAGTATCATGACTAATTAGCTATGTAAAATAAGTTATTTTGCTACTGTTAGAAATATAACATGATACCAAAAGAACTCATAAACTTTTATTAATAACAAGAATCAAAACAATACAGATCTAAAACCTCTCAAAGATCAAAAACAAAAGATCTCAAACAAACTCTCTTAAACACAAACAACTCTCTATACCTATCAACAGCTACAAAGATCAAATAAGATCAAAAAGAACTAAAGATCAAAGACAAGATGTCTATGATCAAACCCTAGAACTGCTCAGACGAAAGAGAGAATAAAATCAGAGAGAAAAGTAAAAGTGATCGTAAAGTGGATCAGAGGAGAGAGAGAGGACTTTTATACATATGAGGTAGGCTCGGATAAGTAATACATCCGAGCCAATATCAGCCCTTAGATCTCTCAGAGAAAACACAATAAGAAATGATCTCGTCCATTTATTAGATATGGAGATCGCCAGCTTGGCAATCCATACATAAACATCATCCAAGCCTCAGGATAGAAAGGTGGGCTGGACTCTTCAACACGAGCAGATATCCTATTGGGCTTCTTCTAATGGGCTCAGCAACACTCCTCTTCTGGGCTCAGCAACAGTCTGCTACCAGTCTAATCCACATCTACTAGTCCAATCCATATCATCTGAGATCCAACTTCCAATTATATCTACTACAAAAAATAAAGAAACATAATAAAAAACTAAACATGTCATATAACCGAATTGAGTAATTGGAAAGATATACCTGATGATCTTTTAACAGCTACATTAGTTTTGTTTTGTTTATTGTAATGAAAAATTACTCTCGTATTAATGAGATTTGTTTATTTTATATAAGTTCACATTTTAAATGCCCATTTTTACTTGTTACTCAACATCTACAAAATCTACAGAACGGCCCTGGTAGTCCTCATTTAATTTCAATTATTATATGTGACACTTACTATGTGAATATAAATAATCAATATAACATACAAATGGCCAAATGGATACATATGGGTTTTCTGGAGTTTTTGCCAAATGTCTTTGTGGGAGCTCAAATTTATATCGTGCATCTCCTCCATGTTGCCCAATATGCTTCTTCAGACTCTTCTCACTTGTGTTACGTGTAGTTGTGTTCTTGACTTCCTAATTGGACTTTGTTGATTTATATCACTTCATTTTATGCATCAAGAAGATGGTATAAAACCATAGAGGTGGAAAAAAAACAACGACCCCTGTAGAAAAACTCGGAATTGGGTTTTTCAATACCCAAAATCTGTACCAATTAGACCGGTGGGGTATAGATAGAGGTGAGCAAAAAAACCGGTTCGGGAACCGAAACCGGTAAAACCGACCCGAACCGAAACCGGTAAAAACCGGTTTCACGTGAAACCGGTACTAAAAAAATTCAAACCGAACCGAACCGAAAACCGGCCTAAAACCGACGGAAAAACCGGTCAAAAGAAACCGAAACCGAACCGAAACCGGTACACAAACCGGAACCGAACCAAAACTGGTCTCGCTAAAAACCGGTCGAAACCGATAAAAAACCGAAACCGAACCGAAACCGGTTTAAGAAAAATACATTTTTTGGCCATAAACACAAATAAAACTTTGTTTTTTTGTATTAATACTAAATTTCCTTCTTTAAAAAACCCTAAAAGTTATTAAAAGTTAAATTTTATGTAATTTATACGATTTTAAAAAATGCGCGAAAAAACCGATTAAGAACCGAAACCGAAACAAACCGAAACTGAAACCGAACCGAAACCGGTCTCCGAAACCGGTCTTACGAATCGACAAAACCGGTCCAAAACCGAACCGGTTTGGAACCGAAACCGGTTCGGCCAGGAACCGGTACTGTAGCGAACCGGTTTGGAACCGAAACCGGTTCGGCAAAAAAAAACCGATTTGCTCACCTCTAGGTATAGATAGAGTATGAATTTTTTTTTTACTGAATCATATGGTTGTATATTGTTGAATGGGATTTCTTGATAAATTAATCTTGTAATGCAAGGTTTCGTATCTAGAAGGATTTAGTTATCAATCTTGTAAACTAGGTTTTAAAGATAGATTTCCTAGTTTAAGTCAAAGAAGTTTCTAGATAAACATAATGATTCCTTGGGACTTGAACCCAACATATAGTCCTTAAGACTCAAATCCAACCTTAAGTTTTTTATTTTAGTTCAAATTAATTGTGATTATGTGATATTGATGTTGAATGAAACTAATTTTTTTAGACTTGATATATGCATGTGTACATAGTTGCGAATGGAATTCTAGTGAATGAGGCATCAAATGCTTCCAACTTTCGAAAGAAATAGCCGCTTGGCTACAAATTTCAGAAAGCAAACTGACGGCATTTTTAATCATCTCAATCTGATGTGGAGTAGTTGTTATACTTATTATAGTCTCAGTAGTGCAAACCTACATGTTAATCGAACCAAAAATGATTTAGCTTAACGCGTTGTAACGCGTGCAGGGTATACACCTAGTTATGTTTAGAAGCTGATTTTCTAAGACACCTAGATATGTTTAGAGGCTGATTGTCTAAGCCACCTAGGTTTTGATGATATTTGAACCTTTGTTTTGTCTTTTAGTTTGACTTATGATTAAATCTTGTGTTTGAAGTAAAGTAGTTTTGATTTGATGCTGAATATGAATATTTGTGCTTGTTTTGGCTGTGATTGGTTTTTTTAGTTATTGATTTTGTTGGTCTTAGCAAGAAGAGATTCACCCTAGGTATGAGAATAATAAAATGACACTAGATTTATTAAAATGACACTAGATTTAGTGACCCATGTTGGGTACACATTTAGAAATTAGAAAATTTATGTGTCTTGCAAAAGTGGTAGGCTGAGCAATGAAACTTACAAATCCTGAGCATACTCCTCCAAAAATCAAAATGAATCCAAAGATATCAAAAACTAACAAATCAAATCACAATCCAACCAAATTGGATTCATGAATCAGTCGATCTCCTAAAATGAAACAAGTAGCACACCCACCCATATTATACCAGCAAGAATTTGTTCACATATCAAACGTTACAATTAGAATCACAAACTTAAATCAAGACATCAAGTTCATACAAGTTATTAGCAAAATCAATATGCAATAAGTTTTGGGGTGACTCGAAAGAGATTGAAGTAAAAAAAGGATGGTAATTAGGATTCATACACCCCCTATTTAGGATTCATACACCCTGGCCCACATCACATACCAATAGCAGGCTGCCACATACTCCAGAATGTGATGTCACACCCCATAATATGACGTTGATAAAGAAATCTATTATACAAACATACATTACACAAGTAATAAATACTTGAAAATGTACTGTCCCAACACCCTTTGAGATTCCTTGTCTTTGCAATGAACTTTAAATATGTACGCATAATTTTAAATGGGTGCTAATATTTAGACACCCAAAAAAATGATCTTGACACCCTAGGTATTTCTCATATTGTTCTATTTGAGGAGTAGGGATGAGCTCGGGACGGTATCGGTACCAACCGATACCGATCCTGAAAACTCTCAAAACTCAATACCGATACCGAAAACATATGGTACGGTTCGGTATCGGTTCAGTATCGATACGGTACCGGTATGGTATCGGTATTTTAACTTAAAATATACCATACCGGTACCGATAATACCGAAACTGAAAACCTCTAAATATGGGTACCGATACCGATGCCGAACACCCTCGGTTCGGTATCGGTTCGGTACGGTACGGGATCAGGACGAGACGAGATCGGTATTCGGCGTATGTCCTCATCCATAATGAGTATCATCTTTATTGTTTTCTGTGTTTATCAACACTAGATAGCTAAAAGACAAAAATTGTATTTCAATATGTCTAGCATTGGACAATAGGTGGCATATCAAACCTAGTATTGATACGAATACTATGCTAAAAAGCAATATGGGGAATTCTTTTTCCTTATAGATCAATATAAGGCATATTAGGGTTTTTTTTTTATTTTCATTTGTATTATTTTTAAATAACTAAAAATACTAAATTAACTTAAAAATTAACAAAAAAATTAGTTAAATTAATTCCAATATTTTTTTAAACTAATTACAACTTTTTGTTACCAATATTATTTTATAAAAATTATTTATTTTGTTTGATTTTGTTTTGGTTGGTTTTGAAGATGTTTGTTTTGTTTTGTTTCGAATGTATTAAAATACAAAGATCAATCAGTTTAAAAAAAAAAAAAAAAAAAAAAAAAAAAAAAAAAAAAAACTTTTTCTAAACCAAACTTATTACTTCTTCAAACTCACCAAAAGAAAACAAAAATCTTCAAAACCAACCAAAATAAAACCAACCAAAAGCAATAATTTTTATAAAATAATGCTGGTAACACAAGTTGTAATTTTGTTAAAATAATATTCGAATAAATATAACTAACTTTTTTTTAAATTTTTGGATTTTTTTAAGTTAATTTAGTATTTTTTTTTTTTGTTATGTAAAAACAATAAAAATGAAAAAGAAAATAAAAGACCCTAATATGTCTCATATTTATCTAAATGAGACATATTAACCAATATGAGGCATATCCGTACGAAGTTTCAGGTCTGACATTCCCTTAATGTTTGTGTGTAGCTTTTTGACCTAAGTATGCCTCATATAGACCAATACGAGGCATACTTAGAGTGTGGATTCAGATTTCAAGGGTGTCTAAATAGATGAAGCCTTTTTAATTTTTCACATCCAACCACAATTTCAGTGCACCCAATAATGTTATTTTTTTACAGAGAATTTCAAATTTAGCTTGCAATGCTTAATCGCACACCTTCCAGGGAGCCTACTATCTCACTCCAGCCAGATTATGTTTTCTTAACCAGGTCCACACTGGCATTAGAGTTTGGTTTGGCGTACACTAGAAAAACCCTACAGAGACCAGCCTCACGCAAGGGGAGGGCATGTGGGTTGCTACTTGTGGGAGTCAAACCCGGGTCTCGTAGGTAAAACCAGGATGCCTCAACCATGTTGCCATGGCATCATTGGCTGAGTTCGAGTTTGTTTATGCACGTAACTTTTTTTCTTCTTTTTAAATAGAGTTAATTAATTACTAAAATGACCCCTGGGGTTTGGCCTAAATTGCTTGTTTGGTCACAAAATTATTTATTTTTGCCAAAATCACCCCTCACAGATCGATGATGGTTACGTTAATACATGTGGTTTTGTACTTTTGTAGTCATGATGATGGTTACGTTGGCACTAGCTAGCTAACCCAAGGTTTTTTTTTTTTTTTAACCTTATAAAAAGTTTGGTTTATCTATGTGACGTTTATCGTTTATTAATAGTTATTATTCGAGTATTGAATAGAAACATAGTTTCAATTTTATGTTTAGACAAATTAGGGTTATTCTGACCAGTGAGTAGTGGTTTTGTTGTTGAACTGTGGAAATGGTGATTATGTGACAGTTTTTACTGTTGTTACCAACTGAACGCTGCTAAAGATGTCAGGAGCCATACGCATACCATGCTACACTTGGTATGAAAATTGAAAAAAAAAAAAAAAACTATTATGAGAAAGAGCATCAAAGAACAGTAAACTAACGACACTGAGTACAAAAGTATGGCAAAATTCTGATTGTAGCAGGCTCATGTTATCCTTCCACAGAAAAAGTCCCAGTCTAGAGATTGATCATAGTGGTACAAATTATGGTTTATCCATTTTCATAATGCGCGCATCCGGGGGCGAAGGATTCTTATAGGGTCAGAGCAGTGGCGAAGCTTGACCCGAAGTCATCGGGGGTCGAAAGTCATCAGTTTCTGGGGGTCGAAACCCTATATTACCAAAATTTTCTATACGAATACTATATAATTGGAACTTCTGCACGAAAATTCGTGGGGGGGGGGGGGGTCGGCCGCCCCCGCCCGCCCCAACTAAGCTGCGCCACTGGGCCAGAGGAAGGTTCAAAGGTAGGAGACTAGTATACTTCACAAAGGAAGGTTCAAACCTAATACCTACCTATCCTGCAATACTCAAGCGTCGAGGTTGCATTGAAAATTTTGTGTGTTTTGAACGATCTCCATTCATGTGAGGGATTGTTGGAATTTTTATATTGTAAATGGATCTTTAATTAACAAAATTTATTACTGTAATTAATAATTAATGTATTCATAATGTGAATTGAAGAAAAACTCTTAAGTAGAGTTTTTTATTTCACTTGATTAGCTTTTAGTAGAGTGTTAAGCCTCTAATTAAATTGAAAGACTCTTTACTCATCATCAACTCTTGTATAATTAGTAGGCTATGTGCCTTATTTGATACTAGAGAAAATAATATACTTGAATACATGAAGGGTTCTTTGAAGAAAAAGACTTCACACATGTGTTGGGTACATAGAGATCGGGTACTTTCTACCAAATGCCATAAGTTCTAACACTACAATTTACCTGGTGTAACTTCGGGCGTGTAGCCTTCTGCGGCAGTATAGACTGCTTCGGCTATTGTACCTTGGGAGACAGACGCGTTGTCTTTAGTAGAGGCGCGAAATCTGTTTTAAGGGAAGCGTGTTGAACACATGCCTCAGCCTCAACCGTCAACATTATGTTTGTTTATTCTTGCAGCCAAGAATGGTCGTACAAAAGACATGGTTCAAGATTTTGTTGAAGACTATGCAAAGATTCGTATAAAAAGACGTAATTCAAATTCTTGTTGAAGTCTTCGGTTGGAATCATTTTATGATGTATTTTACATTATTTTCGTTTAGATTTGTACATGGTACGGGTGCTACAATTTCTCAGATATATAAAGATTGTGTCTTTATTATTTTTATTAATAATTTTAATAAAATCGTAACTCATATCGTATAGATAATACCCACATTTGAATTTTGGATCAATATATGATTGGTACAAGAAAAAAGTATACATACAATTGGAAATGAAGGACATGGTTGTACCTATGAAATAAAAGAATCTAAAAAGGGTAAAATCTAAAATAATTTAGTAGTAAATAAGAAAATAAAAATAGATATCCAGATATATATATATATATATATATATATATATATATATTATTATTCATGAAATCTGTGGACTGCCTCCAGCAAAAGTGTGTCTTGCTTTCAGAAAGTGAAACCATAAATCTTTAACTTTCAACATGCTATATATCTTCAAATCAAGAAGATAGTTATAGAGTTGGAGGATTAATGGAAGCAAACAAGGTTAGTGATCATAATAATGTCCAACAACCACAACCAAAGAGACAAATTAGAAGGAGACTTCACACAAGTAAGCCTTATCAAGAAAGCTTTCTGGATATGGCTGAGGTTAGAAGAGAAATTGTCACTGCCCTTAAGTTCCATAGAGCTTCAATGAAGCAACAACGGGCAGCTACTAATCATGACCTTCAATCACCAACACCTGAACTCGAAAGGCCGAACCCAAGGGGCAACACCGACTATTGGCCTATGCCACCCCTTGTTCCACCACCACTACTAAATCAAGAAATTTTAAATTTGGAACTCCCTAATCAACCATTGGGGTTAAATCTCAATTTCAAAGATTTCAGCAACATAAACACAAGTATTTACTACAACCCGCCTGCTTCCTCCTCCCTGTCGGCCTCCAAGGAAGTGGCGGTGGCCAATTCGGCGTACAAGACCATTGAAATTGGAACAATGGAGGATGGGAAAAGAGGTGTTAGTTCTCATGAAGATGATGATTGGAGTTATGATCCTTTTGAGCAAGTTGTGGACTTCCCACCATGGTTGATTAATGCAAATGAGAGCTCTTGTTCCCAAAACATATTTGATCAACAACTTTCTCATGAATACTCTCCTGATCCTGCATTGCCTTGGTAAGATTTTAATTATTGATTCATTTTTATTAACTGATATTTTATTTATCAACTTTACTTTCACTTGTTAGGTGTCTTTATTTCTCCCTAGAGTTACCTTTTTAAGGCTTATTTGCACCAAGTGCTACTTACTTTGATTTTTACCACATTTTTTTACATTTTGTAAACATGGCAAGAATGTGATGCAAGCAGAAACATAAAATTTAAAAAACTAACAAAAAAAATACACCTTTATAGAAAAGTTTATAAATTTATTGAATGGAACAAGTATTGAAATATAAGAAAATCTCCAAAATAGACACTTGGACCAAGGAAATTAATGAAATTGACATTTACATTTAGTTTTTTTTTTAACGGCCAAACAATTTTTTTTTATTAAAACCAACGCTAGCGGGATACTAGCAAAATCACCCATGTACAATCGAAACGGTTACTTTGCCACCTAGTTTACAATTCCACATTCATTTAAAATTAGACAAATCAAACCTTTGCCACCTATGCCAATCCAATTCGCCTTGTTTCGCTCTAGCTTTTATACAAAGGAAACTCCTCGCCTTAATTTCACTGATGATCTTTTGTAAAGAAGCCTGTTTATTGCCAAAAACGATCTCGTTGCGACTTTTCCAAATGCACCAAATGGTCGTGAAACATATTGCATTAAACACCTTCTTCGTCGCCTTTGAACCTCCAATGTGTAAATGAAGCTGCAAAATATCTCTAAAGTCGAACGCGAACACATTCCCCACCTTGCACCATTGCGAGATTAGTTGCCAAACGGACTAAGCCAAGTTGCACGACACAAACAAATGCTCGACTCTTTCTGGAATTTCCTCACATTTACATTTAGTAGTTACCAAAATAGACAAACTCAAAAAGAACTAATCAGGAGATGCCAAATAGAATCCATTATCTAAGACAACTAGAATTTAGCAAAAAAAAAAAAAATAAAATAAAAAAATTGCAAGTACAACGGGCTCCAAAGAAACTTCAGTAAACAAAGACATGTGTCAATCCCGGGCTAAATGCAGCCGACAAATGAAAAGGCGAGGCTAATTAATTCAGTCGGTGACTAAAAACAAGGGCTAAATTTAATCCTAGCTAACGTATTGAATTTTATGGAGAAAATAAACTAATATTACCACGTATTGAATTTTCTTTTTTGGAAAATGAAAAATGATCAATTGAAAAAATTAATCTATGACTAAATAAGCGCGAGAATTAGTGATCCACGATCCAAATGTTTCTTTTTTTTGAACGGCAAAAATCTTTTATTCATCCTCAAAATGAATATTACATTGTAAAAGCAAGATACTAACACAATGTAACACACCTGAAAAACACCCCATAGATATTACTATTACAAGAAAAAAAAAAAAATCCTACCCCATATCATCAAAAATGACCCGTTTCACCCAATCCGCATTGCTTACCATCCCCCAACGCTTGTTCTCAACTACACCCATGAAAATCATTCCTCCGAAGGTATCATCCATAGAATACACCATATTTATCTTTTTATGTTGTCTCCCTCGTTGTTACGGTTGTTGTACACCTCACCATTCTCCGCAGATGCTTGACTTTGTTGTCCTGGGTCTCTTATGCGCCTAGTCCATTTTTTACAATTAGTCTCACCCCTTTGACCCTCGATCCCCATTGAGGGAGGACCCGAAATAGAAAAAATTCACGCCTAGTCCAAATGTTTCTTAAACTGCAAACAAAATTAACAAAAATTCACGAATTTGAGGGAGGACCCGAAATAGAGCTTGAGTAAAAAAAAACGTAAAATTAATCAAAGCGGTTCTCGTCCATAATTTATCATCATGTAACTTTACACAAGCCAAAAGTTATGTCTGTTTTAAGTTAAACATTTTTCTAGCTTATTTCCATATACTAATAAAATTACATTAATCCATAAATTGTAAAAAGGAGGAAAGCATGTTACGAAATCTCACTAGAGCTCCATTTAAGTTACAAACCTGTGATTGATGTTGCCCTATTCTAGTAACAAGCCCAGACATATATAATTGCATTATGGGACTTCAAAACAATGGCAGTGAGACTACAGAGGTCCCCACCACCATGTTTTTTTCTCAGTTTGTGTTATAATGCACCTAGTGTCATTTTCAAATTTTGTGACAGATACAGTGACCTCTTTTAATTTGTTCTGAAAATTGTTGTTTAATAGTGATGATCTATCATTTATAAAATAAACTAAGAGTTACTATATACCTTTTTTTTTAAGGTTAATTTCTTTAATTATGTGGTCTGAAGGACTTGAACCCAAGATTGGTTCATAATGTAAGATTATGAAAGACAGAAATTAATTTCCATTAAATAGGTGATTACACTACGTAGATACAAGAAAGTCCTAAATACGGTAATACCTAACTGGGCTCATGAGTTCAATACTAATAACCCTAATCAGGTCATTTTCGCTACCTGTGTAATTCGGGTATCATACGTGTTTCGGTCATGTCGAGTTTTGAAACATTATTTTCCATGTTTATTTGATGAGCAAAAGATGTAACTAACGGTATGTGGTTAAAATTCAAAAATGCAGCATGGACATTGATGACATTGAAGGGATGGATGGTGATGAGTGGCTGGCCTGAAAACAGATTTTGATTGTTATTTAGTTTATCAATATATGACTATATATTTATGCAACCTTTTGTGTCTTTATAACATAGTTGATATTGTACACAGATGTATTGTTGGTCATAAAATAATGTGGTTATATATACCTCCATGTAAAAGTTTTAAATAATTTGTAGTTAATATAAAAGTTCTTATACTGAGTACTTCTTGAAAGTCCTAATGGTGGCTATGTATATCAGCTTTAGGGTGGGAGGTGCGTCACTCCAAACTACCCTGATTTCCACTAATCCTGCATTGTCATATCACTCCACTGATTCACTACCCTGAAACACAAATTTTAATGCGGCACTACCATGAAATGTTTTTTTTTTTCCTTTAAAACAGAGTTTAATTGAAAATAACATTCTATTATATTAAAAAAAGTTCATTAACTTAAACTCAAAAATAAAACATACAAATAAAAGTAAAGTAGGCATCATCATCTTCATCTTCCTCATTTGCCCAATAGCACTACCAACCATATTTCGCGGCGATTACATGTTTTCATTATAAAACCAATTCCATCCTTTTACCCTTGAGGTTGTTGTGCAATTTCGAATACATATTCAAGTTGTGGTCATATTGCCTTTGTCTCAAGGATTCACAGTGTTCCTTCAAAAATGCTATAGTTTTTTCTCTTTGTTTAATTTGTATTTCCACAACTTGTTCAACTTATCTTCTTTCATTGCCTGGTATGATCCAAATTCGTCAGCTAAGAAGGATTTGCTTGAAGACTAAGCGGTTTTCTTATTTTTCTGTTTTGGTCTTGTTGGTGTGTTATCTTCATTGAGATCTGACATCTTACTAGTGGTGGTGGCGTCATCCGGTGTACTAGATTCATGATAGTTGTCAGCTTCCGATGACTTTCGTCTCTTGTTAGAATGACTATCAAACGGTTTTTCACCCATCAATAGTTGTTTCCATTTGTCATGTGATTTTACAATTTCACATGCGGGAACAAGATTAAAACCAGATGGCTGTGAACCCTTGTAATCGCGCAATGCCCTAGTCATTACATTAAGAGCGCTACATCCATGACGGGTGGTTCAAGGAACAACCCTTTATATCATTAAAACGCTTATTTTATCCATGCTTGATCATGTTATTGCTTGGAATTGGGTAACTACGAGTGCTTTGGTTGCAGGTGTAATAAGGAGCTAAAAATGACGAAATACGGGCTTTGGGAATGGACCGGAACGCATCGGAACGAGGTGGAATGCAAGAAAGAAAAATGAAGATTTTGAAAGGTTCCACCGTACCCTTACGGTAGCCACCGTAAGGGTACGGTGGCCTCTGCACCAAAAGTGTAACTCCCTTATTTAAAGACTACTTGATGGTGTCTTTTCATCATCTCTTCCGTGGTGAACGTTTCTAAGCAACTTTTGGGTGATTTTGGCTAAAACTAATCATTGGAGAACATCTCTAATCATGGGGTTTATGTTTGTAATTCTTATGAACAATTATTTGAAGATTATGATGATTCACCAAACCATGCTTGGCTAAACATTTGGTGATCATTCATGGTGAAGGTTTTTCTAAAACTCTTGTGTGTGTTTTTCTTACATTTCTAGAATAATAATTTGGTACTTTGCTTGATTATTATGGTGTATGAACAATTGCTTGTAGTGTGTTGATTAATTTACTAATTCTTAGTCTTTATCGTACGTTCTTGGTGTTGCTAACAATCGAGATATCACGGGAAGGATTGGGGGTTGGTTATTGATTAATTGGTCATCGGGAAACAACATCGCGTTAATTTAATCCGAGTACTTTGTTCCCTTTTATCACAACAATTGTTTGTACATGAGTTATGTCTATGTAACTCTTTCTAGTTGAAATTCACACATGTGTTTAGAGAAACCGGATCCTTGAATGGTCATTATCTCATAATTTGAAGAAACCCTTTTAAGTTTGAATCGATAATTAGTCGTTATTTTAGTTCAACTCAAAACAACCAAAAATCTTAATCATTTACTTTTTGTGAAGTAGTTTAATTTTAGTTAATTAACAAAGCTAGAAATTGCACATTTTCCACAAACTCCTTGTGTTCGATACCTTCTTGCCACTATTCAATAGTTGTAATTGGGAAATTTTACGTGTACCACGACAAGCACGTCAAATTTTGGCGCCGTTGCCGGGGAGTTGTGCGCAACATGTGTTAATTTTTAGTTGTCTTTTATTTTATTATTTTTTTAAAAAACAAATCTTAAAAAACAAATTTTTTGGTATATGAAAGTGTTATTTAATTTTATTAGATTTCACTTTGGGTGTTCTAGTTGTGCAGGTTTTTCCTTTGCAGGCGTAGAATACTATGGATCGAGCCTATTCATCATGTTTAGGTTGTGGTAGTCCATGTCACACTCGTTTTGAGTGCCCTGAGTATCGACAACAATTTGAAGACGCTAGGAGGAGATTATATGAATTGGATGTCATGTATGATGACGTACAGGATTATTATCCGACATGGGAAGATGTTTGTCGAAACAACATGGTGTATTATGATGAGCCATATCATAGTTATTATAACTATGAACCCGAAGAGACACCATTTTCAGGTTACCCTCAAGATCAATACCAAATTCCTCCATATGAAGAAGAACATGCAAAGATTACATATCAAAGCAAGGAGGAATGCAACTTGCTCGAATCGAAGATAAATTATCTAAAGTCGAAGAGTTGTTATCAACACCTTGTCTTTCGATTCAACAAAGAATTGATTACTTGAGCTTTAAGTGTAAGATGTTATCAAGAAGGATAGACATAGCCGAGGCTATTTCCCCTTTGCCTGATGATATTAGAAACTGTTCGCAAATTAAGGATGAGGTTGTGGAGATTAATACCACACCAAATCCTTCATTTGTTGAAGAGTTACATTTGGAAAAGGTTGTTGTTTGTATTGATGCAGGTGACACAAGTCAAGATTCTCACAAATCTCATCCCGCCCCGATTAACCTCATAAACAAGGTTCGGGATGAAGATTCAAAGGCAAATATTCGGAAAGTGAGACTACAAGACATCGGGGAAAAGCTCATGAGATGGTTCCACCACAACAACATTCGCTCACTATACATGCCAATCTTTAAACATCTGTTTATTTGGCATGTAAACTACCGAGCATACTTCGGAAATTCGGTAGGAAAATATTCTTTGAGACCACCATGAATGAACATTAGGTATGAGTCTTGTACATTTTGTATATTATATATTTTGTTTTATTTTGTTTTATTTTTAGATTGTATTTTAAGTCTCTTTTGATTTCTGGGAATGCTTGGAGTTTACCTTGCAATCAGATAATTTCGCCTGTACTCAATCCCCATTCAGGCAGGGTAAATATGTACACCATCGGTGTATAAGGCATCCCAGAATTTTATATTTTTATTTTTCTTTTGAGTCTTAGTTTCAGGTTTGTTTATCGGCCGCGAAAGAAATGCTATACGGCTCGATTGGGAGGAACTGCAGGGACTCATACACGTGTTTGATATATATATATATATATATATAAAGAAATAGCAGGCCCCAGATCAAGGTGGAAGCAGTAGCGAGGCATTTGGATTCGGGGAGTGGAATGATTTGATGACCTCTGTGTTTGGACCGCCTCAGCCTCGCTATTATTGACCAGGTTGTTTTCTTTTGTATATAGTTGTATGTTTGTTTTCTTTTCCTTATGTTTTTGGGATCGGGTGGTTGGGTGGTGTTATGATTGATGATGATTGGTTCGGGTTGTGGTAGTAGGAGGTGTGTTGTTTATAAATTAAAAATCTAAAAAAATTATAAAATGAAAAAATCCAAAAAGAAGTTTGTGGTTTGAGTATTGGAGCGTTTCCTTCCAAAAACCGCACATTGGGGACAATGTACCCCAAGTGTGGGGATGGGGGAAAATTTTGAAGAAATTGAAAAAAAAAATCAAACGTAGCGTTGTGAGAATTGGAACACCTTGAACTAACCTCGAGGGGCACACCGACAACCCTTAACCCATTTTTATTGTTGGTGAGATTTGAGCCACAGTTATAGAACAATATATATAGATATATCTTTCTTTGTGAGAGTGGCAATGGGTGGGGGTGCACTAGAACTTGTGCTTGAATACAACTTGAATCCTTAATTGGGCATGGATGTAGAGATGATAAGGGCATTAGGTAGCCTCATCATGTGAGTGCGAGTGTGGGTTTTTGGGGGGTTGGACCTCATACATTACATATATGAGCAAGGTAGCGAGAGGGGCGGGGGTTTGGACATTTAGTTACCCATTTTTGAGCCTTAAAGCCTATTGTTTGATGACCCTTAAACTACCTCCTAAATTTTACCCAACTTGACCCGGTCTTTTTGTGTTTAGTTTATTCTTGTATTAATAGTATTATTGAAGCGTTAAGTTTAGTATCTTTTAGTATGTTTATGTAATTTGTTTGGCAAGAAAAAGAAAAAAAATGAAAAACAAAAAAAAAAAGAGAAAAGAAAAAGAAAAGAAAAAGCGAGTAAAGTTATGTTATGTGTTTGTATATAGTAGTGTTTCTTTGTTCGTGTGTGTTTTGTAATAAAAAGACCGGGTAAAGTTTGCGCTACTTATATATATCCTATTCCCTACCTTCACACTTAGCCAAGTTACAACCATTAAGTCCCTTTGATTTATACTCATGTTCATGTTAGGAGGATGATTGATTTAGGTACAAGCTTATGGTTGTGCAACTACCCGTTTGCCTTTTGTGTCTAGCTTATCTTTGCTAGAGCTTACTTGATACCGAAAGGAGAGATATTGTGAGGGGTGTGTTGATTGGGGTGTTGAGGATGGTTTAGTACGAGGATTGCACATTAAACTTGACTTTGAAATGATCGCTTATTTGTGAAAAGGATTTGTAGTAGATTGCTTGAGACAAGCAATGGGTAAGTGTGGGGATGTGACGGGTGGTTCAAGGAACAACCCTTTATATCATTAAAACGCTTATTTTATCCATGCTTGATCATGTTATTGCTTGGAATTGGGTAACTACGAGTGCTTTGGTTGCAGGTGTAATAAGGAGCTAAAAATGACGAAATACGGGCTTTGGGAATGGACCGGAACGCATCGGAACGAGGTGGAATGCAAGAAAGAAAAATGAAGATTTTGAAAGGTTCCACCGTACCCTTACGGTAGCCACCGTAAGGGTACGGTGGCCTCTGCACCAAAAGTGTAACTCCCTTATTTAAAGACTACTTGATGGTGTCTTTTCATCATCTCTTCCGTGGTGAACGTTTCTAAGCAACTTTTGGGTGATTTTGGCTAAAACTAATCATTGGAGAACATCTCTAATCATGGGGTTTATGTTTGTAATTCTTATGAACAATTATTTGAAGATTATGATGATTCACCAAACCATGCTTGGCTAAACATTTGGTGATCATTCGTGGTGAAGGTTTTTCTAAAACTCTTGTGTGTGTTTTTCTTACATTTCTAGAATAATAATTTGGTACTTTGCTTGATTATTATGGTGTATGAACAATTGCTTGTAGTGTGTTGATTAATTTACTAATTCTTAGTCTTTATCGTACGTTCTTGGTGTTGCTAACAATCGAGATATCACGGGAAGGATTGGGGGTTGGTTATTGATTAATTGGTCATCGGGAAACAACATCGCGTTAATTTAATCCGAGTACTTTGTTCCCTTTTATCACAACAATTGTTTGTACATGAGTTATGTCTATGTAACTCTTTCTAGTTGAAATTCACACATGTGTTTAGAGAAACCGGATCCTTGAATGGTCATTATCTCATAATTTGAAGAAACCCTTTTAAGTTTGAATCGATAATTAGTCGTTATTTTAGTTCAACTCAAAACAACCAAAAATCTTAATCATTTACTTTTTGTGAAGTAGTTTAATTTTAGTTAATTAACAAAGCTAGAAATTGCACATTTTCCACAAACTCCTTGTGTTCGATACCTTCTTGCCACTATTCAATAGTTGTAATTGGGAAATTTTACGTGTACCACGACAAGCACGTCAATCCACTACCATGTAAATGCTCCTATATTTAAGTAAGTAAAAATAGTTTAAGTAAAAAGAAATGTATGTATAATTTAGGTAAAATAATTATGTGTTTGTTGATGATGTTCGTTGAATTCATTCATTTTTGGGTTCATGGCCCCCCATTTTGAAGTTAATTGGTCGATCGATGGTCCGATCGCTTCCTCCCAATAACTCGTAATGTTTAAGAACCACCTTCCAAAAACTCCCCTTGGTTCGTTGATTATTTTTTCCCTGCAACCAATAATATCAAGCTTTTGCCAAAGCAACCTCTTGCTCAGTTGACCATTTTGTAGCCTTTGATCGCCTGGCGAATTTTTTCCTTTGTTTTTTTTACTTGCATCTTCTTCATCTTCATCTTCTATAACATGCATATCTTCAACATCATCGCCCAAATTATATCCATCATCATGTGTCTCGTGTTGTGTCTCTATCACGAGTTCATCATCTCCACATGGAAAGTTTCGCTCATGCCCCTCACGTACTTGACGAACATTTGGACTCCTCATTGCAAACGCGTCGAACTCTTCCAGATTGTATGGTACTTGAGGTGGTGTAAAATATTGTGCTTGTGATTGTGAAAAATATTATGGTTGTTGATAATGAAATTGTGGATGTGAAAAATATTGCGGTTGTGAGAGTGGTTGTGTTTGTGGTGGAAAATTGTTCACCGGCTTGTACCCTTCTTCCGCACTCAAACCCGCCCTGCTAACCCTTGAACCCCATCCTCTACTACTTGAACTCGCTCCTCTTGGTTTAGAGAAATTTTTATTTGCGACACCATTTAATTTTCTTGGATCCAATGTGGCTAAAAGTATTTGATTTGTGGATGAATATATTTGGTTGAAAGTGTTTGATCTGGGATGATTAAAGTGTTTGTATTTGAAAATTTTGAATTAAGATGTATATATATATTAATAGAAAAAAAAATTAATTTTCTTGGATCCTATGGCTCCTAATAAAAGGGATTGGAATGTTAAACAAGGAGGTTTTTGCCCTGGCTCGAGTAGTGGTTTGAGAACATGCCTCTTTAAACATTTCCATGAGTGTAAAGATGGTAAGCCGGGGTCTTCAGGGTTTCAACGCCTACTAGAGCACATGCAGGGTTTCCATTTCAAGACAGAAAAAAGGAGGGCGTCTATGCAAGATACAATCTCCCAAGATTTGGAACTTTTTATGGATGTTGGGGGCGCCCTTAGGGATGGGGCTAAATGGCTATGTGGGAGGTGCATGGTGATGCATGCTCTCAGCAAAAGGTGCAATCACAGTGCTGATGACGTCTTCTCCTTCTCTGTAGTTACGGGAGATGTGGAAGATTTCATTGTTGGGATCCAGAAACCTCGTCACGTGACTGTGGACATGGAACCGGGTCCTTCAGGAGGTGTGGTTGGAGATATATCCCTCTTAGAAAAGGTTTTCTCACTGCCCATTCAAACCGTCAAGAGTATCCCCCCCAAGTTGTCGATTGGCATTTGTCCAGGCCTTGACAGGTGCCTTACGCAAAGTGGTGGCTTCACCAGGAACTGGGTCAAACTGCTTTTATTGCCGCGGTGTACCCTACGAGTGGTCAAACCGTCCACTAGGCAGGAGCGAAGGTCTGGGAATAGGAAATCATTGTAGTGTAGCAGCATCCTGCAATCGCTTTCTTTGTGGAAAGACGGTTCTGGGTTTGCAGATTTGGTTCCTTCCCTCTTCGATTGTGTGGGGGGTGTTTCTTTTATCAAGCAGGAAGCAGGGGGGAGTGAGGCTATTGAAAAGAGCCCCAATGTCAAACAGTGCCTCCGGAAAGTAAGGGATGGTCATTTCACAGCTGCTGTCAAGGTGTTGTGTTCTAGTGGGGTTGCTCCTTTTGGGGATTCTACCATGAAAGCCCTCATTGATAAACATCCGGTGTTGCCTCCTCCATCCTTGCCCTCTAACTCCGACATCATGCCTGCGCTTGTTGTGGATGAGGACTGTGTGCTTCGATGTCTCCGATCTTTCCCTAAAGGGACTTCCTGCGGGAGGGGCGGTTTGAGGTCCCAACCATCTATTGGACGCCCTTAGCGGAGAGGGGTCCGTGGCTTCCACAAGTTTGCTCTCAGCCATTACTGAAGTCGTCAACTTATGGCTAGGGGGTTGTGTCCCAGGGTACTTGCTGAATTTATTGCTTCGGCCCCCCTTACCCCTCTTCTGAAACCTAATAATGGGATCCATCCCATTGTAATAGGGGCTATTTGGCGCAGACTGGTATCTAAAGTGGCTATGAGGAAGGTTGGTAAGGAAAAGGCTAAGTATCTGGGGGACTTCCAATTTGAGGTGGGGACTCCTAATGGGACAGAGGCGGTGCTCCACAGTGCTAATAGGTTCCTTAACTCCTTCCATGAAGACGGTTTGCTGGCTATGCTCAATGTGGATTTTTCAAACGCATTCAACATGATCGACTCCATTGCCCTTCTTCGAGAAGTTCTTCAGCATTGCCCATCTATCTATTTGTGGGTCCAGTTCTTATATGCCCAGCTAGCTAGGTTGTATGTTGGTAATGATTGTATAGGGGCCACTACCGGAGTTCAGCAGGGGGACCCTTTAGGTCCCCTCCTTTTCGCCTTGGCATTACACCCTATGGTTCTCCGGGTGCAAGAAAAATGTAACCTCCCATTTCATGCGTGGTACCTTGATGATGGGACGATTATTGGTGATGCCACCGACGTTGCGAATGCCTTAGACATCATCCGGAAGGAAGGGTCATCCATGGGGCTTCAACTGAATATTAAGAAAACTGAGGTTTTTTGGTTGTCTTGTAATGGGGTGAAACTTAGGGACGGGATTTTCCCTAATGGGATTGGCAGGCCAGAAAAAGGGGTGAAGCTCCTTGGAGGGGCTGTTAGTCGGGACTCTTACTTTATACGGGAATTGGCAGTACGGCGAGCCTCACGCGCGGTTGATCTTATGAAACTTTTGCCCTACCTTAGGGATCCCCAAAGTGAACTCCTCTTGCTCAGATCTTGTATGGGGGTCGCTAAGTTGCTTTTTGGTTTGCGGACCTGCCAACCCGGCATGATGGATGAAGCGGTATCATGTTTCGACAAGGGTCTGCGGGAAGCCATCGAAGACATAGTGGTATGTGGGGGCCCGTTCTTTGGTGACCTACAGTGGCGACTAACGTCCTTGCCGATGCGTTTGGGAGGATTAGGGCTCCTCTCAGCAAAGGATGTTGGGGTGTATGCTTTTGTGGCATCGCAAGCCCAGTCTTGGAATCTCCAAGACCACATCTTAAGGAATAGCGGGGTTGTCAACATGGACTTGGACTATGTGCAGGCCCTTGAAAGGATAAATGACTTTCTCCCAGGTTTTGGTATTGGCGGTTGTTCTAACAAGGACACCCCCCCCCCCAAAGCCTCAGAAAACTTTGGCGAATGCCCTTTTTGGCAAAATCGCACAGAGCCTGGGTGAAACTTTTGATTTGTCCCCCCGCCAAAAGGCAGTTATTAAATGCTTGCAAAGCCCCCATGCCCAAGATTTCCTGAATGTTATCCCAATCGAAGGTTTGGGCCAAACCATGTCCGGGGTGGAATACAGGGCAATTCTTAAATATCGTTTGGTGATCCCCATGTACCATGAAGATGAAGTGTGTCCAATTTGCCGTAAGGCATGCTTGGACAAATACCGGGAACACGCGGTTCACTGTAAGGAGTTGCCTGGTTTCAAATATAGGCATGACTGGGTCCGGGACGTTCTTTGGGACATTTTAAGAAGGGCTGGGATCTCAGCCAAGAAGGAGGCTCCTGTGAATTTCCTCTCGGACCCCGCAGAAGGGAGATCCACCCTACGTCTAGCAGACCTGCTTGTCTTTGGGTGGGCTGGGGGAAAACACACTTGTGTTGACCTAACAGGTGTGTCTCCCCTAGTTGGTTTGAGGGATAGTGGGTTTGTAGCAGGGCAAGCAGTGCAGAAAGCAGAGGCGAAGAAAGTTGAGAAGCATGCTAAAGCCTGTGAGGAGAATCAACACGTTTGCGTACCCCTGGCATTTGATACCTTTGGCTCCCTGGCACCGGAAGCCATTCGTTTCTTGGCCAGAGTCCAATGGGTTATTCATAGCAGTGCCTCGACTCCGGGGGGGGGGGGGGGGGGGCATGGGTTTGTTTTTAGTAGGTTAGGGTTTGCGGTCTAGAAAGGGGTTGCGGCGCAGCTTGTTGCCCGCCTATCCGCTATCTTGATGTAATTTTTCGTGTTTATGTATTAATAAAAGTTAAATTTCTAGCTGGAAAAAAAAATTATTTACAAACTAGTAATATTACCGTTGCATTCACCACAAACTATGTGTTTGCAATTACCCGTGTTTCCTACCTGCACTCATTACCCCTCCACCGAAAGCGGTATTGTCTTGGGGTACTGCGGTATCCGTTACAAAATCGGATGCCCCTCACAAAAAGATGTGTATTAATGCAATGATATGATCATTGGACATTTGAGATACACCTTAGTTGTATTAGGGTTCTTGGTTTCATACACCCTGTGACATCACATTCTGGGGGTGTGACATCATATTTTGGGGTATGTAGTAGCCTCCTATTGGTGTATTATGTGGGTCAGGGTGTATGAATCCTAAATAGAGGGTTTATGATTCCTAAATACCTTTGTATTATTGTAAATTTTAGATTATAGTTTTTAACATTATATTATACAACTTCCAAAACCCTTTTCGCCACCATCGCGTATATCTTCTTTGTAACTAAAATAAATATTTTAACATATGTGCGGGAAATTATGAAATAAATGAATGCTTAGATAATCTGAGAGTCGTGTGAGCTTGATGAATAGTATAACATTAATTCATACAAATCTCAGAACAAGTTCAACAAATTGTTGTTTTGGTAAAGGCCATACTGCTATTCTAAACGATCAAAATACAACAAAATCTACGTTCTAAAAGCTCAAAAAACACACACATACGTACATTAGTGTCTACAAGAATCACTATAAAATGGAACCTCTTTTGTATAACCTGGAAATAATAATATTATTATTATTTCCTGTTGATATTTTGTCCCGAAAAGAAAAAAAAAAATCAATGACTTGCCCATTCTCTTTTGAGAACGGTTTTGATATGTCATTGATGTTCTTCGATTCTCAAAGAGACGAGTTCACTTTCGTGTTGCGGCTGTTGACTTTTTGACTTTAACTTCTTCGGGAACCATCTTCTAATGCTTTCAGGTAACCTGGAATAATAGTGCACACGAAAAGGTTAAACCAACACATGTACTTTAGTCTAACATAGAAGTGGAGTCGACAGGTTGGGGCGTTGGGCCACAGGTCAAAAACAAATAAATTTATGTATGAGTCAGATTGATCGGAAATGCATTTTTGTCCACAAATGTATACTTTCTATAAATAATAAGTTGTTAAATATGTATGCTAAGGAACTTACAGATCTAGTCTTTCAAAGAGTGCCCGCCGTACTGAAGAATTGAGACCGTATGCTATTGAGTTGAACAGACCCTGCATTATGTTTTGATGTACGAGTATCAGAAGTTTGACTTTTGGGATACCCCCATAAAGATTACATATTAATTTTGGATAACAATCCTAGTTAAACTGACATTGTAGCACAAAAATTGATGGTTTTGATTTGGGTCACACTCTTAGTCTAAGGTAAACAATTTAGTCTAACAGTGTTAAGTCAAACATGCTGAATGTTTCTCAACCAAGCGGTTGAGGGTTCACGTCTCCTCTTAAGACAAATGTGTAGCATAAACAAAAATTATCCAAACGAATTGTGCTAGTTTACAATAGAGATGGCAAAACAGGTGTGTCGAGTAAACCCAAGTTATGGGCCAAATGGGTATTTTTTGTTCATGTACACATTTCTAGTACACATTTTACTATTTTAGGTCAAAAAAATGATTGCAAAGAGAAAATAAAATTTCAAGTATAATATAATTTCTGGAAAAATGATTTAGTATGTTGTAAGCATGCAATAACTTTGGGTTTTTGACCCGTTTCCTTAATACTGAAGTTTATTGATATTACACCTTTTACGTGAAACATAACCTATTCGTAAGTAAATGGGTTGAACTTTGCTAGTTTGCCACCTCTAATTTATAAATACCAAAGTAGAGGAATGGAGATCTGATGATTTACCATTAGTGCTGCCATTCCAACATCAAGAACAGAAAGCCAGAAGATCTTATGACCTGGTTCAATGAAGTCATGAATACGGTTGACTGTCCCGAAACTCCAAGATCCTATAAGAATAAGCGGATAGTAACCCCACCGGTTCAAAGCCTATATAAAGAAAGAAAACAATGAGCCAAAGAAGCCAAAGGGAACTTTAGAATGAAAAGGAGCCCAACTAAAATAAGATCTGTCTGGGACCATGCTTATGTTTGTAATATATTTTTTTGGAGAGTATAGCTTGTATTGACATGGTATAAATATAATTCCCACATTTTCCAATCCATATTCTACATATATGTTAGTTGGAGGGGGTAATTTGGGTGGGTTAGGTCATTGGTCAAAATAGACTCACGTTAATAGTACTTTTTCTACAGTTCAAAACAGATTAGGTTGACCCGGAACACATAGTTACCCAAATTTGTTAGGTTTTTGTTAACAAATGCATAAGTCATATTATTTCCTTACCAATCTATAAAGCGATTTTGGAAGTTTTATTCATTACAAATACACTTGTCATGATTTTCACCCTGTTTAACCAATTTCCTCGTTGGCTATTTATTTTTATTCCGTCCATAAGATAACATAACCTGAATCAACCCACTAATCACCTCTCATGAAAGTGATAAAGCAAAACAGCAATACCTTCATGTCTGCTCGTGTATCTATCTGGGATCCACGATCTGACATGCCCACTGCCATCTGAAATTAACAGAAAGTGGCTTAAACCATGTCTGAACTGTCTTATTGTCTTTGACATAATTACATAAACAAAAAAGTCACATTCAAAAGAAACATGGGTAGAGTACTGCGAACTTACACGAGTTACATTGTTTAGCATGCGTATAACTTGAAAGTAGGTGATCCCATTGAATAGAATTGCACCCCACAGAGGTGCATAAAAGGTAAAGAAGTGGACAGCCTGTAAAAAAAATACAGAAATCTAATTAGCATGCCTGATCATTTACTGTGCATTCCAACAACAGATTTCTACTCTATAGTCTACATATTTAGATAATTGTGCAAAAGGGTATCTAAAACCTCTGTTTGTTTGGCTCAAAGCTCAATCATGAAAATTGATCACCAAGGTGGATGTGTGAGTACACAAGGCTAGACCGAATAAGAAATGAGTTTGTTAGGGAAAGGTTAGGGTTGGCTAAGATTTCAGAGAAGATAAAGGAGGGGAGGTTGAGATGGTTTGGGCATGTGAGGAGGAGGCAGACGTCAGCGACAGTTAGAGCAGTGGAAGCACTGAATATTGAGGGTAGGAGGAGTAGAGGTAGACCCAAGTTGATCTCGGATAAGCGTATTGAACAGGATTTGATAGAGTCGCACCTCTCTGAGGACATGGTCCAAGATAGGAGTTCGTGGAGACGTAGAATTAAGGCTAGTGATTCTTAGGGACTGTCCTTTTTTTTTCGTTGGGCTAGTTTCTGTTGGTAACCATGCTTGCATATAGGTTGTGTATTCATGTTTCATGCTATATATGTTCCATTGTCTGCCATGTTGTTTTTTTTTCACACTTTCTTGATTGTTGGTACCTGGTAGTGTTTACTTTATATATATCCAGTTTCTCCTGTTTAGAGCCGGGGGTCTCCTTGGAAGCAGTCTCTCTATCCCTAGGGATGGGGGTAAGGTTTGCCTACATCCCACCCCTCCCAGACCCTACCAATAGTTTTCTATTGGTGGGATTTACTTGGTATGGTTGTTGTTGTTGTTGTTGTTGTAATTTATATGAAAGCGTACCTAATTTATCCAAAAGATGTACAGTCTAGGTCATTTCGTATATTATTGGTGCAAGTGTAAAGTGTTCGATAGAAAGTCAAGATTTACATTGTCGCCCCTCAAGTTCAGACGATGACAAAGAAGCTTTTGACATAAATAACCACTTTTTATGGACTGGAATTATTGCAAGGTATGGGACTTGTCCCACATCGGTTGTATGGGCAACCAATGTGGGGTTTATAACCCAAGTGGGCTCTCTCTCCCATCAGACTAGTCTTTTGGGATGAGTTCTTGATACATACCCAGTACGGAATGGCCCAGAACCTGGCCCAATTCCAAGCCCAAAGCTCGACCCAGTTGCTAATTTAATTAACTCAGAAACATAGCGGGAAACTGGAAGAGTGAGGAGCAGTTCACAAGCTTGAATTTAGGAGCAGTTAGCAAATATTATTAGTATTAATAGTAGGTTAATGTTTATCTTTTTTTCAGTCTATGTTTTGTTTAAAAAATTGAGGTTATATACCTTGTATTGGAGATCAAGCCTATCTCGAATTTGGCTACTTATGTAATCATATTTCAGTATTCAAAGCTTTAGATTTCTGGGTTCTATCATTCGGTTCCATTGCCGGGAAACAAGGAGAAGATGATCCGGGAAATGAATTCAGATCCGGTTGCGGTTGCAGATTCTATGGTTGTTCCCTTGGCAGAAATCATTGCTAGACTTGGCACCATAGTGTCACGAATGAGGGCTGATGTTGCAGAAATCAAGGCTATGATGTTTGGAACACCAACCAACAACCAACCACCACCACCACCGGCTGCACCTCTCACACTTGGTCCACCACCAACACCTGCTACATCCTTGATTTCAGCACCAAACACAACCCCAGTACCAGCCTCCAAACCAGTGCCAAAGGAAGGAAAAAGTGCAGCAGCATTAGTAACGTGCAAAACATTAGCAGAAGAACTCACAGAGATGAGATTCCCTACTCTTAGAATTCTTGCGTTCAAAGAGGGTAGTTCTCAAGCGAGGTATTTCGTATCTAGGCTAATTCCTGATCACAAGGAGCCCCCTTATGAGCAAGAAGCCAGATTTCCTCAGCTTCAAACTTTGAGCGCAGAACAAAGGGCGAAGTTGAATAGCAGTTTTATTCACTTTGATGAACCAAGCTTTTGTAAATGGATGCGTGATCGACACCAGCTTCCTCATGTTCAAGATCATAGATGGTTCCTTCATTCAGTTCGAGACCGTTACCGCGTCCATGAAACGGGTCAGCCTACAATTGAATGGATGATCGCTTGGTACAACAATCGAATTTTCAACTTGAGGACAAGTCGTTTGTCCGGGTCGGATGTAATGATACATACCCAGTACCGAATGGCCCAGAACCTGACCCAATTACAAGCCCAAAGCTCAACCCAGTTGCTAATTTAATTAACTCAGAAAAATAGCGGGAAACTGGAAGAGTGGGGAGCAGTTCACAAGCTTGAATTTAGGAGCAGTTAGCAAATTTTATTAGTATTAATAGTAGTAAATGTTTATCTTTTTTTCAGTCTTGTTTAAAAAATTGAGGTTATATGTGTGGCCCTCGGGGGGCAAAAGTAAAGTTGCACTAGTTTTAACGTTATTTTACTAATTTCGTGAAAATAACGTTAAAAATGACGGACGGTTAATCATGCATCATGTGGTGGCGTTGATAGCCAAAAGACAAAGGGGTACATGCACCGATCGGGTTTGTCCCGATTGCTAAGTGTTATGTGCCTTATGTCCAAGGCTTGATACCAAACCACATCGAGCCGAGGGTCTCACTGGAAGCAGCCTCTCTATTCTTAGGGGTAGAGGTAAGGCTGTCTACATCTTACCCTCCTCAGACCCTACCTTAGCTTTGCTATAGGTGGGATTAACTGAGTATGATGATGATATACCTTGTATTGGAGATCAAGCCTATCTCGAATTTGGCTACTTATGTAATCATATTTCAGTAATCAAAGCTTTAGATTTCTGGGTTCTATCAGTTCTCCTGTTTGGGTTGTAACAATGGTATCAGAGCCAAACTCGGAGTGGTGGCCTGGAGAGAGCCAGCCGTGACCAACGAGGACGTTGGCCCTTAAGGAGAGTCGATTGTTGTGGACTTCCCACATCGGTTGTATGGGCAACCAATGTGGGGTTTATAATTATAACCCAAGTGGGCTCTCTCTCCCATTAGACTAATCTTTTGGGATGAGTTCTCCTGTTTGGGTTGTAACATATTTCCATTGTCTTTGTGATAATTTAAGTGATTTTAAGCCAGAAGAATGCCCTCTACAACAAATCAAGATTCAGATCAATCTCATGTAGCATGCAAAAACCCAAAAATCCGTGGTCTTATCTTTTTAAAAATTATACTTCAATCGCTAGTGAAGCTGATCATTGGGTCAAATTTCTAAAGTTGTTACACTCATTAATTAGAACTGGTTTGTACTCTACTGAAAAGAGCTCAGGAAGTAATCCCAAGACAATGTGTCCATATGATGATAAAAACCCGATGCTATTATTCACCTTGCACTGTTTAATTTAAATTTTAAATATTATAATTGTGCATACAAGTTTGAAAATTAGGACATCAACCTAGTCATCACCTTCTAGGTTGATAAAAAGTGAAAGAGGCCCTGAGATATTCCATGATCTAAAAACATCTCAGTGGCCACAGTAAGAAGCAGACTTGGAATGACTGACTAAACAATTACTATATAATTATACTCATACTCGTAGAATATAAATTACAGAGTTCTAATTTCCAAAGAATCATAGCCAAACTTTTATGATGAATATGTATTTTCTACAATACGCCTTTACAATGCGAATATGCGATTATCAATGCTATATAAATAAAAATCCAGAGATTTTTTTTTTTTTTTTTTTTTTTAAATCAAGAAAGATTGATAAACTTTGCATACCTACATGTCTACCTACATATATGAGCTTTTTAAGTATCAAAGAGAAAAACATGTTCATGATCAAGTAGGTTGTCACTTGTCAGACAACTAAGTAGCTTGTGGGTTTCAAGGTCAAGAATTAAACACCCAACACCTAGTGATCTCTAAATTGTTATGTATAGACCTGAGTAACCAGCACACAGTGGGGATGTAGAATGTGAATATCCGATTGACTTATTTAAGAAAATTCTTGTATTAGAATTTTACGCCTTTAAGGTACAAAAAGGGGCAGTAGGTATTTTGCACGTAAGTGTTCTAGTTAGCTTTACAGATCTCTAAAACTACGGCTACCTTAAGTTGAAGTGTTTCCTCTCCTATTCGAACCTATGCCCGACTAGTCAGCTGCCAGTCAACCGCTCAGCTATAACTTTTTAACAAATATATATATATATATATATATATATATATATATATATATATATATATATATATATATATATATAAGGTAAAAGGTTCCAGGGTCTAGTCTAATTCCTCCTATAGCCCTCTTTTTTTACAAAGCTAGCTCTTCCTTTATGCAGATTACAGACCTAACACACACAACCAAAACTGGTTTTTCCTATAAGCAGATTACAGACCTAACACACAACCAAAAGCTAGTTCCTCCTATGTGCAGATTACAGACCTAACACACAACCAAAACGTTTTTGGAGAAACATGAAACACTAGTACAAGAGGGCTATGTAAAATAGTAAAAATCCGTTTTGAATATATTTTTATTAGAAATATTTAGATTTGGATGTGGAATCACATAGAAGAAATAAGAGAAGAGAGAGACCAGATTAGATATCAACAATGACCAAAACCAACCAGAGAATTCCTTCATCTGGAGGTGACTAAAATTATGCAACAATAGAAATCAATAACATTATAAATCCAAAATGAATAGCAGATAAACACATTTTCCAACCAAGAGACAAGTAAAACTGGAATAAATGACCATAAACAAAAAATCTTATAGTCAAACCAAGATCAATTCATACTTGCCTTTCCTGTTCGTCCAGTTTCTGTCCAGCACCATGCAGCAACATGACCTATGTGGCCTACATGTCCATGTTCGTTACCAATAGATCTTAAAACTGTCATAACAACCGACGTTCCTGAGAGTAAAAAAAAAAAAAAAAAAAAAAAATCAATGTCTGCTTTCATAACTGAGGAAAATGAAATGACTTAAAAGCAAATGAAGTAAGCAGACTGTTTACAAATACAAATTTAGAATGCATCCAATCTGAAAGTCAGTACATACCCCAAACATACAAGTGAAACATGGGCTCAAAATCCTCAACATCAGTTTTATGTTTGACAACTGTACGATGAAGAGTAAAAGCAATAGTAGTAGTCCAAAGGAAAGATGCCACACAGAAGAAATGAGTGCTATAACCCTGAGCATAACAGAAGAATCCTTTAGATGGATCACTGCATATACAAAAAACTATTTTAGCAGATATAAACCTGGGATTAACAAAAAAAGAAATATGTAAATGAATGACTACATATAAAAAAAATAAAATAAAAGTTAGAATATACAGAACTCTATCAGAAGAAACAAACTATTTCACTTCATTTTAACAACCATACCCAACAATGCTGAAAAAGCTGCAAAGCATATCCTGCACAAAGAACAGAACAATAAGAAAAACACAAGTTATTGCCCATTTGTTGATCTTTCAACCATGGTTTAAAAAGGCTGTCTAAGGCTCGCCTCGAGGCTTACGCCTCGGCTGAGGCTATGAAAAAACGCCTCAGAGGCTTAGCCTCATGGGGGTCAACTGAAACCTAAGCCTCAGCCTATCTGAGGCTTTCCGAGGCTTTCCAAGGCGGTGAGGCTGTGAGAGAGGCCTCAACACCTAAGTCAAAATTGGGTCTAAGTGGTGAAAATTGGTTCAAGTCGGGTCACAAATTGTACTTGGAACGAGTTCCCACCTCAAAATCCAACCAAAACACACCTGCCCCTCTACTTTGATTCGAATTAGAATTTGATTCGAATTAGACTCAATTGATGACATCTATAGGGTGGCAGGCGAGGCTATGTCACCACAAAATGATGAATTGTTAAATTCAATTGGTTGGATTAGAACAGAGGGATAGGAGAGAAAAATCGTATATAAAAGGAGGTGGCATTATGGTTTTTATTAACTTTTAGTATTTTTACATTTAACCCCCTCAATGTTCACTAGTTTACATTTGGTCTCCAAACTTAAGTTAAAGATTAAAATGCTATTAAAACTATTTTATGATGTTTGTTTCATTACTAAATTAGATTTTATAATATTCATGATGTTTTGTTTTATATTATAGTGTATTTTTATGATATACATATATATTTTTTGTTATTGTTAATAATGTTTTGAGGCTTACGCCTAGGTCCGCCTCGAGGCTTACGCCTCGTGAGGCTAACGGACAAAGCCTCGAGGCCCGTTTCAGCCTTTTTAAACCTTGCTTTCAACACTATATTAAGACTTTTACAACCATAAAAAATGTTATGTTCTACACAGGAGAACTCCAGGGAGTGTAACCAACTGAAGAAAGCATAACACAAGTTCAACATGTAAAAACGTATACACTTGCTATCGCCTGTGATCCTACACTATAAGTGGCGATTAATCTTATCCCCTATTGTCCCCCCCCCCCCCCCCTCATAGCTCACTTAATTAACATTGGCAGTAGAACAGAACACCAAAACTTTTCTTTCATCATTATCATCAACAAAGAACACAAAAAACAGTTTAGAAGCAGGCTTGTGTTTGCGCACTTTAGTTGCATTTGCTGAACAATGGAGCAAACGATTCCAAGCACAGTATAACAGTCCTCTCCATAGGCTACATATATAATGCTAATTTTATGCCTTATTTGTATAAATTCAAAAGTTTAGGGGCCAAATATAAACTAGAGAATATGGAAGGGGGGTTAAATATTAAAATGCCTAAACTTAAGTAACCCAAATCGCCTCCATCGTTCACCATATCCCACTTTTTCCTCCCCGTTCCTTCTTTCATCGTAAGGAACCATCACACGCAACTAGGGTTCATGGAGTTTCATCGATTTTGCTTCTAAAACATGGATTATCATTCAATTTTGAGTTAAGAACTTGTTTTATTTGATCGATTTGCTCTATTTTGACCCGTTCGAATTCATTTTTAACCTAATTTTGAGTTTTTTAGGTCTGACTAGGACTAATTTGGTCTGATTAATCGGTGATTAATCGGGCACTGATTAATTGAGTGATTAGCCCAAAATAAATCAGTAAAGTGAGGACTAGCGATTAATCAACGATTAGTCGGTAATTAATCGGGATTTTTACAACCTTGAACACAAGTTCAACATGTAAAAAAAGTATACACTTGCTATCACCCGTGATCCTACACTATAAGTGGCGATTAACCTTATGCTATTGTTTCACCCTCATAGCTCACATAATTAACATTGGCAGTAGAACAGAACACTAAAACTTTTCTTTCATCATTATCATCAACAAAGAACACAAAAAACAGTTTAGAAGCAGGCTTGTGTTTGCGCACATTAGTTGCATTTGCCGAACAATGGAGCAAACGATTCCAAGCACAGTATAACAGTCCTCTCCATAGGCTACGTGACATTTTGTCAACCGTAAACATCAAATCTTCTTAGAACCCTATATTCATATTCTGTCAAAATTCAACCAACTTAACCTTCAACTAACCAGAGACACCGTAACATTGCAAACGTCGAAATCCTTACAAACATCAAAACCTAATGTATCAACATTACCGAAATGCAATCTACTAGATCAAACCTTGATTCATTAGGATTCAAGAGTTAAACAATCAACCAATTCCTAACTGTCAAAACTAACCAATACTAATCTAGAATTCACTTGCTTACCAACTACTAGATCACAGTAAGAGTTCATTTCTCCAAACAAAATTACAAACAGTAACCGTAACTAAACTAATAATTTGAAAGCGATCGGATAATAATAATAATAATAATAATAATAATAATAATAATAAGAGAGAGAGGAAATACGGAAAGAGCGAGAAAGAAGACGAGTTTGAAGGAGAACTTGCGGAGCTCTTTAAAGCAGAGGTAGCAAAGCACAATGAATCCAGAACCTAACAGTGACAGTGTGGATGCTCCGCTGTTAACCGCCGTTAGAACATACCGTTCTTCTGCCGTTAAGTTTCCTAACACCGACTGAATCGTCGCCATATTGTACTACTACTGTGTACTGTTATAATAGATGAATTGATCAGTTAGTTTCTTTTGGGAAGAATTTATTTCAACATTTTATTATTTGTGAAGAATTGAAGAAATTCTTGAGGGGTAAGGAAAGGAAGACGATGATATTACTTTTTGCTTATAAATAATAGGTTAAAAGTTTATAAGTGTATGAGTGAGTTATATGAATACAACGTCGCTTTGGCCGAGTGGTTAAGGCGTGTGCCTGCTAAGTACATGGGGTTTCCCCGCGAGAGTTCGAATCTCTCAGGCGACGTTTCAATACTCTTTTTTAAATACTAATGAATCTTAATTTGTAGTCTTTTGCTTTTTGTAATTTTTATTATATATCATGCATTATGTTGTACATGGTTAATATCATACTAGTTTATCCTCCCACACGATTGATAAATCTAATATGAAGTTATAACACGTGTGTAATATAAAAGGAATATGTCGTTTATTTAGAAAAACAATTGTAAAAAATCAACACTTGATAACTCATAAAACCTACTTCTAAAGATGCGATGTGAACCTGAAAAAAAAACGAATTGTTATCAAATGATATGTCATGATGATGATAATGATAATAGACGATTCTGATGTGTAAAGTGAGCATATGTGAAAAATGAGATACCTTGTTTTTTCTAGTGTGAATCTAGTTGTATTTAGTTGTTTTGATCTAGTTGTGATTGTTGTATTGATTATTGTTTGATTGATTAGTATGGGTGATAATGTTGACCCTGCTGCTGCTGGTGGAGGACCTCTTGTTATTAATGAGACATTAGCCAGTAAATTAGATGATAGTGATCCACTTTATTTGCATCCTTCTGATTCAAGTAATTTGACTATTATTACTATTAAACTGAAAGGTTCTGAAAATTATACTTTATGGTCAAATGCTTTAACACTTGCTTTACAAGTCAAAAATAAATGGGGTTTTATTGATAAGTCTTGTGTAAAATCTCAAAGTGATGATGTTCTTGTTAGACAGTAGGATAGATGTAACTCAATTGTGTTAACATGGATTCATAATTCTATAAGTGAAGAACTATATATGGGTCATGTGTTCTCTAGGCTTGCTAGTGATGTTTGGTCTAAATTAAAAGAAACATATGATAAGGTGGATGGTTCTGTTGTATTTCATTTGTATCAGAAAATTAATTTGTTTAGTCAAGGTGGTATGTCTGTTTCTAAGTATTGTCACAAGTTGAATGTTATGTGGAAACAGTTAGATCATATTTTACAATTACTTGCCTGCACATGTAAAGCATCTAGAGAGTTTAATAATTTCAATAATATGATTAAACTGATGCAGCTTATTATGGGTTTGGATAGTGTTTATCAAAGTGTTAGAACCAATTTGTTAATAAAAGAGGTTTTACCATCTGTAAAAGAAGCCTTTGCTGTTGTGTCCAGGGAGGAGTCCTATAGGAACTCTAACTCTAGTGGTTTAACAAAAAAAGGACAAACAACTGTTGGTTTTTTTCTCAAAAATTAATCAATCTGGTGAAAACAAAACGTCTAACACTAACAACCAAACTTTGAAATGTTCACATTGTAACAAAAATGGTCACTCAATTGATAAATGTTTTGAGTTAATAGGATATCCTCCTTGGGCCAAAGCTATGGGCATGAAGGGTAGAAGAGTTGTTGCTAGTAATTCTACGAGTTTTGATAAAACTGATGCTAAAATTCCATCTTTGTCTAGTGAACAATGTCAAGATTGTTAAGTCTGATATCTGATAATGTTAATCCACCTCAGAGTAATACTGTTTCAGGTAACTTGTTTTCTGGAAATGTGTTTTCTCCCTTATGTGCTAATGTGCATATTAAACCTGTATTTTGTTTTAATGTGAATGGGAAGAAAATTAAGCTGGGTTGGATAATAGACTCAGGTGCTAATCAGCACATGGTTTCTAGTGAAGTTGATTTAATTGATTATGTTGATGTTTCTGATCTTAATATTCAGGTGAAACATCCTAATGGAACAAATGCATTAGTTACTAAGATAGGAACATTAGATCTTGGAAACAATGTAATATTACATGATGTATTTGTTGTTCCTGAATATTCTGTGAATCTCATTTCTGTGCATAAGTTAGTCAAGGATAATCATTTGTTTGTTGGATTTGATGAACAAAAGTGTTATATCCAGGACTTGTCAACAAGGAAAACCCTGGTGACTGGTAGTCAGCTTGAGGGATTGTATTTTTGTGGTGGTTCCTTTGTTAGCAATAAGGTAGGGTCTAGTCCTAAAGATTATGATTTGTGGGATGCTAGACTAGGACATCCTTATGATATTGTTGTTAATAAACTTGAGTCTATTATAGGAGTTAGGTTTGTAACGAATCCTGATGTACCTTATGATGTGTGTCACAAGGCTAAATAACACAGGTAACCTTTTTCTTTGAGTGATCACAAGTCCACTACTATAGGTGAGCTTGTTCACCTAGATGTTTGGAGCCCTTATAGGGTTCCAAGTAGGGAAGGATTCAAATACTTCCTTACTATTATGGATGATTATTCAAGAGTTGCCTAGGTTTGTTTGATGAAAAACAAAAGTGAGGTTTTTGAAAATGTTCAAGAGTTTGTTAATATAATTAAAACTCAGTTTGACAAAAATGTAAAATGTCTTAGGAGTGATAATGGTTTAGAATTTGTTAATAATCAAATGTCTAACTATTGTAAAAGTCTTGGAATACTTCATCAAACATCTTGTGCTTATACTCCTCAGCAAAATGGAATTGCTGAGAGAAAGCATAGACATCTTTTGAATGTAACTAGATCTTTAATGTTTCAAAGCAATCTTCCTGTTAGGTTTTGGCCTGAGTGTGTATTGACTGCATCTTACTTGATAAATAGGACACCCTCTTCTGTGCTAGATGGTAGGACCCCTTATGAACTCATTTATGGTTTTGAACCCTTCCTAGGTCATCTAAGGATGTTTGGATGTTTATGTTTTACTACTATTTTGAATGAGTCTAACAAATTGAACGAAAAGGCTGAGAAATGTGTTTTTTTTAGGATGTTCAAATGAGAAAAGGGTTATAAGGTTTATAGCTTAGAATTTAAAACCATTTCTTTTTCTAGAGATGTGAAATTTTATGAATCAATTTTTCCATTTAAGGATAAAACTGTTTTTGAAAACTTTAATGAGAGCAGTTTAACTACCTTAGACTCATCAAACTTTTATAACTTTTTTGACACTGAAACATCCAATCATCTTGAACTACCCGATGATGAAAGAAGGGGTTTCGGTAAGTGTGAGTTAGAGACACATGTAGGGGTGAGCATACAAGACCCGGACCGAAAAAAACCCGAGAACCGTACCGATTATGGACCGTACCCGACCCGAAAAACCACATATAGGTAAAACCTCGGTTCTGGGATTTGTGTGTGTTCGGTCTCGGGTCGGTTCCGGGTAGGGGTGTTCAAATTTGGATAATCCGAATTTTGGATATCCGAATTTCGGATAGTCAATATTGGGATCCGAATCCGGATCCGAAATTCGGATAATCTGAATTTCGGATTCGGATCATCCAACGGATAATCCAAAACTTAAAAAAATAAATAAAAAAAAAACATTTTCCTTTATGTCTAAAATGTGAACCTGTTAAAAAAAACAAAAATCGAAGTTATATATTCCAAACTTGAACAAAAAAAATGTAAAAGAAACCTGCCGTTTGGTGGACGGGGGCTGTTATAGAGAAGAGAAGAGGGAGCGGCTGCTATGGATTGGAGTAGTATGGACTTAGGGTTAGGAGGATTAGGGATTTAGGATTGTGTATTGTGTTATGTAGTGTATATAATATTATATATTTATATATATATATATATATATATATATATATATATATATATATATATATTAATATTCCGATTTGGATAATCCGATTATCCAAATATTTTCAAAATCAGGATCCGAATCCGAAATTTCGGATTATCCAATTTTCGAATATCCGAAAATCGGATTATCCAAAATTTCGGATAATTCGGATTCGGATTATCGGATTTTTCGGATTCGGAATTTTTTGAACACCCCTAGTTCCGGGTCGGGTAAGGGAAAAAACCGAATAACTTTCTGGACCGAATCTGTAAATGGCTATTCAATTTCAGGGATTTTGATAGCACTATAGTGACACTTGATTAACAAAATGAAATTAATGACAAAACATCAGTGAATGAAAACAGTTAAACCTTTAGAAAATCACCAGCTTGAATCATAAAATCCTTCATTATCCTATGAAATTGGCATCCCTTGTATCCAACAGGTAATCTGGCTTTTCTGCAGAGCATCAGTGTGACATCCGTCACTTTTTATTTTATTTTTTAATAATAATAATAATAATAATAATAATAATCAGATTTTTTTTATTATTTTGTAGACTAAACCAACCCACACATAACCCAAACCTTGAGCCCAAACCCACTACCCAACATGTTAAAACCCAACCTTCACCTTTCCTTGTGGACTTTCGAAGCCCAATCAACAGGCCCAGTAGAACCAGCCCAAGCCCAGCTTACCCCTCCTTCCCTTCCTTTATCTGTTAAAAAAGAAAAAAAATAAGCTGCTGCTGCGGCTCGAACCCGGGCGGAAGCCGGATCACCAACACAACCACACCTTTCCAACACCAACTGAGCTAAGGTTCATATTTGATACAACTCCTATGCGATTTATATATAAGGGCTTCCAGAAACAGATTTATTCATCTGCTACTGCTGCGCGCTGCTGTGTAAACAGCCGAACCACCTTTTTCTCCTTTGTTTGACCTCAGATTGATCGCAGAAAAGGAAACAATTGACCGATTAAATTCGCCTAATGATTTACACCTCATTTTCGCATCCAATCCATCCATGTTTACTATATATACAATTGTTATGGAGTTTATTGCTCGACTTTGACCAAGTCATGGTCAAAGATTAAAAACCTTCTAATTATACGAACACACTATAAATTAAACATGTTTCCTCAGTTGTTAAGCACCGAAAAACTGAACCCCATCCTCAATTTCTGATAAAACCTTCGCATCAACCTAGAAGCGTGATCGGTAGACTTTTCGTTTGACCGGACCCATCGTGCATCATTAAGCTCTGTAAGTGTCGATTGATTGAACGTTTTTATTTCTTATGTTGGTCCGAACAAAACCCCTATGAATCCAGGGGCTATCATTTAGAAATTAGTTCGATTGGATTGGCTAGGGTTTATAGATTGGAATTGGGGAAGATAACACTGTGCAATAATCATACTTATTTATTATAAACTGAAAGTAATCACCAGTTTTAAACACACTGAATCTGTGGAGGGACTGGAGTTCGAGCCTTGCACACAACACAATATTTTTTTTAACCTTTTTGTTTATATATTTAATCTTCTAATCTTTTAAAATAGTTTTTAAATACTAAAAGTGGGTTATAAATTCTACAAAAATTAGTGTATGATCTTTTAATAGTAAAGTTCATTTTACAATTTTTAGTTTTTCAAAAATAATTTATTTAATATATATTATAAATATTACAAGTTTATTCATTTAAAATTATAAAATTTAATAAAAATATCTAAACGATTTTATAAAATTCCACAAAAATTATCCTAAACTTGTACAACAATAAACATTTCAGAAATAATTTTTATTTCTGAAAAACCGTTAGTTTTATATTTTTAATTAATTTTTGTTAGTTTTAACCATAAATAAATCATAATAAATCCATTTTTCAATATTTTTGTACCAAAATTTTACATAAATTATTTCTATTCATTTGGAACAGAAATACAATTTTTAATATAGAAATTCTTTAATGTTAATATTTTTAGATATTAAAGTCATATTTTGACAATTTGAAATAATTAGATTAAATATTCTATTTTCAAGAAAATAATTTTATAAAAATTGTTTTCATACTCAAAACCCTATGTTGTGACTATATTCAACTTAAAATTTTACAAAGAGACTTTTAATTATTTATTTATTAAATTTCTTATATTTAATAAACAATTTGTTTATTAATCAAATAAACGTTTATCCCCAATTCAAAGCCCTAGAAAATACTTATAGACCAAATAGACTTAGACTTATTTGTTATATTATACATAGGGTGATACTTGGCAACGTTGGATTATACTTATTCAATTACACAAGACTTACCACCTTGCTAATGTGAGTATTACTTATCCCCTTTTTCCGCTTTTACAACTTTTGGGGTGATTCATGCACAAGTATACAAAACTTTCGTATTCATTTACACATACATTTTATTCATTTACAATTCATATACGTGTCTTGTTTATCTTTGTGCTTATGCTTGAACATGGACGTAGCTTACATACAAAATCATACATCTAGACATAACTTATGTTATGGTGCTCTTTACACATAGACGTAACTTATGTTACGGTGCTCATTTAGACATAACTTTGTGTTATGGTGCTCTTTTAGACTCACACGTGTTGAGGTGCTCATTATCAATTTCATTGTACAACTTTACATGTGATCTTTGTCTTGTTTGGTTACTTGCGTGTTTACATAATGCCTTGGTGATGCTAGACACATGAATTGTACTACCTTTTCAAACTTATACTATATGTACAAAACTAAGTAGTACTCACCAACATCATATGTTGACAAAATTATTTTCGTGCATGTTTCAGGATAAGCTGCTTGACGCTTCACATAGGACTTTGGACTTAGATTAAATCAATTAATCATCTTTATTTTTGTTGTCTTGTATTTAATTTCACATGTTGTAAAACAATATTCAATAATCTTATATTTACATTTTAGTACCATGAGCTTTTGAACAATCGTCACTACGTGGCACCTCGATGATTCCGCCATCGGTTGGGGTGTTACAATCAGGTGGATGAACAAATAACAAATCAGTAGATTCTTTTCAAATACAATGAATTTCACTTATACATTATATCAAATAATCAACCTATCCATCAAGTTTAAGATACTTGCAAGTTCATAACAATGATACAATGGTTGCAGGTATAGATAATAGTATTGAACATTAATAAAGAGGTTTGATTCACATACCGAAAAATATGGAAGATGATTTGCGTAATCTAAAATGAACCTGAAGCTTTATGGATCGAATTTGGCATCATTAACATCAGTTTCGGTCATTGAATATGGACCGACAAAACCCGATTAAAGCAAGACCGATACCCGAATTCTGATTTAGGTCTTGTATTCGATTCTCTATTTCTATCAATCTCGGTCTTCGGGTCGGTTCTTAAACTTTGCTCACCCCTAGACACATGGGTTTCAGTAGTCCTCTTTTGATTACCAAACTGAGTGTGAACATCCTGATTCACAACATAGGGGTGAGTGCAGAAGTGATGTCAGGGCTGAGGATGTGAAATCTGACAATGAAAACACTGTTGCTTCTGAGGGTGATGACTCAATTAGTCAAACCATAAGAAGAAGCAATAGGGGTTCAACCATCCCTAGAAAATTTGATGACTTCCTTATAGAAGGAAAGGTCAAATATGGTGCAGAAAGGGTTGTTAATTATGCTAATCTAAATGTTGATAGTAGAGTCTTTGCAAGTATGTTAAACAAGAGTGTTGAACCTAGAAATTATAAAGAAGAAGCCACTGATCCAAATTGGGTGGTGCTATGAATGATGAAATTGAGGCTCTAAATAGAAATAATACTTGGACTCTAGTTAACTTACCAAACGGTAGAAGTCTTGTAGGTTGTAAGTGGGTGTTTAAAATCAAGTATAAGTCTAGTGGTGAAATAGAAAGGTTTAAGGCTAGGTTGGTTGCAAAAGGATATAGTCAAAAAGAGGGAATAGATTTTGATGAGATTTTTTCTCCTGTGGTTAAGTTTGTTACTGTTAAATGTGTGATGTTTATAGCAGTTCAAAAGAGTTGGAAAATTTTTCAACTTGACATCAATAATGCCTTCTTATATGGTGATCTTAATGAAGATGTTTTATAGCCTTACCTGAAGGATATTTTTTCTGAGAATGAAACTAAGGTGTGTAAGTTAAATAAGTCATTATATGGCTTGAAACAAGCCCCAAGAATGTGGAATGAAAAACTAGTTAGTGTCTTAACTGATTTGGGGTTTTGTTAAAGTAGACGTGATTACTCTTTGTTCTTTAAAATTGAAGAGTCTTATACTTTGTTCTTGCTTGTTTATGTTGATGATATAGTTTTGACTGGAAGTTGTGTCAATGAGATAAACAAAATTAAACTTTGTCATAGAGAAAAATTCTTAATAAAGGATATGGGAGAGCTTAAGTATTTTTTAGGCTTAGTGGTTATTTCCAAAGAAGATAGTGTATGTCTATCTCAAAGGATGGACCTTTTGACTAAGTATGACATGATTGGATGCAAACCAGTCAATAGTCCTTTAGAGCCTAATCATGTTTTAACTTCTATATGCAATGATCATTCCAGTGTTTTTAACTAATATCACTGGTTATTAGCAGGTGGTATTTCTTATGTTGTACACTTCTTAAGTCAGTATATGCATAAGCCCAGTGAAGGACATTTGGAAATTGCATTTAGATTGTTGAGATACTTAAAAAGGGCTCTTGGAAAAGGTCTTTGGTTTAGAAAGAGTGATTCTTATGATCCTGTTGCATACTCAGACTCTGACTGGGTCAAGTGTATTGATACCAGGAAGTCTGTGACAGGTTTTTGTATATTTCTAGGAAACACTTTGGTTTCCTAGAAAAGCAAAAAACAGTCAACTATTGCAAGATCATCAACAAAAGCATAATATAGAGCTATGTGCTCTACTGCATGTGAGATATTGTGGTTAATAAATGTGTTGTCTGAATTGCAAGTTGAAGTGAAATTACCTGTTGTCTTGCATTGTGACAATAGTGTTGCACTGTCTATTGCAGCTAATCCTGTGTTTTTGATAAAACCAAGCATTTTGAATTAGATATATTTTTCTTAAGAGATTTTGTTTCAAAAGGTTTTATAAAAACTTCTAAAGTTCCTTCTGATTTACAAGTTCCTGATATAATGACTAAGGGACTTAGGGGTTAATCAACATGAGATTTTATGTGAAAAACTTCATATGTTTGACCCATTTGGATATTAAATTATGGGGGGGGGGGTGTTGGAATATGTATCTCTTTATATCAATTTAATATCCATTGTTTATAAGTTTATAAAACACAAGATCCTTTAACATGTTGCATAAGTGGTGTTGTTTCAGGATATGCTTAATACTTCTGACAAGGATAAAGTCTGACAAGTAGAAGCAGTGCTGAGCTGGATTGGTGAGTCAGGAGCTGACTAGATGATGAAGTTTGATGCGTACTTGATAGCTGGATTTGTTCAAAGATCATATATGGTCAGTTTCATGTTTATAAGTTATGGGCTGATAATAAAGAAGTAAAAGAATAAAGAAATGGAAGCCCATATTCCTTTGTCATATTTGGTCTTTGGGCTCTTCTTTATATTTCAGAAGATGACTTAAGCCCAACATCAATTTGTGTTTTCTCTCAACAGTTTAGATGAAGGTTGGTAGGGATGTGTGGCTCAGATGATTTCTTACACGGATCGTCACCAGTCTTGTATAAAAAGCTTCTCTCTCTCATCATATGATACTTTTGATCAGATTGTTTCTTTCGTTCACTTTTTACTCTCTCAGTTTCTTTTCTCATATATGTCTATTAGGGTTTGTAACCAGGAACATCTTGTTCTAGTTTTGATTCAGTTTAGATCCTTTTGTTTTGACGAGTATAGTGATCGTTTAAATCAAAGAGTTGTTTTGTTCTGTGAGAGTTTTGTGTATTTGATTTCTTGTATTTCTCCTTGTAAGTTTAGACAATTTGTTTGAATATTAATAAGAATCAGTTCTTGATATCATGTTATTTTGACAAGTACTAATAGATCTGCAACATTGAAGATAACTAAAAGTGAAAAATTTGCTTATAGATTGTAACGATGAATTGTTATTGAACCACAATTAGGTTGCGAATTTTAATTTTCTTTTACTTTAGACTTTTACTTTAAGTCTATTAGTTGTCATAGCAAATTAGTATTAAAAATAAATCACATGAAACCCTCCATAGAACGTGCGCCAAAAAAAAGTACCCGTGACAACACATGAGCATTTCCACTAGTATAATATAAACTTTTCTAACACACGTGTTAGGAAATAAAACGTTTACAAAAAATATATTGTTTATAAGAAAACCAAGTCTAATGCGCACGTTACGGAATTCAACGTTCAGAATAAACATATACTTTACACCAATAAATCGGTCTAAAACACATGTTAGAAACACTAACGATTAACAAATCATTTAAAACCAAACTGTTGAACCATAAACCATTCGCTTAATAAAAGATTAAATACCATTGAGTCAACATTACAATTATATATGTGTGAAAGAAAGAAACAGAAAAAAAAAAATTCTCATAACATGTTTACATAAAACGTTTCAAAAAATATATTTTCTAACCATTTTTAACACGCATGTTAAAAATGAGAGAATTCTAACGCACACTTTAGAAAATTAAACGTTATCATAAAACATTATTTGATCTAGCAAACATGTTGGAAGATTAAGAGCACAAAAAAAATTAAAAAAAAAAAACTGTTAATTTTTTGTTAAGTTGATACTAAATCAAAAGATTGTAAGACATTCTCTTGGCACAAAATAAGTACATGAAATGAAACGTACGTGCCAATGAAAAAAATGTTGAAATAACTCATCATTTAAAATCCTTGTTTAACGTTAGAAAACAATATTTTTTTTTCCAAATATATCAAATGTGGAACTTTTAACCCTATAAGCTTTCCACAATTAATGGTAATAAATGAATATAGAACTATTTGTGGACGTTGCAAGTTCACATTAATCAACCGTTTTGCTCAAACTAAACGTCTTAAATTAACCGTTCATTTACCACCAAAATAAACTACCATTCCGTAACCTTTCCGCCAAAAAAACAACATTCATATCTTGTGTTCTTCAAGGGTCATCTAGTTTAATAGATCTAATGGCGGAATCATGCCATTTCTTCATCTTTTTAGCCCTCTTTTCGACTTTTTGGTTGTGCGTTAACTCGCATTTTGATTATAAAGACGCCCTAACGAAATCTATTATTTTCCTGGAGGCCCAGAGATCCGGAAAGCTTCCTCCGAATCATAGGCCTCCATGGAGAGGCGATTCGGCTCTCGATGATGGAAAAGAAGTCGGTGTAAGCCTAATTAGAAGCTTTAACAAACTAGTTTGTTGTTAACGTTTTGATCATTTTTTAATTTTTTTTTTTTTTTTTTTTTTTTTTTTTTTTTGTGTTTTGGAAATTTTTATAGGTTGATTTGGTTGGGGGATACTATGATGCCGGAGACAATGTGAAATTCGGGTTTCCGATGGCGTTTACCGTCACAACGATGGCATGGGCTGCCTATTTTTATGAACGTGAGATTAAGGATGCCGGAGAATTGAATAACCTTCTTGATGGCATTAGATGGGGCACCGATTATTTTCTTAAAGCTAGTGCCAATCCTAATCGTTTGTATGTTCAGGTGATTGATTCATCGGTGTCAATATGTTTTAACCTGTCTCACTAGTAAGAAAGTGAGTAACAGCGATATAATTTTGCGACCATAATAATAATCGCAAAATTATTGACAGATTATATTGGTCGTAAAATCAACGACTAATGATATGGTTGCAAACTTTTTAAAAAATGAGTCATATGTATACTAGCGACCGACCATGATCTAAAAATGTAGTCGCGAGTACATAGTTTTCTAGTAGTGCTTGTTATCAACACTGAAGCATTTATAAACCAGTTTTATTCTAAAGAGTAAGCTATAATTTTCATCTCTTGAAACGGACATGCAGAAAAACATAAAACAATAATAATAATAACAATAACAACAACTGATAAAAGAAACTTTTGTATGAAAGCGGCAAAAATATTAAACCACATAGTTTACTTGCAACATGCAACCGTTGGAGGCAAAATCAATGACCAACCATGATCTGGTTGCAAAACTGTCGCAAATACTTTAATTTAAACAACGAAACATATATATTTAAACTAGCGACTGACCATGATCATATTTAAACTAGTTTTATTCAAAAGATTACATTGTTAATTACTTAACTTGCAATATTTATAAATTAATAAACATTAAGTGTGATGACTTATAGGTTGGCGATCCAAAAATGGACCATGAGTGTTGGATGAAGCCTGAGTGCATGAAAACACCGAGGTCAGTGTTGGAGATTAATCAAAATCGTCCTGGAACCGAGATTGCTGCCGAGACTGCTGCTGCTTTGGCCGCCTCATCCATCGTTTTTCGCAGGGTTGATCATTGCTATGCTGAAATGCTCCTTAGAAGAGCCAAAATGGTTTCTCAATTTCTATTTTTTTTTTTTTTTTTTGAGTTTGCAAAACCTACTAATTACTAATCAAGTTAATATATTAATAGTTTACAACTTTAAGACACATGTAGTGTGTAAAATCACTCTAACGCTTGTTCCTGAGTTAACTTAAGAGAGGAAAAGAAAAGAAAGAAAGGAAAATCCTTTCCTTCCTTTCCTTTCTTTTCTTTTCTTTTCCTCTATTTTTTTTCTTTCTTTACCTTTCATTTTCTCCCAATTTGAAAGGATTAAAAATTGTTTAGTTTTTCCCTTTTTTCCTTTCTTTTCATTCCAAAAAAGAACTCTGGAACACACATTTCATCATTTCCCTCCATTTTCCTCCTTTAAAAAAAAACTCATGAACACACATATCTTTTTCCTTTCCTTCAATTTCCTTTCTTTTCTCCTCTTAAGTTAACTTGGGAACACAACGTAAGACATGACTTTCACTTGTGGACAAATCCGCTAGAGATACTCCGTTAGAAATCAGGGCCTGAGTGACACGAGTTACGACGGATTAGTTACAATTGTTCTTGCGTTATCATTTTTCCGACATATTACCGACAAATATTTACCAAAATTTTGGTAGTCCATAGGTGATTGTCGGTTTCTCTCGGGTTATGGAATTCGTCGGTAATCCGTGCGTAATCATCAAGGATTAATGCTAACAGGTTTTTAAATTACCTTTCCCCGTCTTGGATTTTTATAATATTCCGTGTGTAATGTTTTTTTTTTTTTTTTTTGAACGACTAATTACACCATCTCCTTATATTCACCTAATATTCACTCTTATCGCCTGTGGGGGGATTCGAACTCCTGACCTCACCTTTTACACCCTCACCCCCACACCGGCCACTGGGCCAAAGCCTCATGTAATTTGCCCCTTTTAAAAATTTACAGTTGTTCCAAAAAATCAGCAAATTACATGTTATTCTTATGTAATTTGCCCCTTTTAAATCAGCAACGGATTACCAACAAGTTATTTTATTTATTTATTTATTTATTTATTTATTTATTTATTTATTTATTTATTTATTTATTGGCTTTTCACTGGATCTTTTGGTGATTACCAACGGATACAATCCATCAGTTACATATCATCGGTGAGATTCCATATGTAGTAGTGAATGTCATGATCCGTAGCAAAATTAGCGACGAAAGACATCTTCACAAATTTCGTATATAAAATAGCACAAAACTAATTGCCAACAATTTTAGACATACATGTTACAATATTATCTTGTGTTTATACATATATATAGTTTTGGTTAACTAGAACAAATTGATTTTATTTACAGCTCTTTCGATTCGCGGACGAGCATCAAGGAACTTTTGATGGCGCATGCCCTTATTATTGCTCCTACTCAGGATATCATGTATAATATCCCTAACCTGAGACTTAATTTGTTACTACGAAATGATCGTTTTCACTTGCAAAATATGAATAATTATTTGGTGCATTTTTATAAAATTAGTTAATAATATTGAAAGAAGATTTCAGGATGAGTTACTATGGGGAGCAGCATGGCTATTCATAGCAACAAAGGATCAACTATATTTGCAGTATATAAATGAGGAAACCACCTCTGCTATAGTTAATGAGTTCAGTTGGGATCTCAAATATGCAGGTGTCCAAGTCCTTCTCTCTCAGGTATCAGATAAAAAAACAATTATATATATTTTTTTTAACATAACTTAAAAGTTGTTTACATTACACATAATTTTTTTTAAGGGAAATTGGATTTTAATAATCTTAAACTATACGAAATTAGTCGTTGGCACTCCAAAATAAAAAAATGGCCATATATACCCTGTACTATTTTTTATTTTATTTTTTTGTAAAATGAACTTCATTCAAACCGAACTCACTTGTCTCCGAGGAGGAGGCCGAGCAGTCCCCAAAACAACCTTACATCAGTTTAAATTTACACCACGAACCCCAATCACAAGCTCTAACATTATGCCTATACTTATAACAAAGAAAGCCATATGACTTGACATTCGACACAAACTCAGCCATCGATGTTCTTTTACCTGAAAAGATGAACTCGTTTCTAGCCTTCCAAATGCTCCACATAGTTATGAATATACCCTGTACTATTAACCTATTTGATTCTGGTACCTAATTTGGGTTAAGTGACTAACCCAGTTTTGATAATCATGTGTATATGACATTATTATTATTATTATTTAATGGTTTGGACCTACTATATATGATAACGCATTGAAACAGTTGTACTGGGAAGGACTAAAGGAGCTTCATACATTCCAACAACAAGCTGATGGATATATTTGTGCAGTTCATCCTGATAGCCCTTACCATCAGCCTTTTATGACTCCAGGTATTTCCAACAAAACCTAATATTGCACCAATACGTCTCAACCGATAAATTTGTTTTGAAAGATAATGGTACTTTTAGGCATTTTTTTTGGAACTTTTTGTACTTTTAGGCAGTTTACAACCCCTTTAAACGACCTAGGAAAGTTCGCTTACATGACAAGCGAACTCCATAGAGTTTTTCATCAAAGATTATGAAGTTCGCTTGCCACTCAAGTGAGTGGTGTGATTTTAGGCGTTTTTAGGGAGAGAGAAAGTAGTGTGAGTGGGACAAGGATGTTTGGGAGGTCCAATGTATGCATGTTGAGACCATAGTCACATAGTTCGTGGTACGATCCGGTACGGATCGTGGAACGGGAACGCGATTCGCTAGGTCTCTAAAATTAGGTACAAGCGGGGGTAGGTTCATTTCGGATCGCTTCGGTACGATGTACATATAAACTATAAATAACCTCCATTTACAAATATAAAAATATACAAATATATTAAAGAAGCACAACCCTTAATGAAATTTAAAAAAACAAATAAATAAAGTTTTAGGTTAAAATTGAAAAAAGCAAAAACATTAGGGTGTAAGTGTGTAACTTAACTAAGGGTAATATAATAGGTTAAAAAAACAAAGAAAAAGTTGCAAATTGGGAACGTCAATTTCAAGTACCGAATCATGATCCCGAGCGAACCTGGAACAAGTTCGTACCGCGATTTGGTACGGGCGACTCAGATCGAAGATCGTGGCACCTCTAGCAAATTATGTGACTATGGTTGAGACCCTAAAACCGAGCCTTACTATGGATGCTCTTGAAGGGGTGGCGGCAAACTTTCCACAAGAGTATCCACAATGGTAGAAGTACTGGTTTGGAATTCCAAACCGGCACCTTAGCATTCCATGTCATTTCAAACCACAAACCGATGACTTTCACTAATTAATACAATGTTGGGCCAAACTTCTTCCGATCTAATGAATAAGAAGTTTTGGCTCAAACTCTATAAGCTCACATACTCATAACTAATCCAACAATGTAACACATCCATGCAGGAGGTTTGATTCACTTCAGAGATGGTGCAAACTCACAGTATGTGACATCCACAGCATTTCTTTTCAGTGTTTACAGCGATTTGTTGGCTAGACACAATGTGCAAGTCGTTTGTGGTGATAAAACCTTCACTCACGCCGACCTCCTGCACTTCGCTAAACGAGAGGTACAAGCTTTGTTAACCACAAACACTACTAAACAGACAACAAACTTACATAAGTTGGCAGTAATCCGCAATCTGTTGAGATTACATACGATCATATATTATAGATTTGACCGTCATTTTGTTCAGTAGTGATATATGTTTAAACTTAATGTGTGTGGTTTTCTGTAGATGGATTATTTACTAGGACATAACCCGGCATGTAGATCAATAATGGTCGGGTTTGGTCACAACCCGCCTACCCATGCGCACCATAGAGGTGCATCGATTCCAGTAGGCGCTTTGACTGAAAACGTAACATGTGGAATGAGCTTTGCTTTATGGTTCAACACGGATGCACCTAACCCCAACGAGCTCACGGGTGCCATTCTTGGAGGTCCCAATAGGGCGGATTTGTTTGTAGACTCGCGAACTAACTCATCATGCACCGAGCCAGGTACTTATATTAATTCGCTTGCGATTGGTGTCCTAGCAAAACTGGCACATCGGGCAAAACATCATGGATTGGGATGTTGATCAAGGTAATTTGTACATATTGAACTCAGAGTTATGGTTGCTTTTGCTATGCCATTGCCTATGTAGTAGGCATCATGTATTGGCAAGATAAAATTATAGAATTTGATTAATATTGGGCTCTGATGTAGAGGAGAATGTACACGATTCATATAATTGATGGGATGCAAATGATCTTTAAGCAATGTGTATCTTGACAAACAAGCTTCATGTTATACAATCTTGGATTCTTTTTTGAATTTTTTTTCATAAATGGTTGGTTTCGCTTAAAAATTAGTGATACTAGGTGGGCAAGAAAAAAATGAGTGATAATGGGTAGTTTGCTAATCCGATCAGCGAACTTCAGATAGATTGTGTACTTCCTGCAACGTTCTGGCAGGAGCTGAAATGAGTGATTAGAAGTTTGCTGATCCGATTAGCGAACTTCACCAAAGTTTGCTGATCCATTGCACCATCTTCACGAAATCCGCCAATCCAGCTCACCACCTTGCTCAAACCGCCGAAACTACTCAAATTTAAATCCATGGCTCATTATCATCCATTCTTTATATTCCACTTGAAAATTAGAAAGAGAAGGCAAATGTAGGGATTGCTACTTAGAGGGAGGAAGAGGCATATGCAAATGAATAGTTTACAGTTTTTGACCTTTATGTTTAGAACATTTACTCAATGTTAGAAGTTTTTAGGTTGCAAGATTAAAGATCAATCATCCCTTGTTCCTGTAGAAATATTTGTTTAAGAAAAAGTAGATATTTTCTTTTCTTCCTAAAAACAGGGGATAATCAAAACAGTTTGATTTCTTTGATTACATGAAGTATTGGGTTTTGTGGAGCCTTGATTTGGGCTTAGGTTAGAAGAAGACAATTAATTGGCAGATTAATTAAAGACAAAGGTCCGGCCCGTTTGTTTTATTTAGCCCATAATTAGTTTTCTTGTTCCCCAAGGGTTAAACCCTAATCTTGTATTATAAATATAGGCATCTTGTACTTGTAATCCTTATCACGAGTGAGGCAGAAAGCAATAATAAAATATCCTGGTTGCAGCCCGTGGACGTAGGTTAGCCGACCGAACCACGTAAATCCTTGTGTTCTCGTGTTCGTTTATTTTTTATCTCTTGCAGTTTGTTTGTGTTTGGTGTGTTGATCGAGAGAACGAATCCTAACAACTGGTATCATAGCCAGCTTCGTTACACACCAGAGAAACACAACACGAGAGATAGATCGACTAGTCGTTTTATTTTGGCAGTCGGCCATACAACAAAAAGGGTCGATCGATTTGTTCTAGTTCATCGCAAAAAGAAAAAAAAATTCGTGTCGTCATATTTGTTGACCAAGGAAGGGAGGTGAGATCTATTTTCTTGGTCTTCTTGTCTTATTCTCCATGTGTTCACACCAAGGAATTAATAGGAAGCAGGTTCCTTTTTTTTTTAGTATTTTAACAAATAAAAAAAAAGAGGTTTAATTATTTTGCTTTGGGTGTTGCATTCAAGAAGTAAAAGCCGTTCTATTTTTTCTTGTTTGTTCAAGATTATTTTTCTGATTGTTTTACCGAGATCCAAAGTTAGGAAACTACTCAGTTTGAGACAATGGTTGAGAGTAGTAAACTTCAGATTGAGAAGTTTGATGGAAAAACTTTGGTTGGTGGAAAATGCAAATGGAGGATTTGCTGGTTCAGAAGGATTTGGACATGGTACTGGGTGACAAACCGGAGAAGTTAAAGCAGGACGAATGGGAGGCCTTGGATAAAAAGGCTAAGGCAGTTATTAGATTGTTGCTAACGAAGGATGTTGCGCTCAACATTCTGAAGGAAACCACAGCGCGTGGGATTATGGATGCACTTTCTAATATCTACGAAAAGCCTTCGGCAGCTAACAAGGTTTTATTGATACGTGAACTGGTGAACACGAAGATGAAAGAAGGAAGTTCAGTTACAGTGCACATCAACAACTTGAACTCGATTTTGTCAAGACTTGGGTCAGTTGGTATCAAATTCAAGGATGAGGTTCAGGCTTTACTACTGTTATCATCATTGCCAGATAGCTTGTCAGGGACTGTTACAGCGATTACTAGTTCTACCAGCGAGTTCACTTTTGATGGGATTCGGGATCTTATTCTGGGCGAAGATGTCAGACGAAGAAATTCAGGTGGATCATCAAGTGAATTACTAAATGTTGGCAGAGGAAGGAAGAATAACAGAGGTAGTGGGAGTAAGAACAGAATGAGGAGTCAATCTAGGGATCGAGGTGATGTAACCTGTTGGAACTGCAAAGAGGTTGGACATTTTAGGAATCAATGTCGAAACGAGAAGAAAGAAGTTAACACTGCATCAAATTGCTCAAATGATGACGCATTAATTTGTAGTGTAGAGAGTTATGTGGATTCCTGGGTCATGGATTCTGGTGCTTCATTTCACGCTACCCACAGCACTGAAGCATTGCGAAATTTGAAGAAATGTGACTTTGGTAAGGTAAGACTGGCGAACAATGATGTTCTTGATGTTACGGGCATGGGTGATATGGATTTAGTAACTTCAGCCGGTTCATGGACTTTGAAGGATGTCAAGGTGATTCCAAGCTTAAAGAAACAGTTGATTTCAGTGGGGCAGTTGGATGAACAGGGACATGGGGTTAAATTCGGGAACGGGCAGTGGAAAGTTATCAAGGGAAATCTTGTCATAGCTCGAGGAAAAAAGCGGGGTTCGCTTTACATGGTCAGTTTACCGTCTGAGGGAGTGACCGTCCCAGTTCAGAAGAGAAACAAAGTCGTGTTCACAGAGTCTTGTGGGCAGAAGAAGGTTTGTTTTGCAGGTGATAAACCCAGAGCCACAGGTAAGATTCAGGTTGAGCGTGCTAGGAAAGGTTCAAAACTACCAGTCAAGGGTTTTCGTGGCAGTGGGAGCATGAGTTGTGCTTCAGTCAAAGTTACTAAATGACAATGGGTTAAGAGAACCAGTATTCCAGCTGTCAAAGTCTCTCCAGGTGATTATCTGCTTTATTCGGAGAGTGTTTATTCTCAGGGTGTTTCAGGATACGACAGTTCGTGTCATTGGGAGTCGGTAGAGATAGAGAATGGGTCAGCAGCAGACATAGCCATGACTGATGTGTTGGAGCTCGGTGGAGCTTCAACGGGCCTTCAAGTTAACTGATGAGAAGGCCGTTGCAACCAGGAAAATGAGGAAGATTACAAGAGGTACAAGTTCACAGCAGATGGCAGTTTGAAGATTATCAAGCCTCCAAGTGGGAGATTATTGGGTTTTGTGGAGCCTTGATTTGGGCTTGGATTATAAGAAGACAATTAATTGGCGGATTAATTAAAGACAAGGGTCCGGCCCGTTTGTTTTATTTAGCCCATAATTAGTTTTCTTGTTCCCTAAGGGTTAAACCCTAATCTTGTATTATAAATATAGGCATCTTGTACTTGTAATCCTTATCACGAGTGAGGCAGAAAGCAATAATAAAATATCTTGGTTGCAGCCCGTGGACGTAGGTCAGCCGACCGAACCACGTAAATCCTTGTGTTCTCGTGTTCGTTTATTTTTTATCTCTTGCAGTTTGTTTGTGTTTGATGTGTTGATCGAGAGATCGAATCCTAACATGAAGAATTTTGTATTCGATTTGTTTAATTATAAAGATGAAGGGATGGGATATAACCGTGTATTCGCGTTAAAACGTGTTTAATCTTTCTTTTCTATTTCGCTGGATTCTCGCCGGAGTCGTCCTTTCCCATTCTGGATTCAATTAACGGTTTGAATCTCGAGAATGATCTTTTCTTGTCCGTTTGGGTTTCCAAAACTGTCCAATGATTCGATGAAATTGTTTCTGTGCCTGCCTCTGTTTTTTCTTCAAAACACGGATGAACCGGTTATGATGGTTCTTCGTGAAACGATCGTGGTTTAATCAATAAGCTACCTTTGGAAGGTTGTTTAATCAATAAGCAAACTTGGGGAAGATTGTGGTTTGGATTAGCGACCTTTATAAGGTTGTTTAATCAATAAGTGAACTTGTGGAAGATTGCATATTCGTTCAACGAACTTGATGAAGTTCGCTAATTCAATCAGCAAACTTCAAAATTTTGTTTTGAAGTTCGCTGATTGAATCAGCAAACTACCGATTTTCACAAAAAATTCCATACAATGCTTAAAATAACTCTATTTTTTTTCCAAAATCGCCTATTAATGCAAATGATTCTTCCTTTTTCATGAGTTGCATTTCTTATGTCAATCGAGAGGAGTTTTTATGCGTCAGATTTATATTTTTTTTTCTCAAATTGAGCTTGATAGGTTAGTATAATAGGTAGTCGTAAAAGTATGTAAAAGTATATTAGTTATTTATGGAATGCAATCTGTAACAACCTAGAGTAGTGATAGGTTTTTTTTTAAGGGAGAATCACCATTTTTTAACGGATAAATTTTTCTCCCCTTTAAATACATTCATTTTTGCCTCTGTTGAGGCTTAAACTCTCAATCTCTCCTTTGAAACACCAACACCATTACTACCACACCACAAACCAAAGGGATTTGCCATTTTAGCAACATCCAGTCTCTTTGGAGCGACGATTTATGAATTTCGAGGGTCCTTAGGCATTCTCCGAGAGCTAATATTTACAATCCTCCCACGTCTTCTTCCTTTCCAAACCGCTTCTCCTTACAAGCTTCCCACCCCTTCCTCTTCCTCCCCTATTTTCTGGTTTAATTTCCAATTCTTCTTCCTTTGCCCTGTTTTCTGGTTTCACCTTCTTCAGGCGCATGTTAAAGTCGAAGGAAATTGTGTTATGTTTGTTTTGTTAATTGTTGAAATTCATGTATCATTATGTTTTCTTTGTGACTACGTTCTATGTTGTAAGTTTGTATTGATTATTTAAATGTTAGGGTCTGTTTGGTATGGGGTAATGGAATGGAGATGGAAAGGAATGGACGAGGTAATGGAATGGATCATTACCATTCCATGTCTTGTTTGGTTGCCATGTGGGAATGAAACAAAACATTACTTTGTGTTGTTGGATAGGCAGGAAAAGACGAAGGAATAAAATCGGTGGTGAGTGGTTGTGGTGGGTGGGGGTCGGTGGCGGTGATGGTGGGTGGTAATATGTGGCGGTAGCGGAGGTGGTGGGTGGTGGCGATGGTGGAATGTGGTCGTGATGGTGGGTGGGCGATGATGGTGAGTAGTGGTGGTTAGTGGCGGTGTGTGGCGGTTGCATGGTGGTGGGTGGCAACGACGATGGTGGGTGGTGACGACAACGGTGGGGGGTGGTGGCAGCGATGGCGATGGGTGGAGGTGGATGGAGATGATGTTGGGTGGGTGACGATGGTGAGTAGTGGCGGTGATGGGTGACGGTGGTAGTGGTGGGTAAAGGAAATTGTGGTAAGTGACGGTGGCAGGTGGGTGGGTGACGGTGGTGGACGGCGTTGGGTGGTATTGGATGGCGACGGTGTTGGGTCGGTGACGGTGGTGGGCGGTAGCGGGTGGTGGCGGTGGTTGGTGGAGGTAGCGACGACGACGGTGGTTGGTGGTGGCGGCAGCAGTGGTAGGCGACAGTGGTGGGCGGTGATAGCGGTGGTGGGTAATGGTGACAGCGGTGGTGGGTGGTGATGATGGTGGTGGGTGTTGGTGTTGTTAGTAAAGGGTGAATGAGGGATGGAATGAAAAAAAAAATATGGGGTGGATGGAATGGTTTTGAGGGAATGGAATGCCTTGTGGAATGAGTTATTCCATTCCTTTGACCAACCAAACACACTATTTTTCATTACCTTGTAATGGTCCATTCCATTCCATCATACCAAACACTACCTTAATGTTTGAAACATTTTTTAAATTTTTGTATGTTTAATGCAATGCTGATAGCCAACATTTAAAAATTAAATCATACAAATTTAAAATTTGATCAAATATAGATAATTTAAAAATAGAAATGTCTATACACTAGTTCCACAACTTGAAGAAATGAGTAGTAAATAGACCAAGTTACGAGAAATGAGTATTGGTTATAATCGAAGTGAGGCATCCAGGCCTCCGAACACTAGGCGATATTCTCGTCGTCGTTCAACCCGTGCTCCATCACCGCCTCCAGAACCCGTACCATAGGCACTAGGTAAATTTTGGTTGTTACCATCCATACCAATGGTCAGGAACAACGTTCCTTTAAACTTGTCTCGCAAGTGTGCCGCATCTTTAATAATCACCTGTCTAAAATTACGAATAAAACTCCTAATCTAAAAGACACGTGCAACACAAAAAGAGGGTTACTTTTATAAAAGTTATAACAAAAAATAATAATAAATAAATAATACTGACATCAGCACCAATGGCAACGAAAAGAATTTCAAAATGACTCTCTCCAACGGTCCGGATGTGAGTAATTGTCCCCGGGTTCGCATTTTCCCAACTGTAGCAATAAAGTAGGAGCTCAGCAAACGAATCTTTTTTATTTCCTTGCAAAAGTTTGAGTGCTTGACACTTCCCACGCCATGCTTGAGGGTAAGATATATCCACGTGAAATTTTTGTCGAAAATATTGGACTATTTCATTCCCACGGTATACGCAACCACTATCTTTCAATTGGGGTTTTAGTATGTTGCCAATTACTTTTGGGTTAGCTTGATGAAGATGCGGGTGAGTTTGGGTCTTAGAACATGTGTGATTATCATTGAAATACTTAACATAAAATGTACTACAACATCGGTAGCTATATGCCCTAAAACGTCACTCATAATCATCAACTAAACATGATGTTTCGTAATGTGTTTTAGAGGATCTTTCTACTTTATAAGAGAAACATTCTAATAAACAAAGTTTTTCAACTCTAGTTTCATTTCTTCTTTGTCGTGAGATAGATAACATTCGAAAAATGACCTGATGAACAAATTTTTATTTAAACTGGAAAAATATCGGGGGTTGGATTTTCCTCAAATTTCTCATAATTTGGTTTATAATTGTCAAAATTTTCAAAATGAGCATTTAAATCAAGAAGTTTGTAATCATTTGAAGGAACACAACTAGATAAACCAACACCAGGTTCTTGAATAACATATAACTTAGATGCTTCCTAAGGATTCTGCTCAGTCACTTTAAAAAGAAATGATATGTCACGATCATTAAATATATTGATAGTATCATCATAGATAAATGTTTTATAAGACAAACGTGTAATGTGTAAAATCTCACACATGTTGGAAACATAACTAATTAATTCGACTTCCAAACCACGTCTTCTACTGCTAGGATCAACATATTCAAGCCACCCGTTAACAACGTACCACTTCGCCCACGATATAAACAACAAATCTAACCATTTTTTTATCATTTTTTATGAGAACAAAAGAAAGCAAATACTGAAAATCCAACAAAACAAAGATCATATGTCACACCCCAACCCGGAACAGGCTGACATGTCACTCTTACAGATATCAAATACCAAACAAATCCATAAATAAATGATAAAATCCAAGTTAACAAACAAAGTCTAGAATCCAAATGAACGAAATTAAGTCTTAATTTATTCAAAACTTAAATAAACGAAAATGAGAGTATTCTTATTATTCTTTACCTTCATTCTCTCTCACTCATCCCTGATTCCCCGGATTACCTGTGAACACATAAAACAAACACAACAAAGAAAAATACAGTTAAGCCAAAGGTTGCTTAGTAACGGAGAAATCAGCAGTACAAGTAAAGCCAGACATACAATATTACGAAAAGGTACCAAAGCTGAACTGAATAAAAGTTGAAACTGAAATAGATACTGACACGAATCGAATATCAAAACTTATATCAGATACATATAGAACAAACCAGATATATATCAATTCAAAACATATCATATACTAAAATACGTGATTATACATGCCAATAAATAAGTCACGTAATGCAGAAGCACCCACGAGCCTAAACAGAGGGGTACACAGATAGCTAGACCATGCACCTATGAGATGGTGTGTGTGGCGTACACACATTCATCTCCGGAAAACAGAAACATATATCAGAAGTCAGAATCAGATCTAGGATATATCCATACGCCTCTAAGGGACCATATTAGAGATGCCGTGATTTTGAGTACACACTGTCACGGAAAATGTTCATGTCGTTGACTCCCCAACGACAAGTCAGAAACAGAGTTCTCGGGTGACAGAGTACAAAAGCCATATCATATTTTAAAGAAAAAATACTAGCACAAGTCTAAATGGAACATGAAACAATGATTACAAAACTAAGGTATATTGCATGCTATCAAAAATCAAAAGGAACATATGAATTCAACAAAATCCGTACTACAAATAGCGGATCAAGATAAAAAAAATACTATAAAGAGAGGAAACGAAATCCGTACCTTATTAGCAAAGCAAGCGAAACCAACTACCGTCTTTAGCAAGTACATGAACCGCACAAGCAGGAACGAGAAGAATGGGTCAAGAGGCGAAGCTGGTTCCGAAATTTGAACGTCAAATTACGACTAGTTAAGAACGATCACGATGGTTGGTTCTCGGTGGATGACGGAACAGACGGAACATACAGGAAACTATTTGAGTTAAGGTTTGAATGGTTGAAAACGACGGCGGTGGATTAGTTGCGGTGTCGGCTGCGGCAGAGTGCGGCAGAACAGGTCATGATGAATAGTTTCGGTTCCAAGTTGAAGGCCTATAAGGACTTATAAAAGTAGTTGAAGGGATAGGGAGCCTAATCCTTGCGGAGGCGACATCCCTATCCCTCTTTAGAGTAATCCGCGGGACTCTCTGGTGGAAATCACTCCGCCAAAGGAATCAAACTGCATATGGAGCAGCCTTATCCATATCATCACTCCAGAAGAATACATGCGCGTCCACCCACGCGAGGAATATTCGTCCATCACCAGCTTTTGGTACGAGGTACGGAAGATTAAGGATTAAGAAGATTCACCCACAGAGGAGCAGATGTTTCCAATCAGATGGCGACACGTGTCTGCAGTAGTCCAACAACCACTAACACGAACAGCGACTTGATTGCTCCCATGCTTCCACCATGCTGCCTCTACAGTACTACACAGGTATGCTTACCTGCTGCCAGGCATCACGTCAGACGCTAGCAGGGAAGTCAACCATGCTGTGTAAGAACGACATGCCGTCGGTGGCTAATCACAGCCCGCCACGTGTCCGCCCAACAGGGCAGCTCCAACTGCCGATGACGTCAGCAGCATGGACTTCCTTTTTCTCGCCTATTTCATGGGCCAAAATCATATGGGTCGGGGCAAGGCCCGGACGAGCTAGGACTTCTCGTGGGCTTTTCCCAAAGCCCACGACTTCCACTATAAATAGATGACTTCATCTCCTTTCCAAGGATCCGAAAATTATTATAGGTATACAAGAGTTTGAGTAATCGTTGTAATACTTTGTAATCTTTCAAGTAATAATACACTCGGCTCTTCACAATGGACGTAGGTCATACAAGACCGAACCACTTAAACTCTCGTGTTTACTTTCACCACACACACACACTTTACTTTATATCTCTTGGTTACGGTTTGTCCATAGGTCCGGGCGAAGGATTGTTCCTGAGCAAACAAGAGTGTTAACCCCTCGGTGATTACTCATAATCACCGTTATACTCGTTGTTTCTTCAGTAGTCGATCCCCCATACTTCGATAAGTTCGTTTCTTGAGATTGCGATCTGAATTTTAAAGAGAATTGGGTGTTTTGAAATTCTAATATAGTCAAAACTTAATGGGTTTGATGCGTGAGTTTAAACCGACATCCTCAAATATATGTATCTTCAATTTATAGCAACTAATTAATTCCAACATGTATAAATCTATTATACAACTACATATATTACGTAAAGCAAAACTAATTAAAGTTCTATCTAATTAGTTTATTATTAGTGTTAATATATATATATATATACACAATTTAATTTTTTTTCGAGTATTACAATTCTACCCCACTAAAAAAATTGTCCTAAAAATTGTTAAGTACGGGTCACAAGCAAATTTCCATGTCACACATTATAGATATCATAAATGTGTAATGACATATCACATACTAAAGGGATTACTGAATTCTTAAAATGTGAAACGAGAACTAAACAAATCAAAATTCGAACGAGATCAGACAAAATTAACATATCAAATATCAGAGTACGTGAATGGATTCAGATAGCTAGAACAGATGGCAAGTCATTCAGAATGATGTGAAGCATATAATGGTCATGAATCGAATTGCACAATCTAAAGCAGTAGGCATAGTCAAAGAGCAAACATATCACATTCAATAATATGCAATTAACCGAAGACTGTACCTGGGGCATTGGCTCCATTATTAGCATTAAGTGCAAAAACTCGTCCTCCAGTGGGTCTCGCGTTTTCCCGAGTATTAGCTTGCTGATTACGCCGAGGGCACTTTTTAACCTTGTGCTCCGAACTCCCACAACTGAAACAAAGGCCTTCAGCTCGGCGACATATCCATCTGTGAGCCTTCCCACAAGTGGCACAAGGAAGAATTACTTCATGGTTCTGTTGTGTCTGATTCTGTGCAGGCCGATGATTTTGGTTATTGTGATTCCTGTTAGAACGGTGCCTACGGTCTCAAGTTTGATCACTGTCATCATGAATAGAAGAATCATCCTGGGTGTTTTCCCTTGGCCGTTTGCGACCAACATCAAAAGCTTTCTGCCTATGTTCCGTATCATTATTCAAATTCTTGACCGCATCCACAATCTCATTAATGTCCGCAAAACGAAGGTAACGTCTTAAAATACAAAAACTCAGTCATGTATAGTCCGAAACGGTCAAATCATCGATGCAGTCTCCAGCAGTCCACGAAATGACACAGCAACGCCTGAATGGGGAAAAGGTGGTGAAGACGGAGGGTAGGACGTCAGGTGACGATTCCGGCCTGCAAATGACGTCTCCGATGTCTTCTTTTGCACGGTTGAGATGTAAATGGAAACGTCTTTTGCAAGCCGGAAACGTCACCGAAGACGCCTGAAGTGGAGACGGGAGTCAGGCCAGAGACGTCTCTTGCAGGTCGGAAACGTCATGGAGACGCCTAAATGGGAGACAGTTGGCTTGACCGGAGACGTCAGTGAGATGCTAATCGTGACGTCTTTTGCAACCTGTGAGACGTCACGAAGAAGCCTGAAGTAAAGATGGCTGAGAGAAATCCGAAATAACTCAGCCATGAGCCAAGCCGACGGAGGTGACATCTCCAACAGTCCCGAAGATGTATCGGCGGCGCTGAGACGTCTCCACGACGTTTCAAAGGGGTGTGGACACGTGTCAGTGAGGCAATGGTTTTAAGGGGACCCGTCTCCGGAGACGCTTGGCGAACCTCGAAATCTGTGAACCATAACACCAAAGAAACGGAAGGTGGCTAAAATGGTAAATCACCTTGGTCAATGACCAAAATGGTGATTTTCCCTTTTTTTTAAGTTATTAACCACTTTTTGTAAACTGTTTATTTATTAGATGAATACAAGAAAAGATTAAACTAAAATAAGTAAAAAAAAAAGTTAAGGTTTAGAGATGTCACAACATAATTTTCGGTTATATAATCAGGTAAATGATATATGTTATTGGGTAGCGGGTCAAGTAACAGGTATATTACCAAATCTCATACTCATTCCATACTCGTTAAAAAAAGTCACATGCCCAGTTCCATACCCGCTTACAGCTTACCCGACCTCATACCCGTCCCGAGTATGTTGGGTACTTCGGGTTCCATTGCCATCCCTTGACCAACGGAATCTTCCGTGGTTTGTTCATATCATCGACCGTCAACGTACGTATATAATTTGGCCATAATATATGTGTGCGCAATTGATTCATCAATTGACCATGGAGGTTCTTTGAAGGTTTTACTCTTTTTTTTTTTATCGTGGATTAATCTTTTTGTCATATTTTATATGACTTTTTGCATCCGACATCATGGTAATAGATTATCAAAATATGGTCATTTCTATATAACATTCACCTCACATGTTCTTATTGTTTCCCATCTTCCCGATACAAACAAGTGAAACAACAATTACTCTAAATCCACAATATCCACAATTACATATTGTATATGTGTGAGGTAAGTAAGATGAAAGATCTTTAGCTGTCTTTAAAGTTCAGTTTTCATAATAGAAAAGAGTTTTCATTTTTTTTCATTATTTCTAGTCCATCGTCACAACAAATATCATTATTTGATGAATTCGTTGATAATGATAAATCAAGCTTTCTCTATACAAGAGATTAGAGCAGAAACTACAAGTACATTTTAAACAACAGATGTTGGAATGCATAAATGTAGTTATCATTTTAAGGCCTGACGGTGCAAGGCGCCATGCCTTTGCCACTTCGGACGTTTCTACAACGCATGGATTTGGTACTGAATTCTGGGATTCGGTTAAGGATAAATTTGACGAGGAAATGGGTTATGCAACTGCGCGTACAAGAGATGAAATATCTTCTAAGTAGGAGAGTATATCGGTAGTGCTTGAAAGATTTCACTACACGGGTAGACAACTTGGGAGAAGATGAAAATGATGACCATGTTGTTGAAGAATCTTGTGCAGAATATGCACGCGTTAATGGAATGTCGTTTACTAAGTTAGAACTTCGGGAACTTATAGTCGAGGCCAGTGGTGTAGCCGGTGGAGTTCCGAGTAACACCACTTGCCGTTCAAAAAAAACTAATCTTTTTTTTAATAAAGAATGATTGGGTAATGATTAAGGTGGATTTATTATATTTCCTGGTAGTTATTAAAAGAAGAAAGTAAACCCCACTTTTGAGGTGACGTCTAGATAAAGCTGAGATGATAGAATGAGGAGGCTCCATTCTACACCATCGAGCCTAATAACTTTTCATAATTGTTCCTCTTGCAAGTAACATCTATAATCAAGATACTAGTATGGAACCCGCGCGTTGTGACGGGGTCGACAATACAAGGCGGGAACATAATTCAAACCTTAAAACGATAAAAAAATCATATGTCAGTTGTATATATTTATATATAAAAGCACTCGCGCTTAACGGCAGGGAAGTTTCTAACATTAATTAGGATAGTTACATGATACCATGTTACGTTCTATATACATATTGACAAAAAAAAATACGTGCATGGGTTTTTAGTTTACACTAAACGGAGGAAGCAGAAATTCTCTTTCAAAATGTGTAAAGGTTGTATAAGAAAAAAGGAATTATACTAAAACTATAAAAAAAAAACATTTTTGATACGTACAACATATATAGGTGCTTGGATGTGCTCTTTAAGTTGGTATTACAACTTGAAGTCACTACAAGTCAATATGACCAATCAAATCCAATAGTTTATTGAAACTAATTGTTAAGATTATTCATTATTGTCTAACCAAATGTTAGTTTAATCATCTATTTATGATTCTAATTATTCAAGTTTGTATATTGAACCCAGTTAATTTTCATTCTATCATGAATGATTTGAGCTGTCGATTTAGTAATAACTTATTGTTTTGGCTTCAAGACTATGCCTGCATTTTCACTCTTCGCCCCTACCTTAATTTCAGCCTCCAAATGAGATATCCGTGAAAAATGGAAAAAAAAAATGCATACTCTTTAAACATTTTAAATATATAAAGGTATGGGATTGAGAATTAAAATGAGGGAATGAAAGGGATTTGTAGTATTGAATTGGGTAGAGTTACATATTTAAAAGGGTAGAAATTGTGTATAAGACTATTATACTATTAGCATTAAAGGTTGTACACAAGGGTATAAATGGAAGAAATAGGGTAAAAATTTAGAGATTACACTTTAGACTTTTGGAATGTCATCTTAACTTTGTCAAGTTGGACATCTTTGCCCATTGCTCTCTCTTTATATAATGTAGTAGAGATATAGGAATGCACGACGTATGTCCAATGATCCCTGGTCACAAATGAGAGAATAAAATCTTGTGCTACTAAATAAAAATTCAAGATAACATTATATACTTTGAGTAAAGATCCGGTATAAATAGCTTTTTTGGTAAGAACTGTGAGAATCAAAGGAGGGTATTTTTTTTTTATTTTTTTTTTCAAAATTTTTTTTTCCCATATTGTTAAACAAGTATTATAGTATTGAAAACTAAAAAAAAAAAAAAAAATTGGTGTAGAGTAATTACGTGTAGAGTAATTACATAATTACTCTAGTGTAAACTAATGTATTTACCTTAATGACGTAATTACACTAAAAAAAAAATTTTTTAAATTTTTTTTTGTATTATTCATCTAGAAAGAATGTTTAAGCACATGGGAAAAAAAAATTCTAAAAAAAAAAATATTTTTTTTTACCCCCTTTGATTCTCACAGTTCTTACAAAAAAACTATATGTATTTGATCTTTACTCTATATACTTTAAAAAAAATTAACGTAAAATTGACATAAGAAAATACACATAAAAGTAAGATCCAGTATTAAAAAAAATACAAATCATGGGTCCAACAATCTAATCATTAGCTTAAAAAAAATCCACTAATCAATAAAAATATAAAAAAAATAATAATGAATTCAAATCTGTTTTGACTTATCTAAAACATGATTAGGATCCTATTCAGCAATCATCAACACATCATCTTCATAAACAAGCCTCTCTTCCCGGTTTATTTATATATAATCCAAATCGTGATTACAAATTCTTCATATTTTAAAAAAAAAAAAAATCGTATATTTTGTGTCCATCAGATGAAGACTGTCAGCGAAAAAGGAGAAGATGACGTAAGCAGCGGTGGTTACCGGTCGTCGGAGACAAATGTAACGAATTTGACGGTGATTGTATCAGAAGATGAATGCAATTCGTCTAGTAGTTCTTCGATCGGAGATGATAGCGATGCTGATCGAGAAGATGATGTTGAGAGTCGTTATGGTTACGGTTATGATCGGAAAAATGCTAATGATGATAATAATAATAATAATAATAGGTTTGATGATGCGATTGAGGCTCTGGAACAAGCGCTTCCTATCAGGTTTAGTAACTTATGTTTTTATTCGGTTTATTGTGGCGTTTAGATGTTAGCTATTAACATTTCATGTTGTGATATTGCATTTTATACCTTTAGCCTAGTTATGTTATGACCCCAATTCCGTTAAGAGCCTACCTATGAATCAATCGGCATTAAGGGTTGTTTGTTTCAGCTCTTAATAGAACAAATGTATGAATCAATCAAATATTTGCTTCTGAATGGCTAAAGAATATACTGAGTTTAAATGGTTCAGACCTCTTACTGGGTCAGCACTTAATGGTTCAGACCTTTTACATGTTCGACACTTACCTATTCAGAAGTTGTCAAAGAGCTCCTAGTGCATTGGAATGACACCTTTGAATCAAACAAAAAGTCTTTCTACCCATTAAGTTTCAAAATGATCTTGAATGAAAATTTTTCCGTGCGTCGCTTCACCTGGGTCACTAATGTGACCACCTCCTCAACTCACCATCACATCGGCATACTCGCTCAGCACTTACTAGAGCATAGGGGGCTAGCAACCCAACTTGTAACTAGTTTGCATTCCATTTTAATTTAAAAAAATTGTTTAATAATTAAAAAAATCGTGAAGGTTATGAAATCTTCCTCAAAAATCATATGCCATTGGAGATGGTATGAGTTCTTCGAACTGTGTGGACAAAGTTAGGTTAAACGAATTTGTGTTTTAAATTTCTCTGAATTGTTTCAGTTTCCTTTTCATTAACCTAAAATACAGGGTAATTTATATTGTTATGTTAGTAGTATTAATGATCAGCTTTTTGAACAAGCCAAACAACACGAGACTCGTATTAATGACCTGACCAATGCTTGGTGTAACGCGTTGTGTTTGTTACAGGAGAGGGATATCAACGTTCTACAATGGCAAATCAAAGTCATTTACCTCTCTTGCTAATGTGTGGCCGACTACATCTTCGGTACAAGACATTGCAAAACCAGAGAATGCTTACACGAGAAAGCGAAGGAATGCTAGAGCTTTTAAACTATCAACCATAAACACCAGGTGGATACGTAAGAAACCCAAGACGTCAAGGTTGAGCTTTACAATTGAAAGAGAAGATAACAACTTTACCACGCATACTATACGGCCTCAAATCAATAGACCATTGGCATTGAGATCGTTTTCGATGGTTAACTTGCATTGAACAAAGATTGAAAATTGTTAACCAAAACAGAGTATATCTACCATTTAATTTTGATTACAGTCCACTAGAATTGACAACAAATGATGATTACAAGCTTTACAAAAGAATTTAAAACAAAGGTTATTTTTGGCATTTTATATAATGCAATACTAGTAGGTTAGGTTGTGATACTTCATGTACATGAACTTGGCCTTGGCCTTGACATCTAATACTTGTCCTAAACTAAGACCATAAACACGGAAACCATGTGTTTCCCCATATGTTACATAGCCACCGCTTTTAATCTTATTATGCACAGAAGACTCACTTGGGGTTTTGAAGAAGAAACTGTGCTGCAGGATACTCAGATAAGAATGCAGGGGCCTCTATATCCGTAGGATCAATCGCGGGTATCGTCATGTAGATGTCTTCGGTAGAGAATGGAATACTGTAATACACAAAACAGTTACCGAGATTAATATAGGTGGCCTTTTAAATCTATTTTCATCTAACGAATCGATTTGGGTTAAGTTGTGTCTCAAACAAGTCAAATTAAAATGGAATGTATCAAATAGGTCTAGAGTCACCCACATTGCATTAAGCTTACAGCCTCATAAACCGTTGTATTAAAAGAAAAGAAAATATTATTGCAATAATATATTTTTCACAGTTTTATATAACACCAACTATTTACGGCCTTCAAGGAGGGATGCAGTGACTGAAGAGATCTCAAGTTCGAATATGAATTCCACTGGTTTTTGTCTTTAACCCCCCTCGAAGGCCACTTGACCATGTTATGTGTTACCTTCCCCATTGGTTAGCAGGGTATTGGCAGGTCCATGAGTTTGCACGGTCACCAAAATGTAACTATTTATAAAATGAGGTCCATGCGTAATTCATTTTTGGAAATACGAGAAACATAAGAAACTTACCTCAGATCATCATCCAATAAGAACGAATTGGATGTGAGATTTTGAGAGTCCTTGCTCAACATTTCCCTCATCTCGGCAACAACCTATAGAAAACAAACACAAAAACAAAAAAACGTTCAGAGACCATGTGCAAATTATTACACCAATAAATCACTAACAATACTAGCCTCGTTTGATACGCTCTGTGTCCCATATTTGTCGTCCCAGTACATTGTACTTATGCGATATATTTGCCTAACTGTCAATGCCTGTCCAAATTGGTGAATCAGATGTCATGTCTGATAAAAAGTCAAAAAAAATAATGTTGCTCGTATTTAAGCTGAAGGTAAGATATACCGGACATAAATCGTTTCTGATCTCTTCCAATGACTTTTTTCTTTTCTGGTGTATTACCTATAGGAATTAAAATTTATAAGTGAAATGAAGAAGAAAAACATTATTCTGCCAGTAAAGATTATCATAACAAGCAGTGACTTACCAGAAACCCGACCGCTTGTCTTATATAATTTAGCTCATGCCAAGATGGTCCTGCAAACTAAATTGAGTGTTGAGTTAGCCTCGGAAGGCATATATGCATTTAAAACAAATCTGATCAGTTAAAAAACAAAAAATATATATATATATGAAGAAAAAACCTCGTCTTTTGCATTGGCTATCCATTTCTCCAGTTCTGCTAGACCAGACTTGACATATTCCCCATTGGAAAATGTGCAGCACTCTCGTCGCAGTAAAAGACTTTAAAAAAATGTTCTTACTCAGTATAAATAATCTCATAAAACCTAGAGAATATATATATTTCAAATATAAAAAACATATACCTGTTGAAAAGTGATATGTTGATAAATGAAAAGACCTGGGTGGTAAGCTTACGAATGAAAAATGAAGGCACCTGCATGTACCATTTACTGATGTTCAATCATATATGTCACGAATAATTACAACCCAAATAAAAGAGTAAGGAGAGATTATAATACATGATTTCCACGTAAACGCTCCATAAGAGAATCCATGAACTCTATGATTTTCTCCCACTGACTACCAGCAGCCTGCTGAGGAATGCCGCTAGGTGACCTAGACGGTTTACCACCGTGTACTCGTTGATTTTTGGGAGCCTTCACAAAGAATTTTTCATATTACTTAGTTCTAGACTAAAGAATAGATCTAAAATGTGACGGTTGCAAAACAATAGACACCATTATATATGAATAACTGAGATATAACCCTATAGGTATATAACACTGACCTGGATGCATGAAGCTAAAAGAGGTGATATTTCCTTCTTCAAGTTATCACGTATTAAGCCAAATATCTTCTCCACACAAGCAGTTAACTGTTGTTTAAACAGTATAGCCGGATACCTCGCTTCCATAGGAGAGATTCCATCCTCAAACCCGATGTATTTGTGGGGAGTGTAGCTCTGAAAATTACATACAACATACCATCAAACCACCACTAGATAAATGACATAAAATGCTTGATCATAAGATAACCAAATCAAAAACAAGGGTCATTCATGGTCTCAGGAAAACTACTTTGGAAGATAAAAACATAAAACTTAGAAGGCTAAATAGAGCAAGGTTCACTCATTCTTCAAGGTAAAAATAAAAAATTCCAAACAGAAACTTTCAAGTGCGGCTTGCTGTTAAACACCGGGAGGTGTTCCCGCGTTTAGGCCCTGAAATCCATGACACTAGGCACGAGGTGAGAGTTCTATGTACAACCAAATAAGCCTTATGTACAACCAAAAGTCGCCTAACTCTCATTTCACTTGCATATATCAGTTTTTTATCTACTAAAGGGATGGGGAGATTATGAAGGGTTTTTCATAATATCTTTGTCTGGTTGTCCCTTTAGTTGTTTTACATACCAGCCTCAACGCCACAAGGCATTTTCCCGAGCGCCTTGCCGCCAAGTGTATGGGAAATAGATATTTTCTCTAGGTGAAAGGTTCCCCTCTTTTTACCCAACCAACAAAAAGGGAAAAGCACTAGTAAAAAGATAAAATCTCTTATTTCTGACAAGCATAGATTTAGAAAGGAAAAAAAAAAAAACCTGTATTCAATATAAAACTTACTTGTGCAGCCCTCCCATTGGGTAAAGTGGACACACCGGAACGCTGAGATATAGGTGTCAAGAAACCATTAGACCGGAAATTCCTTTGCAGCAGACATAAAAGAGCTGAAGCATTAGATAACCAGTATGGCAAGGTAACACCCTCATCCCCCTCCTACAAAACAAAGCATAGGAAACAGATGGTAATTTCACCATGCTTAGCTGAAAAGAAACAAACAGAAACTGCAGATCTACAAACAAAACCAGCTCAAAGTGAACAAATTACCTTAAGAACATTGTTAATCTTCTCTATAATGAAGTCAAATATCGCAGTCCTTTCAGAGTCAAAGGCATGCCAATGAAGAAGGCATTTGTATATGACACTAGCAGCCACCGGTTTTCCATCCTTGAATCCCAGGTTTTCTTTAATGCACCGTGAGAGGATTTCAGAGTTCTCCTGCAACAATTGTTTTACAATGGACAATCATACAAATTGCAATGTGTAAGTACCCATATGGACAATCTTGTTGAAAAACACACCTGGTGCCTTTCAGTAGTCATCTTTGACCGACGTGAATCAGTCACACCTTGGGAGATAAGACTTCCGCTTTTGGTAGGTGTAGGTGTTTCCTACACCAGAATTACAAGATGGAATGAGATTATGAGAAGATAAAAAATAACATACTTTTTAGAGAAACTAAGCACACAGATCTTACATATATAGATTTTCGCTCCGAGAAGGGAAGAGCAAGTGCACCAGAGAGCTTCTGTGTACAAAACCATAAGAGAACAAGCACTGTTATGACTCAAACAATAGTCTATAATCATTTTAAAAATTACCAATAAGAGTAAGTAAGAAAGTCAGGAATAAAGTACGTAACCAAAGACAGATTACACTTATTACTAACCAAATTAGTAATTCATCCTATTACAACATTTTATATAAGGATACATCATCAGTTAAGCAACTGCTTTTAACATATCCAGACGAAACTTACATTACTTTCAATAGCACCTATATTGAAAGTCATGTGCAACATACATGGATCACCCTTTCTGGGTAAAAGGTCTTACGGTTCACTTTAATCATTAAAAAAAAAAAAATTGAAGTGTATAATTTAACTTGCAGTCAATAACAATGAACTATAAGGTACAAACACAACAATATAGCAAAAGAAGAGTTCTAGAGAGATGCAGAAATTCACAGGTGGATCATAGCAATTTGATCTATCACAGTACCTCAATATACGGCTTGGTGCTACTTGGCCAGTTTCCTTTCAGAGGGGTGCTAAACGTCTTCTGTCTTAGAACAAGGTTCTCTTTCTCCAAACTCGAGAACTTCTCCTCAAAACTACATAGGAAAATAAACAAAACGTAGAACACAATCAAATTAGCAAGGTCTTCAAAAGAGGCTTTTATATGAACATACATATATAGAAGCTTGAAGTAAAGAAGTTATAAACAGGTAACTAAGCATTCCTAGTAAGTTGGCAGGTGGGAAAAAAGAATTCACTATCTTAGATCTCTAGAAAGATAAAGTACAACACCATTTTAACTTCTGCTGGAGTTGCAAACACGTTTTCTCAACCTCCCTCAATTTTTTGAGGTTATTAGATGCATCTTCTTTAGCTTCAGTAAGTTGGCTCTGTAGTGACGAGTTCTTCTCTTCCAATGTACTCAATGAACTCTGCATGGATGTGAAATTAGTAACTAATAGTTTTATATATCATATATATATATATATATAAGACAAGTGTGCCCTTGAAATTGCAGGTGATTCATCATCCAAAAGATCTCAGCCATCTTGATTCTAAATTAAGTTTTCATCATTCTAGCTTTTGCCATGTGCAAACAGGAAGAATGCCATATCTTTGTATCAAGGTTAGCAAATACTAGTTTATTAATTAATTACTGTGCCAAAGGCGTGCTAAGGGGTTGTAGACAAATCACTTAAATAAGAGTTTCTAGTGCCCAAACAATAAAAGGAAACAAATTTGCCCTCATCCCAGCGGTAGCAGCCTCTCTATCCCCTGGGCAATGTTGTCAAAAGCCCAATGTGCATAGGCCGAGACTAAAGGCCAACGCCTAAGTGCTAAAAATAGAGGCTTTTGTAAGTAAGGCGCATAGTATAAATTACCATTTTTAGGGAGTTTTCGACATGTTTCTGGCTAGTTTAGGCTGTTTCGCTTTGATTCTAGACTTATTCAGATTGATTCCAGCCTAAAATTCCTTTTTAGGGAGGGGGGATTTGGCCAAAAAGCAACCCTCGTCCCACCCTCCCCATACCCTACCAATAGCTTTTGCTATGAGTGGGATTTTACTAGGTATGTTTGTAGTGCCCAAACAAATGTTAAAATGCTATGAGTATTTCTGTTTACTACCAATATTCTGCAACTTTTATTGTTTGATTATTTTTTCTTGACAGAATCATTGTTGATTAATCTTTCCTACAGTGGTATCTTTGCAATAAATTGGAACAAGCGTACTCTTTTAATCATATTAGAACGGATTTGTTGTAGTACTACCTCCCATATCTTTGTTTATGGAACAACTATATGTATAAAGATTTTTTTTTAATGTGTCATCTTTCCCATAGCTTAGATTCTCCTTTCAGCATAATAGTTTTCACAAAAACGAGCAAGTTTTGAAATGGCGTTACTACATGTGAAATTTCATAATGCATTTACTTACCTTCAAATACGAATTCTCATTTCTTAGGTCAGCCATTCCAACAAGTTCTCTTTCCAAGGAAGATTTTTCTTTTACTGACATTTCCAATTGGTTTTGCAGCACTGCATTCTTGTTGCATTCATTAACTGTAGCCAACTTTGCAGCATCTAACTCAAGAGTCAAAGATTGCACTAGTTTCTGAAGTCTCGCGATTTCCACAGACTTAGATTCATCGTTTGAACCCTGCATTAAATAGCGGTCGTGTTACACAAATATATCTAAATTTTAGCAAAAAAGTTGTTGCAAGTGTTTAGTGAGAACAAAACTGAAACCAAAACCAATACCCTTAATTTTTTCTCTAGTTGCAAGCGCCACGTGAGATCCTCCAGCTGCTTTTCTAGCTTAGATTTTGCTAGGCGCAAGGCACCCTTCTCATTAGCCTCCTGTCAAATATGAAAGAAAGGATTCATCATACACAAACAGAAAGAAAGAGATGACAAGAAAACAAAGAGGAGGTTAATGATTATTTCAAAAGTATTAGGTTTATGGATGATACAAGTATGAATGCAAATTTCTCATATACTAATTCAACTTCCATCATGGTATACTTTCAAATTTTAGTTTAAACCCTTCTTTGCTAAAGATAAGAAGACACGGCCTAGCTTCATTAATAAAAACACAAGGTCTACATAAAATATATGAAGTACAAATGCATAAAAAATGTTTGGAGTGTACATCATTTTTCTAGTTTTCACATTACGGTTGCAGTAGTTTGTCCTGTTTTCATCATTAAATGCAGTTTCTTAGTTACTTTTCTTTAAAAGTTTTCCAAGCCATGTATTCATATCTAATGAACACAACATATCCCATATGCCAAGAAATAGATATAAATGAAAAGCACGAGCAAAACAAAATGAAACCAGAAAAGGTAGACATCTGCAAACATGATTATACAGTTAAAGAAGCATAGCCAATGCTTCGTTACCTTCTTAAGCCTCCTGAGCTCTCTCTTTGCCAACTTTCTTCTCCAAAGACACTGTATTTTTGTAATATCACGATGTCGATGTTGAAAAGCAGAACGAACCTTAAACATCCTCCATCGAGCCTGTGAAAACAAAAATTATCAATAAATATAATGGCGTGATTAAAGTTTCCACACGCAAACTTTTATGTAGAAATCTTGCATATAGAAAAGTGTAGACATGAAAACTGTACCTGAATTACGGTGGCAGCCCTATGTTCCCTTATATGTAGAAATCTTTGGCGAGTAGTGAAACCACGGATGCTTGCTTGCAAGAGTAAAGCAGAGAGATATTTCTGTGTATAAGCATTCTTCAACAGCCATCCACGAATATACGTCTGTATCAAAATGGCGGCAGCATCTTTTCGTTTTGCAGCATATGTAACTCTAGCAAGATAGCCTGCACAAAAATCATTCAAAAGTTATAATGAATTAATAAATTATTACACTTCACTAGATCAGGGTTGAGAAAGGCATATAACGCTAAACGATATTAAAAGAGTAATAGATTATTTGGATGATTACACTAAGAACAACGAAATATGAACTAAGTTTAAAGGAAAGAACCTCTGCAGTATGCTTGGAAAGAAATTGCAGCAGCTCGTTTCAATGTGAAATTCTTATGTGCAATATATGTGCGAAGTCGAAGCTGAATACGCTTTGCAGCATAATCCAAAACTCCAGCACGTTGAGAGTCCAAGATACCAATCTGACCAGCCCTTAGGAAAACTTTGGTCTTCCCCAACTGTAAAAGATTATAAAGGCATACGGAGATGTTAAACCTCAGATGAAATAAAAGGCTGGATATCATTGCAAAAGCAGATAATCTACATAACTAACAACGTAACCCTAATTATAGATGTTAAGCATAATCTTGTTTTACGTTGCAACTCAGAGTGAGCAAACCTGGTAGTTCTCAAGTTTTAGTTTTTGCAGGATTTTTTCTGTCATGCCTCGTCCGTCATAGCTGCAAGTCACAATTTAGGCAGTATTAATTTATGGAATATAAAATCAAACCAAGCAAGGGCCCATGCAGTATTAAAAAATAAATTACTGGCAAGTATGTAAAAAGAAAAGGAACCAGAGCATAAACTAAACATCTGATTTATCAGAATCAGCTTCAACAAATACTAAATACGGTCCACTCAGCAAGCCTGAGTTAAAACTTACCTTCCATCCATAACTTCCATGGCGATGATTCCAAATCGATCTACAAACTCATGGTAAGTTTTTCGAGTAGGATAACCAGCGAGACTTATTCGAACAGCCTCCAAAACACCCTACCAGAAGATCAAATTACAACTTCATAAAGCTGCTAGAAAAAAATATATGAAATATAATAAAATATAATGTACGGATAGTATTTGTATGTTCTGTAGCTGGTGGGTAACCCAAATAAATGAAAAAGATATTATAGAAAGTAAAAAAAATAGCAGGTATATATTCAGTCATTTGATAAAAATATTCCCTCACTTAACAGATCAAGTAGAGTAGAATCGAGAAAACACAAAGATACCGTACAGTCGTACACTTCATTTATTATACAAAATGCCAATACATATTTTTTATTTAAAAGGAATAAGAAGTCACTGACCCCACAACGTAGCTGATGTAACACACTCTGATTTTCAAACTTTTGAGGTCGATTAACTGAGTTTGGCTTCACACAGCGGACGTAATGAGGCTCTGTTGAACTGAGGGTGTCCATGAGAGCTTGCAGTTGTTGCTATAACCATGAAGGAACAAAAAACATGAATATCACAACAATAACCAACTTCAACAAAAAACTTACTAAACAATGTCTAAAAACTTCGTAAGCATCCTCAATAAACTTAGCAGGAAATGGATTTAAGATAGATGACATAACCATACCTTAAATCTAGATGCCACAGAAGAGAATTTGTATGACGATCTTGAAGATTCTTCTGGCAATGCTGGGAAAAGACCAGCGACAAAACCACACTTTGATGAAGACATTAGGTTACAGTGATCAATAACAACATAATCACGGTTTTTATCCAAGAAAGAATCTGTTTGATAGTTGACCTGCATTTGAAGAAACATGATCAAATATCATGATGTGTGTTGTGTTAGTAAACAACTAAACACTGCTCTTTCCTGGCATGCTATGATATATGGCTTACCTTGCCAGCATAGTGAGAAATGGTAAAATCTGTCTCAGAGAATTTTGCCTTTCCTAACCTTGGGTGGGCCCGCAAATTCTGGAAAAGCTTGTTTGCAAATGTTTCATGTGTTGACTTGGGAAACATGCTGCAAGAACATGTAAATCAAGATTAATATATTTTTCAGCTAATCCAACCAACAGATAGACGTGCCCAACAGGATTACTGTAAATCAATATGTACCAAGCTTCATCCAGTAGAGCAATTACTCCTATAGGCTTCTGCAATGTCAAAGATCATGATGATAAGGAACAGTAAACTGAATTTCGTCTATAATGCATAAAAACAAGTAGAGGTCTGATGCAAAATGCAAAATTTCAAACCTAAAGCAAAAGAAAACCCCTTACATCTCTAAGCAGAAGAATGAAATGATTACAGTGTTTCCAAAAAAAGGTTATAATTGATAAATAATCAAAACAGGTGACTCAAGCAGATAACCCATAATTTTATGTAATAAAGTATTATCAAAGATAAGTTAACTGAAAACTGCATGCAAGCTATTAGCTAAGCAATTTTAAGACATACAAAACAATAGTCAACATTGTTTTGAACCAGCATCAAGAACAGTATAAACCAGTAAGTAACGTCATAAAACTAATTCGTTATTTGTTTCTAAAGTTAAAAATGAAAGGAATTTAAAGCAAACTCCTGGTCTCACAGAGTAAGGTAAAACAGAAGGCCAAATGAAACACATCAGCCACTGACAGAAGTACCACTTTGAAACCAAAATAGTGTGTTGCATGCATGATTGAATTACCCAATGAACTGGAAGTATAAACTAATACCATTATATATGAAAACAATGTCAGAAACTATCAAGCTCATAGATTGCAATAGCAAAACAAGCTGACATAAACAAAATCTTAACTGACAGTAATGACCATCTAAACAAAGATCCATTCACCGCAAAAGAAAATAGCAGAAAATATATCTGTCTAATACGATTTCCATATAAGAAGAGAGAGAAAAGCTTGATTACTTCTTTAAGTAACCATAATTATTTGGGTGCTTGCTTTTATCTTGGAACCGTAGGCATTAAGAAACGACATAGAAAGCAATGTAATCGGAATAAGAGAGAACCTTTTCAATGAGATCTAAAACATCTTGATTATCTATAAACTCAATGTAGCTCCAAGTGATTGCTTCTTTCCGGTACTCCTCCTGCTCCATCTTAAAAACATGCTGCAACAATCCAACAAAGCATGGTTGCAAAATTAAGGTAAGTACAGCAAGTAAAAAATAAAAAAGACAAATTAATAACATGCTGGAGAGACTTGTAAGATAATATAAAAAATTAATACACAAAGAAACCCATACAAAAGGAGAACCTTTATTTTCCTGTCAACTTATTTGATAAACAAGAATGTTTCGGGAAGGTTAAAAGATACCTCACATCACCTACTATATAATATTAGCAATGAAACACAAAACGCCTGTCATACACTTATACATCAGTGCTCACCTCATTGAAATGTTGTTGAAGCTTTTCATTTGCAAAATTAATGCAGAATTGCTCGAAACTGTAAAGCAAGGAAAAAAATGAACATTATTATGATATCTTTAGCACAAACATAAAATGTTTGTGCATCTATGCACATATGTATCATCGATTTAACAAAATTAATTCTCAATTCCCATAATTACAAAACAAATTGGCCCACAGTTGTCAGACTTCCTAACTATATTTTATGTAAGGCATGACCCACAAAAGCAAAGAACTGTATAACGAATAAAATAGTAAGCTACCTGTTATGCTTAAAGCATTCAAATCCATATATATCAAGAACTCCAATTTGCATTCGAGAATTACTATCTTGCCCAACAGACCTATTGATCTTTTCAACAAGCCTAAAATAAGACAGAAGGTTGAGTATATAGAGAATCAATAAAGGATTAAGAGAAGGGAAGTTGTTAATGCAAATAAAGCCATACCAATCAAACAGGCGGGCATAAATAGTCTTTGCTAAAGCATCACGACTGGCAACAGCAGCATCACAGTCAAGTGCTTTAACTATGATCCCTTCACGAGTTTGTATAGAGCGTGTGCATAGAGTGGCCAACAAGAGTTTTGCATCACACCTAAAACAAAGCCATAAACCATACATATTTTCTGATGAGAAAAAATTAAACGGAAACCAAAGCTGAAGTATGAACTACACATTAAGCAGAAAGATGCTAGAATGATATTGACTACCCACATAAAAAGATCAGCAGCAGTCTGAAGATGGAAATTAGATTTCTCGTCCTTCACCATTGAAGAATCATGCTCTTTCCCTGGAGAAAATTCTATGTTCCCCAAATGCAAAATGGCAGCCAATGTACGAAATATGGCTTCCTAGCAAGGCAGAAAAACTGATGTGAACAAAGCAGTAAAAACATGGTAGTAGACTACCATACCCTTTGTGGGTAAACGGATCAACTTGGGCTGTAGTTTGCCTCCAGCAGATCAAAAAATGGGTATAATTAAGAAAATTAGGTAAAATGGTATAGGGTTCTCATAACGATCGAAAAGGTCAATAGCATTGTAAGTCACCCAAAACGTATTCAAAAGGCATAAAAACATAAATCATTTTTATTTCAAAAATTAGAATATTATTGTAATATAGCTTATAATCATATTTAAAGCATTAGCTATTTACAAATCAAGAAAAGGCGGGTGGGTCAGCCCAGCCAAACCCATCATAAAAATTATACATTTTGATAATTTACACCACTAAGCCCATATCAATAACTTTTACAAAGCAATATGTCAGTTAATAAATATGTTTGTAGAAATGTAGATGACCTGCTCGTCATTACTGATTCCAACAATATCCATAGCCCTTCTGGTCTTCACATATTCCTCTGCACTACTTACACCCTCTAACTCATATATCGTGCTTTGATTTAAGTAATGAAAGTTGCTTGGATGACCTAGCTTGTAATTGTCTGCGTCCTGGAAACAAGAGACTAACCGACTAAACAATGTGAATTTGAACTATAATGAAAAACTAATGTTGGTTATTTGAAGCATAGAATGACATGCTCGTTACCTCAAGGTAACATGTGTAAAAATGGTAATCACTGTTTTACTATATATACGTGCATTAAATAACATGTATAGCTATCAATGAAATAGTGAAATAGAAGAGAGAGTACTCTTCCAGATGCACACAACTGGTAAAAGCAGTGGTAATTTCTTTCAGGATCTGTAATCTGCACTACACGTGACCGCTCAAGTAGGTAGGTTCTGATTGCAGCACCCGATATTCTTCCAGTTGCGTCAAACTGAATCTCCACGAACTTGCCAAAACGACTGCAACCAAAAGCAACAATAAGATAAGTATCTGGTATTAGCATATGAGCATAAGTGCTATATCTTTCACACTAATGAATCAAGTCTCCACAACTAGCATGAGCTGTATGTTAACATAAAAAACAATGAAGCTCATGTTGTTTGGTTGTAATATGCTGAATGGCTTGATTTTTGACTTCTACTAAATGACAATCTGCACACGCTCTAAGAAAGAAAGAACAGTACCATACAGTTGATGTTTTTCAGTTGTTAATTATATTAACTAACTTTCTCACGTGCACTTATAATAGAGCTAATACATGGTCAATTTTGCAATTTCATACTTCATATAACATATTATACCCAACATAAATTAAGAAACAAAGTAGAATGACATGCTCCAATTAGATTGCATAGCCTGATCTTTAAATATAAAAACATCATCATGACCAACAGTGTGAATGAGCAAATAGAAAAGAAATATGAAACCCAAAGCAAACCTCGAATTGTCATTTCTAACAGTACGTGCATTTCCAAATGCCTCCAAAAGGGGGTTTGACTGTATAATGGAAAAGAAACTAAGTCAAAAGAATGTGATTGCCTTATACTAGAGGATGAACCAATCAAAGGAGCAGCAGAACTTACTTCTAGGACCTGCTGTTCAACTGTTCTGTCATCACTAGCAGCACGGCCGCCAACATAAGTAAGATACTGCATAATCAATTTCGTGGTTTCGGTTTTTCCAGCCCCACTTTCCCCGCTAACCAATATCGACTGACTTTTTGCATCACCCATCATTGCTCTGCATTTAAAATGCCAAAAAAGAGGCTAACACATCATACCATCATCATTGACAAAAAAATGCACAACACTTAGCAAACCTGTAAGATGCATCTGCTACAGCAAATACATGGGGGCTTAGCTCACCAAATGGAGCTCCCTTGTATTGCTCCATCATGTGCACATTATAAAGATGAGGAAGCTTTGTGAACGGATTTACAGCAATTAGGATACTTCCTGTGTATGTCTGACATAAACACCAAAAACCAAAACAAACAAGTGAAAACATGATCCAAAATGAAGCAATGCAAAACAAGGATAGTATAGTGTGAACGGTCATAAGAGGGAAAACATATGATGGTTAAAAAAGATTAAGAAACCCTGTTTAGTTATTAAAGCGTAAGTGGGCACTGATGCAAGCAGCGGGAGAAAAATACATTTTTTTTTTTGTTTTTGGGGGGAAGGGAACCAGCACATTTGAAAGTCTGAAATTAGTTAACACTACTTGTTGAAGCATATATCTTGGAACACATGCCAAGCTTGTCATCTGTATTCCTATTGCCTAATGTGTAATCCATGTAGCAGATTTGCAAAGATGTACAACATAATCTACCAATGGAACCCAAAGTCCCAAACTAATGGTCCAACCTACTTGTAAATGTAGTGATGATCAACCTCCATAGATTGTTTTTTCATAAATATATTATCTTGGAGATGTGCATAAAAGTCTCATCACCAGTTCAGCACGGTGCATTTCTGTCAGACCAGTTATGTCCCCTACTCCAATATCTCAAATAGAGTTCATTTGTTTCCTACACCTTTAGCTACAAGATGTAGAATATGGGGAAACAACTAGAATACTTGAATTGTTGGGTATTCTGACAATAAGGTGATAACATAAATAAGAAACCAAAAAGGCTCAAATCAAACTACGCTCCTTGTTAAGTCACACTCAAACATATTAAGTACACTGTAAAAGAGTGTCTGATCTGCTAGTTGATGTCGCGACCCATTGTAATTTAGAATGTGTCATCTACAGATGACCAAGTTTGCAACAAACACAGAACATTGTAATCCCAATCTGTCCTAAGTACACAGAACAAATGTAACCGTGATATGACTTATGAGTCGAAGAAATATAACAATCAAAACACATAGCTTGCGTTACAGGTGTCTTATCTAAACTTCGCAAAAGAGCACTCTTCTCTTCATGCTCATCTACTAGTTCTTAAATTGTGAGCAATGTTCAACTAAAACTGAGATTACACAAGAAGCATCTAGAAAACATTGAAGTAAGAGTAAGCATTAAATAACTAAAACTAAGATTACACAAGAAGCATCTACAAAAATCTTGAAGAGTAAGCATTAAATAAATAGTAGTACCAAAAAAAATCTTGAAGAGAGAGCATATGGGTGATGTAGATCTTGCCTCTAATGCTCTACAACTATCAAGACTCGAGAAGTCCACGAAAAAAAAAAAAAAAAAACTATTCACAGCCTCCTATTGTAAAAGGAACAGAAAAAGATAAGGACTTCTTTTACTTTTAAGGAAATGAAAATATTACCACTAACACATTGCGTATCAAGCGATAAATAATAAATACTCATCTAAATCTGCACAATCTACCAGTACAAAAATCATTAATTAGCGTACAATTAGTGTATGTTAAGCATTCATGCATATTATGTCAAGGTACATTGTCAGCATTTCCTACCTTCACGTCGACCAGAACTGTATGTATGTATGTCTCCTACTACTCCCTAAGTTTCCATCAAAGTAATTTAGTTTGACAAATCAACTTGCAGATCCACCAGCGCGACTCATGATTTGCCAGGTGGATACGAATCTAATGACATTGATTCAAACTAGAAATCCGATCAGCAAGTTTCTAGTTATATCATCTAATATCAAATTTATCGCACCTTAAAAAATCCAAATTATAAACAAAGCAAAATTGCACAAATTATAAACAAAGCAAAATTATAAACTGAGAGCATACACGTACACAAACAAAATTTCAAGTGTACATACATCCGTATATTTTGAAATCCATGAGTCGTTTCTATTAAATTTTCTTAGACTATAAAAGGAAAGATGACACTTACATATATCTCATTAAGTGCATAACGTTTCTTAAGATTGTCAAGCACTCCAGGTTCATTCAAGTAAGCCAACTTGGTCATATCATCCACCCCTCCATAGTCTGCATCAGCATCTCTTAGTAACAGCTTCTCCGCAAAAGCCAAAACCTTCCCAATGACATAAAAGGTTAGAACGACGACCAAAGTCACTTTCCATATTATTCTCTTACATCAAATTTCAAATCATGACTTGACCAATCATTTCAAGTCGGGTGTCACTTTTATGCTTCTTTTACTATTAAACTGTAGGTTAATGCCACCTAATACGAACCTTACAACATTACGACATCACTTGCTTTAGTCCTATATAAGTAACCATTCCCTTTCTTCATTTCTGCCCTATTACCTCCTTTTTTTTTGCTGAACTTAATAGTCTATACTCTCAAAAAGGTATCTCAAGGTGTGTTTGATTGCTCTTCCCACCACTCAATTTTATAATAGATTTGTTTAATCATGCTTTTCCAAAAACAAAAGAGTGTAATACGTCTAGAGATACTCACACTAAATCCTTAACCAATTAATTAACTTACTATAAAATGCCAACGACGTGTCGATGTTGGTAATCTTAGCATGTATTTTCTGTCAAAATAACTTTCCCCTGTACCTAACAAGTAACAACCTTATCAAAGACCATCCATGTATTCGATAATTCACATAACTTATATCATTACTCATCGTGTTACACTGTTACCAGCGTACGGACAATAATTAACATCCAATGACCTCACATCGACATCAAATCATAAACGCTTCGCAACCATATATAATAAGTTCACTTTCCAATTGCACAAATCAACGAAACCAGAACTCCTAACTCCTAATTAAAGCGCTACCGCTATTTCTCTATACGTAAAACAACATAAATCCGACTCGTAAAAACCATAGATTGTAATATATATCAGCATCGAACTTCCAATCTAGACCTTCTGTGTGATGTTTCAGTTTGCACCATTTAAATTAACAAGTAATTCACTCTGATCTTTTCAATCAATATTATTCCAACAAAGTAACTTAAACAACAAGTCAAACCTCAAACAGTCAACAAGCTCCATACCTGTTTACCGGAATCAGTAACAAGCTGCACCTGTTTACCGGCGAAGCCGGTAACCTCACCGGCAACCCAAGCGGTGTCCTTATCCTCAAACCAGACCTTGGAGCCCTTACGCAGAGTCATGGTAGCGTTGATATTAGTCATCATCATAGCGAAGAAATCATTTGAATTAGGTTATAAAAATATAAAACCCTAACAAAAGCCCCAAATTAAAAGTTTGAAATAAGGAACCCTAGAGAGAATAATTTGGAGTTCCCGCCCTAACAGTGAAAGTAATAAAGGTCCTACAATACAAAGAGAGGGGCATGTGAAATGTGAATATGAGATGATGATACAGTGAGTATTTTAATGGTGGGGTGGAATTATTATTATTATTATTATTATTTGGGGTTATTAATGTTTTGGCAGTTACGTAAAGATGGTTTGAAGTTTGAATCTTTTTTATGTTTTAAAGTTTAAACCCACCTTCATTGTTATTTACGGTGGGTTTTTGCCTTTTTGTGTTTATAACAGTCGCCCGGTTATATTAAGTTTGACATTTTTCTAATCTTATTTAGAGTTCTAAACGTTTGGTTGACAGATTTATAATTAATAGATATTTATATATGTGTGATGAGCTTGGGACGGTACGATCCCAAAAATACTAAAACCGATATATGCTAAAACCCAATACCGATTCCAATCCTAAAATTAGCGGTTCGGTATCGATACCAATACCGAACGGGATCTGTATTTTCGGTATAATACCGAAACCTATATAGAGAAGAAACCTGCACCATTTGAATACATCTGAAACCTTCAAACTTTTACAAATCTTTCTTCGTATAAAAATTACAACAAATAACATTATGTATATGAAAACACTAAAGAACGTTATATAAAAATTATAGACCTTCGTTCTCACCTGCAGTGATGGGTTGACGGTGGCGGTGGCAAAGTTGAACTCGGTGGAGAGACGTACTGCATTGACGGGCTGAACTCGATGGAGGAAGGTGTTGTGCGGTGGTGGAGGAGGTGTTAAAGACAAAATCTCGTATCGATACCGTGTAATACCGATCCCGAAAAGCCTAAAAACTTGGTACCAATACCGATCCCAAACACCCTCAGTTCGGTATTGGTTCGGTACGGATTGGTTTGGGAAAGGATCGGTATTTGAAACAATATGCTTATCCCTATTGAAAAGTGTGAAAGATAAATATTTTTAGGATTGGAGCCGACGTTGAACCGGTTTTATTATCGGTTAACTGGTAGTGCCAGATGTAAAAACATGATGGTGCCATAAATATTATAGAAATAAACAGAGTAAAATTTGAAGAACTTGATCAATTTTCGGTTTTGACACCCTAAAATTTCGGTTCAACTGGTCGAGTTTTTGGTCCTTCGGGTCAAACCTCTAGTTCGCATCAAACAAATCCAACAACCTTACCCGACCAGTTAAGGCTCCAGTTTTTGTTCAGGTTTCGAAACATTGCATGAAAGTGACTAGAATCTGAAATGTGTAATGATATATTTGTTCAAATAATTATGCAAATGTTTTTAATGTCTCTTTTGTTATGGAATGGAAGAAGATCCATATAGTAATACTATAAATCTATAATTAAGATAAGTTACATCTAATAAAATTATTGAATTTTTATTATGAGTTTTTTCAAAAAGGTACAAGGGTAATGTGTACAAAAGCTTTTTAGTTAACAACTGATTGGGAATGGGAATGTGTTTAATTGTTTAAAAAATCAATGATGGTGACGGGCTTTCTTTTTATTACTCATAGTCATTTGTAATCCTTTATTGTATTTGATTTTTTTTCAATATATCAATTTAACTGTTGAAAAAAATAATTAATGATCATATCACTTTCTCTACTTTGCAAAATATTGCATTTTACATTTCTACCTAGTTATGTCATAAGTTGTTTAACTATGTTAATTTAATGCATAAGATGGTTATATAACCGCTTACATCACCATGTTTTCTTACTCGCATTATATTAGTCAATCACAATCTATAAGTAAATTATGTAGTTTCCTAGTTCTTGACATAAAGTAGTTTATGTACATCCCCGTATATATCATATTTTATGCTGATATTGATAATATTTGTCCATCAAATTGTTTTGGTATTGATCATTTATCAACGAAGTATGTTGGTTAGCCTCGTTACAAATGGAATGGATAAAAGTAATTCGTAATGTGATGCATTTCTTGTGCAAGTATAAACTTTCCCAATGTACCAGGAGGATGACATCTGTCCGATGTGTCGTAAGGCCTGCCTGGATGAATACGGGGAACACGCGGTTCATTGTAAGGAGTTGTCCGGTTTTAAATATCGGCATGATTGGGTTCGAGACATTCTGTGGGACATTTTAAGACGGGCTGGGATCTCAGCCAAGAAGGAGGCCCCTGTAAACTTCCTCTCGGATCCAGCAGAAGGGAGATCCACCCTACGACCAGCAGATCTCCTTGTCTTTGGGTGGGCCGGGGGGAAGCATGCTTGTGTTGACCTGACGGGTGTATCTCCCCTAGTTGGGTTGAGGGATAGTGGCTTTGTTGCAGGGCAAGCGGTCTGGAAAGCAGAGGCAAAGAAGGTAGAAAAACATGCTAAAGCCTGCGAGGAGAACCAACACGTTTTTGTACTTTTGGCTTTTGATACCTTTGGCTCATTGGCACCGGAGGCTACCCGTTTCCTGACCAGGGTCCAGCGGGTTATTCACAGTAGTGTCTCGGCTCCGGGTGGACATGGTTATGTTTTTAGTAGATTAGGATTTGCTATCCGGAAAGGGGTGGCGGCGCAGCTTGTTGCCCGCCTGCCCGCTATCTTAATGTAATTTTCTTTGTCCTGGAATGAATTATTAAACTTTATTTAAAAATGAAGTAGAGGGGTTCGTGATCCAAGTGTATAATTGTATATTACTAGGTTTATATAATCAAAAAGGAGTTGAACTCTCTACATTTAGCATCCAAGTTGAAGGTGACCCATTAGGATAAACTCACAACTTCCCTATATATATAAGTCTCCTCCTCAATATTTAGCATCCTTTTTTCATCCTCAAACTCTCTGCATTTTAAAAGGCAACATTTAAGAAAAAACAAAAGAAATATCTGTCTAGAGAGATCTAGATGTTGGTAATTTTAGTGTTATCGACATGATAGTGGTATTGGATTGACTTGTTGAATAGGTTAATCTTATTAGAAATTAACCGAGTTAGGAGATGCAGGAGTGCGGGCTCGGTTGTTCCTAATGAGGTTGTGTGTGTCATTGAATATTGGGCCAAATGCAAAGGACTGTTGGGCCAATTAAATCTATTAGTTTTAATGTACAAATGGTATATTTTGCATGGTCCATCATGATATATGAAGCATGATCCGATTTCAATTATAAGGGATGTGTATGTCAATTTTCAAGAGATATCTTCAAGATAACTACTCCTAATTTGGAGAGATAATTTTCCCTGGATTTATTCATAGAAAACCAAGGCCAATTTTCTAGGGAGAACTCTAGAAAATTGGAGGTTTTGAACACACAAAAACCAATTCACAATTTTGATTATCGGTGCAAAAATTCTCTAAGAAATTAAATCCGATTCTTGTGTATATACTACGTTTAATCCGTTCAAACATTTGATTGTACCGATCAAATAGTTTGTTCTGATAGTGATTACACGACTCGTAGTATAATCCAAGTGATCCTCGATTTCTTCTACGGTTTCGGTTCAATAAAACCAACAAAGAACAAACTATTTGATGTTCATGGCGGAATCGGGTATTCGATTTGAAGGTGTAATCACGGCGTAAGAATCGGGGGCTGTTTTAGTAATTAGCGAATGATCTGTGTTTCTCATTATCGGCAATTGGGAACGGAAACGCGGTAAAACAGAGTAACAGAAAACACTTTTGTTTGTATAAAAGTGACGATTTTGCAAGAAGGAACGGAACGATCAGGAGGGGCTTGTTAATGTCACAAATCAGATAAGTTTTCACTTTTATTAATTTACAATTGTCCTAGTGTTGTTGTAATTTGTTTGGAATTAGAAAACAAGGCTTAATTTGTCTGGAATAAAAAAAAAACAAATTCAAAAGGTTATGGTATTAATTTGGTTGAATCAAATTAATATTGTATGGTTTTGTTGCCTTGTTTTCTGGGTTGGCAGGAAAAGAAATTTAATTTGCATGGTACTAAATTGTTTGCATCATATTAATTTTGTGAAGCAAAGAAAAGAAAACTTTGTTTGTTTTTTGGTCGTTGTGAATACGACAGAAAATAGAAACCGTAGGTTGTTACTTTGTATTTTGGTGAAGTATAAAATGAAGGATATAACATTTTGATTGTTAAGTTCTTCAACGGTAGCATTACAGAAAAACAAATCAAAGTTAATTGCTAATTTTGGTGGGCTTTTAGTATTGACTTGTTGAAGGATACATTTTGTTGTTTCCTTTGTTGTGTTTGATAGGAGCAAAATTAACAAACTATTTGGTATTTAGTGAAGCCGAATAGGAAGAAGATTAAAAAGGTGATCGGGTTTTGAGTACGTGAAACAGGGGCGATTTATGGGAAGGAAAGCAAAGGGTTGTTCTACGTGTTTTATTTGGCGGTAACCGGGATTGAAGGTTAATTCGCCAAGTTTGTTGTTAAAGGATTTGGTTCAAACTCCTAAAATCCGGATTTGAAAGGAACAACTACATGTGGTTTTTACAATCATAAATTTAGAACATCTTTTGGTGTTTGAGATCAAGTAGATTGTGCTTGATATGAACAAGAGACGATAATTAAGAAGGACATGCTAAGGCATGAGCGATCTCAAGTGCTTTCTCTCCATATGCTTTATTCGGTGTCAAAATTGCATGCCGGTGGAGATCGGTTCCAATCACGTCTGCATGTAACCGCCCAACGTCTCCGGTATTGCTGATGCTACCAATGATGATCTTTGACCCGATCGTTCGTTCTCATGCTTGCCGATAGTGCTAACAAAAAACGATGATGTTGCGGATTCAATGGAATGCAATTACGTTACAGGACACTAAGAAACTTCATATTCGGGTATGATTTAAGTATCTTGCTTTATGTTTGTAGTGTAAGAAGCTTCATAATCATGAGAAATTTATTTTGATTTTGAGATGATAAGAAAATCTTGATTTTAAGAATTGTTTATTGTCATGATTTTGAAATAATACATGTTGAAATAAGATGTAAGTGATACATACTTACATCTAAGCTTTATAATCAATATTATGATTCAACCATTTTGATTCTACTAGGTATTTTAAAGTTGGTTTGAAATACGATCAATCTAAATCACCTACGAGTGTATTTTAATTGCTTATATATTTGTAACTCAAATGCAAATGGATAATGATGGTTATTTTAATAATCGTGAATTTAAAGTTAGTTTCGTTCAAGAAAATTATAAGCATATCGACTTTGATTTCTTATCGTTATATGTATACAATTATTATTCATTTTGAATTGTAATAGTTATCAATGAGTTAGTAAAGTGAACATGGGTTACATAGATGTGAAAACATTTATGTGTAGAATCACATGGTGGAAATTCTTTAACTTCTACACTATAAAAGATTAAAGGTTCCAGTTTTAGACACAAACCTTGTTAAATGTAAAACTTGCATGTTAAATAAAAAAGCTTACTTCTTTTATGGATATTAAAGGAGTCTAGGCTATTGAAACTATTCTATAGTAATCTATGTGATTTCTTGGAAAAAGCATCTATGAGAACTAAAAGTATGTTATTACTTTTGTAGATGATGTTTCTAGATTTTGATATGCATACTTGTTCCATGCAAAGGTTAAAGTCTTAAACAAATTACAAGTATCTTTGTTCCCAATGCGCCTATGATATAGCACCAGGCGGACTATTAGCTAGTGTGTATTGGGGAGTTGTAAAAGAAATAAGATTATCCTTCTAGTGTTGTTGTAAGTCTTATTGAACGTAAAATAAAGACTTTAGGGGGGAAGGAATATATGGTCTATTCATAAACTATGGTGAAAGTCTTTAGTTTCTATGTCTTAGAACTAATGACTATGTGTACGTAAACACTGTCATAGAATCAATGGATAATCCATAATTCTCATAATAGGGTTTTGGACCTATTGAGAATGTAGTTGTTGATTCTGATAAAGAATCTGCTAGTATTGAAAATATATTTGTTCTTTCTGAACCTAGGAAACACATGAGAACAAGAAAAGCTTAGTCTGTTGGTTCTGACTTTCATCTTTATTTAGTTGAAGGAACTAGAACTTAGGTTGGACATCAGTAATTGATGGGTTGTTTCCTAACCAATCGGATATATTTATGTATGTACTTGTCTTAATTCCTCCGGTAAAAGAGTAATCGCGTGATATGAAGGGTCTAAAGGAGGATGTTGTTATCCTAGGAATAAGGATAACACGGAAGAACAAGGGTATGATAATGACACAGCCTCATTACAGTGAGAAATTGTTGAATAAATTCAATTACCTTGTTTGTTATCTAGTTGGTACTCATATATGTCCTAATATCTAACTTGTGCGTAATCATGATGAATCTATTTCACATATGGAGCATTTAAAGCTATTGGATGCCTAAGTATAGTTTGATTTGTACAAGGCCTAACATAGCATATGTTGTGGGAACTGAATAGATTTACCAGTAATCTAAGTACTTGGTACTGGCAAGCTGTGAATAGATTGCTTTTATACTTGAATAGATTTACCAGTAATCCAAGTACTTGGTACTGGCAAGATGTGAATAGATTGCTTTTATACTTGAAAAGAACCACGATCTATGGTTTATAATTTTCAGGTTTTCCTTCGGTTTAGAAGGGTACTCTTATACAAGTCATATAACTAATTAGAGTTATTTGTATGCTCTTTTAGGGGAGGTTTCTTTTCTTAGGCATATAAGAAACGAACTTCCATCATTTGACAATGGAATGTGAGTTTGTAGCATTTGCAACAGCTGGTAAAGAAGCTGAGTGGCTAACAAACTTGTATTATGAAATTCCATTGCGGTCTAAACCGATATCACTAATATCTATCAGGTATGATAGTGCTGACTAAAGATTATAGTCAGGTGTATAATGGAAAGTCTAGACAATTATGTATTATACATAGCATGATTCATGAGCTCATCATGCATGGTGTGATATCTGTTGAATTTTTTAAAATCTGAGTATAATTTGACTGATTATCTAACTAATGAGTTAGGAAGAGATCTCGTGAATAAATTAGTCATAGGGATGGGGTTAAAGTCCATACTTTAATATCCTATGTCAAGATACCCAATTCCCATCTAATACAACGTTAGATGCAGAATTCAATGTGGAAAGCTTGTCATAGAGATATTGGAACACATGATTAGAATCATCCCAAAGTTTGTGTTCAGACTGCAAGATAAAGTAGGCTGAAGTTTAACTTCTTAATAGTCCTTTGCATTTGCAGGTGCAAGAATAAAGAGACTACCTATAAGAGTATGAAGTTTAGCCGCTTCAAGAAGCTTGGACTTGGCTTTGATATACTCTTTGAAGGATTGGACACTGGCTAGTAAAATATAGTGTCAGGTAAGAACATATGGATTTATAAACTTATGTGTATTTTACCTTCAAGTATTCAAATGGATAGCAAGGGTTCAATCCATAGAGACACCCCGATATTCGAATATTTGGATCGTGTAATCTACTAAGATGGAAATTCAATCCTCAGGACATTTCCATTTATGCATAAGTTTGAGCTTCTTTGAGAATTAAGTTGAGTTAATCATGGATATCACTAAAATGGGGGAGGATTGTTGGTAATTTTAGTGTTATCGACATGATAGTGGTATTGGATTGACTTGTTGAATAGGTTAATCTTATTAGAAATTAACCGAGTTAGGAGATGCAGGAGTGCGGGCTCGGTTGTTCCTAATGAGGTTGTGTGTGTCATTGAATATTGGGCCAAATGCAAAGGACTGTTGGGCCAATTAAATCTATTAGTTTTAATGTACAAATGGTATATTTTGCATGGTCCATCATGATATATGAAGCATGATCCGATTTCAATTATAAGGGATGTGTATGTCAATTTTCAAGAGATATCTTCAAGATAACTACTCCTAATTTGGAGAGATAATTTTCCCTGGATTTATTCATAGAAAACCAAGGCCAATTTTCTAGGGAGAACTCTAGAAAATTGGAGGTTTTGAACACACAAAAACCAATTCACAATTTTGATTATCGGTGCAAAAATTCTCTAAGAAATTAAATCCGATTCTTGTGTATATACTACGTTTAATCCGTTCAAACATTTGATTGTACCGATCAAATAGTTTGTTCTGATAGTGATTACACGACTCGTAGTATAATCCAAGTGATCCTCGATTTCTTCTACGGTTTCGGTTCAATAAAACCAACACTAGACCGGACCAAACCAACAAATTATATAATTAGTAAGGGATTTTTCAGCTATACTACCACCCAAAAGTTTTCCTTTCGGTCTCTACTCGCACACCACATAAAGTAAAAACAAACATAATAAAAAAATACTCATTTTTAATTATTCCACATTGTACAATGCATACTTAATATTAAATAGAAAAACCTTTTATTAGAAAGCCCAAAATTAGGGTATATTAATACCTGTTCTGCTCGGACCCAGGTATATAAGGTATGATTTTTGGCTTCAATAACCATATCCGGAACCGAACCGGTTATAGCAATAACTGGTTTCGGCCCATAAATAAAATAACCAAACCGGATACTTGGTTAATGAATCTTTATTCACCTCTAATGGCCCGCGATATCTTGGGGCTTGGGCCTTGAACTCTTAATTGAATTCATTGGATAAGTTGTAATGAGTTATACATGTTTTTACGGGCTATTATGTTGTAATCGGTGGATAGACTTAGTATTTGATTCGTTTCTCTAAAATCTGCTTAAGAGGAGGCTTTTAATTCTTCGCTTTTGTCATATGGTCATAAAGTGTTTAATACGTGTTTATTATTTATAGATGCAATGGTTGAGACACAATGTTGGAGGAGATAACAGAAACTTCTGAAAGAAATTTTTTTTTTTTAAAGTAAACTTCATTAAAAACACAAACGAGCCAGAATCTTCAAGATGGAGAAACCACTTGAAGTTACACTACATCAATACAAAAAGAATTACATCCTTTCCAATCTACATTCCCCCATTAAACCTATTTACCACAAATAACCCAAAGATTTAACATCGGACACAATCTTAGGCACCTTGGCCTCCATATTATTGAATCTTTGCCGGTTCCTAGCTTTCCATACGCACCAACACGTCAAAACCATCACCCCATACACAACTTGTTTCCGAACACTAGAACCATCCACCCTTGAAGCCGTATCTAAAATATCTTGAAACGAAAACAAGAAACCTTTTGGAATACGACACCACTTACAAATAGCATCCCAAACACCATTAGCGATTATACACGCCGTGAAAATATGATCCGTACTTTCTTCCGTATCACCACACATCGAACAAATATTATCCCCAAAGATGATATTCCTCCTCGCTAATGCTACCAATGTCGGAATTCTATCCAAATTCGCCCTCCACATAAATAAATTACATTTGTTAGGAAGCCACTTGCACCACTTATAAACTTTATTATTTGAATGCGGCATCTCTAGAACCAACCATTTTCTTATTTCCTTGACCGAGAATTTCTTGCTTTCCCCTTTGTTCCATATCCAATCGTCTGCTCTGTTACTAAATCAAACTTCATTAAGCACCCGATGACAATCCAACAACTCTTGAACTTCAACTTGCGAGGCATGATATCTAATCCAATTCCATTTTATCAGCCCACCTTGTTGATCCCCATCGATCCTTTCATTCACATTGCACCATTTATCCATACCAAGGCGAAAAATATTAGGAAACAATACTTTTAACGGAACATCTTTTACCCAAGGATCAACCCAAAATTTTATTTCAAACCCCTACCAATAACACCCCGCACCATATTCACAAATTGAGTCCCTTGTACTTTAACCCGGTAACCAAAATTCACCACTTTTGACCACATACCTCGTAATTCGTATATTAGCACTAACCGGATAAGCATCCCATTCCCTTATAGTCTTATGAATGTCATCGATCAATCTTCTCCAAAGTGCATTTCGCTCCACTTTATATCTCCATAACCACTTCAAAATCAATGCATTGTTAATGACGTCGAGTTTACTTAAACCCAACCCTCCCGCTAAACTTCTCAAAGAATTGAACAATTATAATTTATAAAACATAAAATGAATGCGACAGAAACATCTCACCTTATTTACGTAAATTCCACTACCGAACCGTTTGACAGAAAACCAAAATCCTGAACACTTTTGTCTATTACCGAACATTTGTTTTATATATATTTTTGGAAATTTATATAATTTGTAATTTCTGAAATTGCTGCTTTGAATTGTTTGTTTAATGTTATAGGTTTTGATAATATTTATAAACTATATATGCATGAATGATGTCTCGCCTTTGTGGTGGAGTGGCATGGAAATTGATGGATAAGGCTTGGGGTTGAAAAGTCTTAAGTTCGATTCTTGATCTCACAACGGATTTTACCGATTACCTACCGTCGTGTCTTCGGGCGGGTAGGGGCTAGGGTTTTCCCCAGGCAGTCGGGCATTAGTTTCGTTGTCAAAAAAAATATATATGCATGAATGATGAAAAGATTTAGGAATATTGTCTTTCTTGAAATAGATTAGTGATATTCGAAGCCCCGCTTTCAGCTGTGCGCATATAATGTATATATGTGTGGTCCTCGGGGGGCAACAGTAAAGCTGCACTAATTTTAACGTTATTTTACTAATTTCGTGAAAATACCGTTAAAAATGACGGACGGTTAATCATGCATCAGGTGGTGACGTTGATAGCCAAAAGACATGGGGGTACATGCACCAATCGCGTTTGTCCCGATTGCAAGTGTTATGTGCCTTATTGTCTAAGGCTTGATACATAACTACTATTGAGCCGGGGGTCTCACTGGAAGCAGCCTCTCTATTCCGACAGGGTAGAGGTAAGACTGTCTACATCTTACCCTCCTCAGACCCTACCTTAGCTTTTATTATTGGTGGGATTAACTGAGTATGATGATGATGATGATGGAGATTAGTGATATTCATAGATATTTTAATTTTTGAGTTCGGCATTTATTTTTAAAACAAACAAAGTTTATTTGAATTAAATTTTTGTAATGGAAAAAAAAAAAAATACTAAATGAGAATGAAACTACTTGCTATACTAGTCTTCAATTCTTTGTCAATGTTTTAGAAGATAAGTAAGCTCACCTAATCCTCTCTATTCACCTGCATTTGCTCTTGTAGTTATTATCCTTGGCCTTATCACTCACTACCCTATGCTTACTATCATGCCATAGTCGAGCCACGGAAGCAATATCATTGTTAAACGTCCGGATTAACGAGTACTTGGTACCGTGGTGACCTTCTTCATGGGTGTGCATATAGGTGAATTTTTTCTATAATAAAAGAATAAAGAAAAAAAAAGAGAATACGTTTTGGTCTAACATTTATTTAAATCTAAAATTTTTAATTAAATTAGTTTTTTGACATCAAGAAAGTATTTATAGCGAAAAACTAGATTCTTTTTCCCTTTTATGGAGTTAAAGCCTAGCAAACTTTAACTCACTAGTACTACACCATATCTTAAACGCAACACCTTAAGCTTTTGTCTCTTAGAGCATTCTCAATAGCTTCCCTATCTCCCATTCACTCACAAACAATCACAACCACATATTACATTAAAAATCATTACAGTTTCTTTCTCCTCTACTCACAACCACTTTTAACAAATATTAAAAAATAAATACAGTTTTCCTGTTTTCCCTAAAAGATTCCCAAATAACCCAAAATTTACCGATAAACAGTAGATTCCTCATTTTCTTCACTCACAACCACTTTCAACCCCATAAAAAATTATAAGGTTTTGCCTCACTCAAAAATGAGGGCACTACTGTGAATGCTCTTATGTTGCATTCAACTGGACGATGAATTGCTAGAAAGCACTCAAACAAGACATAATAGTTTAGTCATGCTTGTTTATTAAACACGCTAAACTTTAGTCTTTAGATTTGAACTTAGCTCAGACTATATAAGGCTGTTGGGTATGGGGACGGTAGGACACCCCTTTTCGTAGGAAATATTGTCAGTGGAGGCCAAACATCAAGAAGTGAGACACTCCAAGGGGTTGGTGTGGCGTGTCCGCCTGTCCAAGACAACCCAAAACAGCCCTCCCATTGATCCATGCATTAGAAAATTGATTAGTTTGGTCCTGTCTTCAATGTCTCAAACAAGAGGTTTTGGACGGAGACATGAAAGAGGGGCGGTGTTTGAGACGGGGGACGAGGCGACCAGAGCGAGACAACACACCGCACCCATTAGCCTAAGAGCGACTCAAGTTGGGCTTTTAACAAAGTAATCTTGTCTTGTGAATCTTATCATCGGCTTGATTCGTTTAACTAATACAAATACATTGATGTACTAATAGAAAGTGACATGCATATTACATATGTACTTTATCGAACAACCTGGTGTGGGAGATCCGTTTAACCCTCTTTTAAGCGGGGTTGAGTTAGTTGGTGGGCGAAGTACTTTATTTCAGTTATACAGTATATATTTATTTAGTTAATAATCAAAACGTTTAATATGTTGATAAAAATATGGACTTCCTCTGAGCTCTGACAAAAAATAATTTGAAATACTATAGCTGGATACATATTATCAACTTTTCAGCAGTCTTTAACAACATTTTTCTATTTACCTGACCCACAAAAAATACAATCAGAAACCGATAAATCAATAAATATATCCATTAAAACTTTATCAATGTCGTACCAGGAAATAAATAAATCATACAATCAACAATCTTAGCTTTAAAAAAGTAAAAAAAACAAAAAAACAAAAAAACAAAAAGAAATATAAAGGAATGTAGTATATTAAGATTGGATAATTTAAAACAAAAAATAACACCAAAGTACCAGAAAATACCGGTACCAAATCGTACCATGTCGATCCATATTGGATACCAATTAAGTATCGACTTTTTGTGTTTTTCGAGATCGGTACGGTACAATATTTTACCGACTTTAACTTCGAATATCATATCATACCCAACACTTTCAGTATTCGTACCTATTTTTGGCGATTTTCAGGATCCAGACTTTCGATACCGGGAGCTCAACCCTAATGCTTTGTTCCTAAGTTTACTTAAGAATGGAATGGAAGATAAAAGAAAATGTCTATTTTCCTCTACTTTATTTCCTTCCACCTCCATCCAGTTTTAAGGGATGCAATGTAGCCTCAAATTCCTTCCCTTCTCTTTTCTAAAAAAATTATGGAACAAAACTTTCCCTTCTTTCCTTCCATTTCTCTAAAAAATAAAAAACTCTAGAACACGACCAAATTTTCATTTCCTTACACTTCTCATCTTTTCTTTAAATAAATAAAAACTCGGGAACACATCGTAGACTCAGGAGTCATGAATCTCGTGTTGCACGTCTATGTGTGTGGATCGTTTTTGTTTTTTAGGTCAATGTCAGTGAGGCGAATGCCTATGTGGATCTTTCTCAATTCTTCACCATCGATCTAAAAATATTTATATACTTATGAGTCTCTATCAATACATAACACATGCTCGTATATTGGAAAATAATTTAATCCTTACGAGCTTAACTTAACCCTAAGTTACAATTTATACTATTTTGTACACCCCGCAATTTGAACGGGAGGACGATGAAGATTCAATTTAGAACAAAAATCAATAAACATGACGACAAATCCTTGGTGAAGATGTTAGCATATTAAAAGCTTGACGAAACACAAAGAACATGAAGCCAACCCATCATCGCTTTTTATTAGATCAAAGTAAATACACAACTCAATATGTTTCATATTTTGATGTTGTACCGGGTTATTGGGCAAATAGGCGGCATTGACATTGCCACAATACACAATGGAGGCATGAAACAAAGTACAATGACTCTCAAGAAGTAGATTGTATATTCAATAAGTTTCGGCAACATCATTAGCAACTCCGTGATATTCAACTTTAGCACCTCAACTAGAGACAATGAAGTTTTGATACTATTTAGATTTTATCTATATATGTATGTGTCCCTCTTAATATTACATGACTATATATAGTAAAACAATCTAATCCTAACCTTTATAGACTAACCTTAACCCTAAATTACAATTTATAAACTTCTTGATAAACTTTTAAAAACTGTATCATTTACATAAAAACTAAATGTAAAAGTTGATGATAATCATAGGGGCGCGCAGTGGTCGATTTTAGGTCCTAGCCAAACCAAACCAAAACCAAAAATTCAAGTCGACAAATTTGGTAAACCGATCAATTTTAGTTAATGCGGTTTCCTTAATGAGTCATGATGATGTGAAAAATATAAGGATATTTAGACAGCGAGTGCTCTAAAAACCTACAACCGACAATGTAGTATTTAAAAACTTGGCCCCCCTCACCTAAGATGCCTACCCCTACAATGAAAAGCTTGTCCATATGTTAAGGGACCATTATCTATCACCATCAACTAAAGCTTACTGTTCTGCCTCACCCATCATGTATATGTATGTATACATAATACTTAACCAATGTTACATCGGAATTTGTGACTTGGCACCACATGTATTTACACTCCCATCTGCCCACTGGACCCTCTTCACGGACCCATTTATTACCCAGGCCCACCCATGTTCATCCCTTGGGCCCACTTCTTACATAACAGTACCACCATAAATTGTTACATTTCATAATAGTACCACAGAGCCTAGCACATGGATTACACCAGTTTTTTTTTACACACTCTAAATTATTTTCATGCTACGCGGTGTACATGGGTTGCACAAACTTTTACGCGTTATTAATGCCCATCAGTGAAAGTCACGTTAGAGAATTATACGCCGTGTATAGACTTATATATAGGCGGTGCATAGGGGGCAAGGGTGTGCAATTAATGCTCATCGGTCAAAATCATGTTAGAGATCTATACGCGACGTATAGGAGACAATGGTGTGTGCCAATATCAGGGGCGAAGCATTGTGAGGGCCAGGGCCACCCCTGGCCCCCCCTTGTTTTTTGGCGCGGTAGTGGAAATTTGCGATTTTCGTAGGTAAATTTAGTCCGGGTTGAGGCCGGCCCCTGCCGATTTGCCACTACCGATCGAAAAAAATTGAGTCCGGCCCCAGCCGATTGGCGAACCAAGCTTCACCACTGGCCAATATCCCAAGCCTTTTACATTTCCAAAAATCTACCTACAACCATCCAACCAACCAACCTTCTTCTTTTACTTGCTACAAATACTACTAAAATCTTGTTATGGGCATGTCCATAATATTCCATAACCAAGGGCAATATAGACATTTTACTACTACTTTCTCAAGTTTAAATTTAATCACTGTTTTGGGATATAACCTCACCAAATTTTAGAAACAGTTGGGCATCTGAGGTGCTAATGGATGAGCAGTTGACCAAATGTGGCGTCTTGAGGTTCGCGTATTCGTCCATGTAACTCGAGACTTTTGAGGACTGGAGCAGCACGGTTGGACCCGTGGGGTTGTGTTTTGGTTCGGGGAGTATGCTGCTGAGGACGCGGACCACTTCATGCATTGTTGGTCTATCCGATGGTTGGCGTTTGGTGCACAAGAGCGCGAGCTGGAATACCTTCTTTGCTTCGCCGAGGTCCTTGCATGTTGCCGATATTTCCGGATCAACGCTTTCCATGACTGAGTTGCTTGCTGTCTTTGACAAAATCTGAAAACATAAAAAAAAAAATAAAAAAAAAATAAAAAATAAATAAAATAAAATAAAATTAAGTAGAAAATGACCCCTTACCCAAATAACATTCTTGATATAAATGTCTCATTCCAATTTATTAATATTAATGCATACAAAACACCACCTTAATACTTTTTTTTTTATCTGGTACCGGTAAACTTACGGGACCCACCAATACCCTGCTAACTAACATGACTACAAATTATGTCAAACGAAAGCTAATTAGGCAAGAAGACTGACCAGATGATGGAGGTTTGACTCATTATCAACAGCTTTCCTTCCAGTAAGCAATTCAAGTAGAACAATCCCATAGCTATAGACATCAGATTTCTCCGTGAGCCGGGACGTACGGGCATATTCGGGGTCAATATAACCGATTGTCCCCATTATGTAAGTCGAAGTGAAGGTCTTCGAGGTGCATAGACTCTTAGCAATGCCGAAATCAGTAAGATGCGCTTCAAAATCCTTGTCAAGTAGAATGTTGGAAGATTTCACGTCTCTATGGATTATCCGAGGACTGCAGTCGTGGTGTAGATATGCTAGCCCTTGCGCTGCCCCGAGCGCTATCTGAATTCGCGTATCCCAATCAAGTTTCTTCTTCTTTAACGGACCTACAAACCGCAAAATGTTCATAAATACAAAAAAAAAAAAAAAAAAAAAAAACCCCTCCAAAAATGAAACAAATAAAAAACTACTAAAGGTTGCGCGTATGCATTCTAACAGGTCGATTTGGGTTATGTTTTATTTCAAACGAGTAATAACTAATAAGTACTCGCTTTGACTACTCACCATGAAGGAGATCCCAGAGGCTGCCGTTTTCCATGTAGTCATAAAACAACAAGTTTCCGGAAGGCGATAACGAGTAACCTTGTAAACTAACAAGGTTACGGTGTTTGATGCTCCCAACCGTTTCAAGCTCAGTCTCGAACTCTTTCAAGTACTCAGGATAATGAGTATACAGTTTCTTGATAGCAACGGGCCTGCAGTTTTTGAGAACGCATTTGTAGACCGTGCTTGACGCTCCATATCCAATTATATACTTCTCACTCAAATTCTCAGTCATCCTCATAATATCATCATAAACATGAAGTGCCAAGTTCATGTGAAGTATCACAAGTTTTGGCGATGAGTAATGAACGGATTTATCATATGACCCGTCCATGAAAGGTTTTGCGTTGTTGGGCCGGCATACTGCCACAAGGATCATGAGGAGTAGAACCAACGCACCAAGCGCGATTCCCAGTATAGCTGCTTTAGGTATTGTCACTACATATAGAAAAACTTGTTGTTTTAGCATTTGTATCGTAAATTATTAAACCGACATTAAGTTTTGGTAATCCTTATTAACCTCGCTCGGTGGAATGAGAAGCATGACATGAACCTAGAGAACTGCTGCAAAGACCGGGATTGGCAAGAAAGCTGCATGGGGAAATGTCGTTCTGTTAGTTGGTTTTTAGGGCGTTGAAAAGTATACATTTGTGCAGTGTTGGTATCATACCTATCGGGCGAAAATTTAGAAAAATTGTTGCAAGTAGGAATATCCCCAATGAGATTATTATACGATACGTTTCTGCATAAATGCGAATTAAGCATTCCAAAATCCGTTAGTGAAAAATCAACTTATAAACATAACACATCAAGAATCTAACGCAAAATTCACACGTTTGGATTTGGTCTGAATAGGATCGGGTCAGTCTTTTGTTTTGTATAAATGTTTTTGAGTCTTAATGCGAAAAATAAAAAAAAAGATCGGGTTAAATGGGTCAATATGCCAATCGTGTCCAACATCCCAAAAAATGTTGGATATTATGATTTACGACTGAACTTACAGAACTGAAAGACTAAGGCAATTCACCAACGAAGTCAGGCCGCCCGTAAAGTTATTACTTTCTAACTTTCTGCAAAACAAATATTAAAGAAACAAATGTCATTTGGCAGCGGTTCACCAGATTCTATAACATTACTCGTGTGGAAACATACAGTATGAACAGATTCTGAAGTTGACCGAGCTCCTGGGGCAGTACACCCGAGAGATGATTGTAAGAAAGATCTCTGGAAAAAAGAAATGTTATTATTATTATTATCATTTTATGTTTTTATATAACCCGAACGAAACTTATGAATGAATGTATGATCACTTACATGTCCATGACACTTCTTAAGTTTCCAAACTCGGTTGGTAAGTACCCAGTGAACTCATTCCGACTCAGATTCCTAATAAGCAAAACGAAATATTGATCAAGTGATAATGATGGCTTGTTTAAACTTAACTTAAGACAGCAAACTTACAGTTTCAAAAGATGTTCCAAATCGCCAAGCAGAGAAGGGATCGGGCCACTGATTTTGTTGTTTGAAAGATCCCTATGCAAACAAAACAAATAAACAAATATTACAACCGATAGTCCGATAGTTAGATCAAGTTAAAGTCATCGCCGGTTTAGAACCACTTACAATGTATCCAAGTTACCAATCCGAGAAATCTCAATTGGAATAGGACCCGCAAGGTTGTTGGATGAAAGATTCCTAACCGAATAAAATACATAAGTGTGTCATAAACATAATCTTGAGCATCATGAACCCGAACAAGAACGTGGGTACTTACAAATAAGTCATGCTTTCTAGCCTCTGAAGTTGAGCAGGGATCGTACCCTTTAACTTGTTTCCGTGCACGTTGCTGTAAAGTCAAAACGGTTTACTACCGATTGCCAAAAACCTACGCAAATATATGTCAAGTGTAAACATTATAAAAAGTTATAAACTTACAGGCTGTTGAGATTAGTGCAGGAGCTAAGATTATCAGGTATGCGCCCCTCGAGTTTATTCCCCGCAACATTACTACAATAACAATAAAAACTGTCATTGTATTATCGAACAAAAAACAAAACTGGATTAAGGAAGTAAGTGGAATAGCAAAGTTTACAGGTCAAATAAGTCGGTAAGCTTTCCGAGCTCTGGTGGAATATGACCCGTAAGCTGATTATCGTTGAGTTCCCTGTTAAAACAAACAAGACGCACTTCTTAAAACACTGTTAATAGCTAAAAAACCGTATTAAAATATAAGCATTTCGTACAAGTAATGGAGCTTTGACATGTTCCCGAGCTCTGGAGGAATGGATCCTGTCAACTTATTATTGTGGAGATACCTACAACAAAACCGTAGAGCGGTTTAAAGAAGTTTATATATAAATGGTTATTTGGATATCATATTATCACTTTCTATTTCAAAACGCACATCCAAACACCGCCTTATAATAACATCAGGACAACGCAAAAATACAAAATATGTTCTTAGTTTCTTACAATTTCTCTGTGTAAGTCAAGTTTCCGATGATCGGAGGAATTTGCCCGCTTAAGTTATTGCAACTCAAGTCCCTGCAATACCAACCTACCTAAGTAAAAACGTATAACTTTCAAGCTGCGCATACCAAAAATGGAATATAATCGCTTACAAAACCGCAAGTGCCTGCATGAGTCCAATCACAGACGGAATCTCCCCAGATAACTGATTCCCTTGCAGTGATCTAAAACATACCCAAACCGAAAAGATTATTATATATTAATATGCATATAGTTAACGATTATATGAAAGCAGTCACGGCTATAGACTCACAATGTCGCTACTTGTAGGAACCCGATATTGAATGGTATCTCTCCAGTCAATCGGTTGTATGACAAGTCCCTAACGCAACAAACACAACCTTAATCAAAACAAAAACAAACCATGCTCGATAATGTTATAACTTTAATCGTCGCGAGTTGGGTACATACAAAACCTGGAAGCCGGTGCAGTAGTTACCAATGTTCGAGGGAATTGTGCCACTTAAACTATTGTTCCTCACATCACTGTAAAAAATCATAAATAAGCAAAAAATTTATACAAGTGTGACACGATACGACGAATTTTTTTTTTTTTAATAAAAACTACTTACAAATACCACAGGCCCGTTAACTGACAGATATCGGGCGAGAGCTCTCCAACCAAATTATTGCTCCTCAAGCCTCTGATTACAAGTTCATATTTTATTTTTTGGTCAAAATGCATAAAAAATTACCATTTAACAATGTATACTAGTGTCAAGCCTTAGAAACTTACAAATACTGCAACACTTCATTCCAATATATAAGCCTCGGGATTTCGCCCGCTTAGCTGATTTTGTGCCAAGTCCTGGGATAAACATCATTTTTATGAATTAATGTATAGATTATTATCATTTTAGTGATTTTATAAAAAGAAAATAAGGAATAATGCTTACAATATTTTCAAATTAGGAATCTGTGATAGTGTAGAAGGGATAGGACCAATTAATTGGTTGCTTTTCAAGATTTCTGTATACAAATGTGAATGCAGTCATTAACTGCGACAAATGTATAAACAGTAAATATTAATGGCTACAAATGGAAGAGTACAAATCGGACGATAAACTTACAAGAGCTCGAGCTGTTTTAACTTAGATATCGAAAACGGAATGTCTCCAGTTAACATGTTAAATGATAAATCCCTAATAACACAGTTTAATATCAATCCAAGCGCGATAAAATGCGCCGAATAATAAAACAAGCTTAGGTAAACTTAGATGATGACTTACAAGTTCTGAAGTTTACTACAATCACCAATCTCATCTGGGATTTGACCAGATAATCTGTTTCCACGTAGATCACTGTTTAACCATAATTTAAACAATAAAACCATATTAAAAACATTTTTTTTTCCAAAAAAATAAAATAAAAAAATTTAAAATAATAACTTAAAGGGGAAGAAACTGTACATTGAGAGTAAACCTTTGAGCTCACCAATACTTGGTGACAGTTCTCCATCAAGATTCAAACTTGAAAGATTACTAAAAAAATAGTTCCCAAAAAGTCAACATTTTGACTAAAAAAAGTCAAATCTTTCAAAATTACTTGATTTTGGATAATAATAATAATAATAGACTCACAGTGCAACCACATTGAAGGTGACATTATCACAAGAAACACCTCTCCACATACAGTTAGTCTGAAGAAGGTGAACCAGTCAATCATAAAGCACATTATTCACATCCCTAAATGACTTTTTTATCTCCAACAATGTCCCTCCTTCATCATTAAAAAAATATACAAAAAAAAAAATTATAAAAAATTTATCATAATATTTAATTAACTTAAAACAAACCCATGTCATTCACATGAATATATTTATTATACAAGTCAAATGCAATATAATAATAAGTTAATATAATAAGTTAATAATAAGTCTCTAATGCCATGCAATCTTTAATTAAAAAAATAATAATTTAAAAAATAAAGAAACACTCACCATCATCAGAGTTTACCAAACAAAAGAAGCTTGAACAAACCAAAAGAAACAAAAGACATCCATCATTCTCAAAGCTTGAATCTTTTTTTTTAAAAAAAAAAAACTCTATTCAAACCAACCACCATGAAAATGAATATCTTTCAAGAAACATCATTTGCAGCAGAGGATCTTTAAAAGATTATTATTATGATTATTATTATAGGGAAAATAAAGTCAAGAAAAAGTGTAGTGCCAAGATATAGGTTTGCAGCAACTGTGTAAACAGCTATTGTTTTATCTTTTCCCCTACTATTGTTAACTTTTACTCACTTCATCTCTCTCTCTCTCTCTCTGCTGCTGCTGCTGACAGGCCTTTTCAGGATAAGAGAGATGAAAAAAGACTCATTTTTGCAACAACTTATTTAAAAATTTTATATTTTTTGGTTAGAAATTTAAACCATTATCATTTCAGACTCTTAAGAATATTTCCTTATTGAAGACTATATAATAATAATAATATACATGTGGTCAGTCAAGCTATAAAGTTCTTTTTTTTTATTTATTTTTTTAAAAAAAATGTTGAAAATACAAAAGGGGGTTAAACTCACTTAAAGAATTTCCATTTATATATACAAGCAGAGAAAGAAAAATGGAGTTATATACAATTAAGTCCTATCTTTAGTCGCTATCAGGTTTTGGTTTTTCTGAGATGTTTGCAGAAGGAGAGAGAGATTGGGGTGGGGGGGGGGGGGGGGGGGGGGGGGTCCATGGGGTAAAAGGTTAATAATATTATTATATTTGTTTGTTTGGGTATGATAATGACTATGCTTGTGAGGGAAGATGGATGAGAGTAAATAATAAAGAGTGATAAAAGAGTAGCAGAGCAGGCAAGAGACACAGGGGACACTTTAATCAGACATCTATTTAACTTACAGACATTTATAGTTCTGTTCTTGTGTTGGGTCTCAATTTAACTACATGTAACTATTTTCATTAGTGTATTG